>VWZD01006208.1:60675-82309 GCA_013396695.1 Sakesphorus luctuosus
GTTTATATTATCTGGAAAAGAGAACACTAAAAACTGCAGTTTTAAGTAGTTTACAGCATATGAACAAAGGTTAACAGTACCTAACTAAAAGGCTGAATATAGTATTCTTTTTTGTTCAAGATTGGTAAAAATATGGGCATTTCTATGGGTTAGAAACTGCAGTCTTTAGAAGACAGTAGTTCTATCCAAGAGCTGTGATTGTTATAAGAAGCATGCTTTCCATCCATAATAACAAACCATACATTTGGTTTATATAACAAAATAAACTCATAGCTACTCTTAATAAGGAAATTGAATAGTACTATGTGTTTATAAAAATACTTCAAACATTATGCCAAAAATATGATTATTATTTTTCCCTTGTCATTTGCATCAGTTTCATGTCCTCATAGTGAAAGGATTTGGGAACCAGTTAGGGTATAGAATAATTAATGAGGTAGTATGGTCTCACCTATAACATTGCAGTAGCCTTTGCTTGTAATGATACTTCAGTGCTGAGGTCAGTATGTGTTAATAGTGGATTTCTAGAAGGATAACAAGAGGAAAATTTGATATTTCACTCCTTATATTAAAAAAAATAAATTGGTCATGTCTATATTGCAGAAAGTAAGAAACTGCCAAGTTTTCTACTTCAGAACTAAATTAATTGGCTTGTCATCTGATTAACACTTCTAAGGTGTTCACCTGGGTAACATGTTTTCAGAATGCAAGTTAGTATCTTTTCATGTTAACATACTGTGTCACACTGTCTTGCCAGAGCTAATTCCATTATGTGTCCATAATATTCTTCATAGCGTTTGAATGTGACCTTAATAAATCTGACAGAAAACAACAAATGGAGGAGAAAAACTTGTCTTTCTGAAGCATTATAATACTGACATGGAAGGTTGTTAAAAGTTTTTATGAGGTGTTTACTTTCAAGATGCTTAAAACAATGTCTTTTTCTTGTTATTGGAATCAAAATATGTGGGCTTCAGCGCCATGCATGACCATTCCAAATCACTGTAAGGTATCTGAATGTCCTTATATGACTTTTGCCATTATGGCAGAGAAATACCTCAAAAATATTTAGTCAGTTAGTTTATTTAATATTTTCTTTTAAAAATACGTAGCAGAATGTCTAGATGGTGGTCATCATTCTTAGAAAGCTCAAATAGTCATCTACATCTGAAGATGATTTATTTGACTCTGTGAAAAGAATTTTAACAAAGAAATTCTCTGTTTGCCTGAGGTATTGGAAATTTTTTTGGCCTTCTACATTGTTCCCAGTCCCAACATCTCTGCCTGGGACAGTGTAGTACAATTGTCAATTAGTTTGCTTTCTTGGATAAATCTGCTTTGATTTCTTTTAGCAAAAATATGAAAAGGAGTTTCTAGCCATATATGGTAATTCAAATTTCCTAAGATTTTTCATTGTCTGAGGGAACTAATAGTGTTTTACACAAATTGCAACTCAGTTGTATGATGTCTTCAGCCTGTTGAACTTTGCTACAGTGCTATCACAAGTATTTAAAGAACAATGAGAGATTAACTTCATTGGGTAATGGTGTAGATTGAACAAATTCCTGTATGTCCCTTAGGTATATCACTTGCTGTTTTAAGGTGAGTTTCATTAAAGCTGAAAAACACTCAGGTAAGTTCCTGATTGACCCATGAGTTTGCAGATGGCAGTCAACCACTTCAGATTACAAAAGCCGAATCCCTTTTTATGTTATCAAAATGCAAGAATTCTGAAATTAGAGATTCCTTTGAAAATTGCCTGAGATTTGCAAAATTGCACACTCCTNATTAGACACTCTTATTCCAGCCTGAGGAGTGGATGATGAGACACTGATCCCTGTGCTAACTGAAAAGCGTCATCTCAAGTACTGTCAACTAACTATACCATAGTCAAAGAGACAGAGATGTACCTGTGTGATTCACCCTCCAGAAGAACTAAGGAGGTTAACACCTTGATGTCATCCTAAGCAACTGTTTTCTTAGCATAGCAGATTTCCTGGATTTACTACAGGACAAAAGTCCTCTGCCCCTAGAACAAGGGCAACAAACAGAAACTATTACAAGCAGATAATACTCTAAGAGTAAGTGAATTGAAAAAAACAATTATTAACATCTCAGATGTCATTGAAATTATCCAAAATCAGACCTTGAATACTATTGCAGCTTCACAAGAAGTCCATAGTTTGTCTCAGATGGTACTACAAAATTGAATGGCCCTCAATTACTTACTAGCCTCACAGGGAGGCATGTGTAAGGTCACCAACGCTAGTTGGTATTCTTATGTAGATCCAAGTGGAAGAATTAATAAAGATTTGGCTACAGTTCGGAAGCATACCAAAATTCTACATTAGGTTACTCTTAAAAATGGCTCCACAAACTTACTTCATTGTTACTAAACCTGGATAGAACAACTACTTAGTTATGTTTATTGTTAGTATTTTGCATAATAACTTGCTGTATAATTTAATGCTATAGTTGTTGTTTCTCTTTTTAGTATAATTCTAAGTAGCAAAAGCTGGACAAAATTTTTGAGTTTTGTCCATTTTAAAAATGGGGCAACTAATGCCTCGAGAGTTAAACTTCCATTAGTTATTTAGACTTCTTTTCAACATAGAGGGCTGAATAATATCTTAAGGCCTGTGCTACAAGACATAAACANTAAAATACAGATTTAGTGTGTTAATATTTCTGGCAGCTTATGTTCAATGTTTATGTATTCTAACCCCTATCCCATATCAATGTCTAAACTTCCATTAGTTATTTAGACTTCTTTTCAACATAGAGGGCTGAATAATATCTTAAGGCCTGTGCTACAAGACATAAACATAGGCCAGTGACCTTAAAATCAGAACAGTGGAAGACCTCTAAGTATTCCTGCATGCTACAAAGAAGGGAAAGATGATGAAGAAAGGGGTCCCACTGTCCTCCAGATTCAAATCCTCACCAGGTGTGCCAGAGGCAAGACAGAGCTGGACTGAAGAGATGTGTAAAGAAAGGATTGGGTGAACAATATTATACAAACCATGGAAACCAGGGGTCAGGAGGCACATCATCATGTGTTCCTGAAGACCCTATGCCTAGACATTAAAGAATCTACCTTTTTACCTTATCCCACAATGACTTAGCTCAGAGTCCTGCTTTCTGGGGTCTCTCAGGGCATCATTTGTATATTCCAAGTCCCTCTAGGACAGCTGCAAAATTCAAAACTGGTGTTTGCATTAGATTTTATGATCATGGGTAAATTGTCTATTTTTGAATTAGTGGATTAAAGAAACAACGGGAAACAGAATCGTTTCTGTGCATTTGAGTCTTGTTTACTCCCCAATGCATTATGTATTATAGAGTATGTTGTTCTTGTTCCTCCAAGTTATTTTTAATTACTGAATAATATAATGAAACTTATTGCATCTTCAGTGTTAAGATAGTAAAATGGTTTATGTACTCAAATAAGTTAAGACACCATGTTTTGTTGTCATTTTAGGTACTTGAAAACTGAGACAAGAATAAATGAAAAAGTTTACATAATTTGAAGAGCACTGACTGGAATTACATACATGAATTAGACTTTATACAATACTTTCTCTCACCAGAGCATTAAGACTTACCATACCCGCTCAGATGATGCCCCAGATGTTTACTCTGTACTGCAGAAATACAGTAGGAATGCTATTTCCTTTATTTTATTGCCTTAGACTCATACTTTAGTTTCCTTCTCTGCAACATAAATGGGAGAGGTTAAGCATTTTACTACCCTAGTTGCTCTCCATAGTATGCTTTGCGGAGTACATTTCTACTTGCTGTCTTGTAAACATTACATACAACAGAAACTTGTATAAAAAAATAAGATGAAAGGTTTTTAGAGATATGGTAAGTTTATAATAGCAGTAAAATATTCATAGAACACAGACAAGACCCTCAGTATAAAAAGTGGGTTTCAAATAATTTCTATGTAAAGAATTTTGTTACCATTCTTGGATTTGTTTGTTCAGATTCTTTTTTTTTTCCTTTTTTTTTTTTAGACTGTTGTCCAAATTGGAGCTTTAGCTGCACTTACAATCAGATTTAAATCGTGCTTGCCATCTCACTTTAATATTTTTCATTTAGTAATTTAAATGTCATTTCTCAGAAACAAATAACCAGGACAAATAGCCAGGACAAAAGGAAAATATCGCATAGTTGAATGGTGTTTAAAGGCATGGAGATAAACAAAGTCCACTGTAATTATGCCAGGGGCATAATTTTGTCTATTCTGCTCTGCCTTCTATAATTAGTTTTGAAAGCAAATACCATTACACTCAGCCACGAAATGAAGTGGAAGAGCTGAGTTTATTAGAGATTAATAAAGTCTCCATAACCATTCCTAAAAAGCTACTGAACCCTTAAGTGTAGATTATAGGTCAAAATACATTGCCAGTACTTTCTCAGAGGGCAAGAAGTTGAGTACACTATAACTATTTACTAAAATGAGAGTGAATAGAGGGCTGGTGAATGTTAATGGAAGATTTTAACAAATTACATCAGAGAAAAAGATGTGTGGTATTTTTATTACAACATTTAAATGTATTTTTAACAGTCTTATAATTGTGATGTTTTAAGACAAAATCCACAGCTCTCATTGCTGCAATTCATTGCAGCAATATGTGCACATTTAAGTGGCATTGCTCATTTATAAAGACATTTAAATGTAATTTTCTGAAAAAAATTGTAACTATATTACCAAACTATATAAAACCCTCACATTTAAAATGGTGCCTCTTTCCATCCAGTGACTCTCTAAAGAGAAGTGTCAGCTAACCATGTTTTCATTTTTCCTTTCAAAAATTTTAGACTGAATACAAAAAGTTATAACGGTTTTGTGTAAGCTTTTTGGGATATAAATTACTGCAGCCTTGGTCACTGCATTGTAAAGAGCAATAAAAAAGGAAATTGGATACGTAGTAGGGAGAAGAGAATTTATTTTTTTTTTTTTTTTTTGGTGAGCTGGAAGACACACTTACAGTTTCTCTGCCACTTCAGTCTTTTAATTATTCTGTTTCTCCTGGTAAATTTCTCCCTGGTCACACAGCTTATTTCCAGGCAACTGCTTGAAGTTTTCAAAAGATCAGAAGGAAATTGCCCTGTACTTTGCAAAAGGATTATCAAAATAATAGAGCTAAACCAAACCATTCTTACCTTGCATTATACACTGAAAGGATGGAAGCATTAATCAGTATATATATTGTAAATCCGACATCAAGCAAACCCCATAGACAAAATCTGAGACTTGACTTCCCATTCTCTTGCACTGTCATCTAAATTAACTTTGTGTATCAAATGATAATTAACCTCATTTGTCAACTCTGCAACTGTTTATGTTGCAAAATTGAAGTCATTGTTGCTCTGAAAAAAAAGCCATTAAACTGACAACTTGATAAAATCCCAAAGAAAACACATTAATTAAAATAAATATTGAGAAATGACCATGAGATTGCTAGCCAAAATAGGTATGCCTCTTTATGCTAACAAAGCAAGTTATTGTCCTTTTTGAGATGTTTCCTATTTGTTCAAGACTTCATTTTTCTCAAGAAACAAGAAAAATAATTTCAAGTAGAGAAATCATGGAATGCAAAATGAAACTAAACTGTCCATGAAAAAATTGTGGAAGACAATTCTAGGTGATTAGAAAGGAGAAAAATGGGATGGAGGCAGGATAAAAAAGACTGAATGCTGTTATGATGGAGACATTCATGGATAACAATGTTCTCATGAAGAAATTGAAGCTGTCCTAATAAGTTTATGATTTCAGAGTATGAATGTCCAAGGAGCTCATTTTTCTATTTATTATATATACATATATACACATATTTTCACTGATTGCAGAAGCAGAGATCAATAAATGCTGATTTTCCTTTGTGTGTCTTTCCTCCAAACTGAACAAGACTAGGAACAAATATTGAATGGGAATTCCCTCACATTTCCTGTTGATTTAGGTTATGTCTGAACAGCTAAATGTATTTGGTCTTGTATTGTCTCCTTGGTTTGCAGAGTAAGTAGAGCAAGATTGTTTTCTTTTACATTACTCTAGACTGTTTCTTCTAAAGGAGAGAGTCACATCCTAGCAACATTGCATTTTACCTGTTTCTTACTCCTAACCTCTGTTCTCTGTGCTGATACAGTGAAGTCAGTATGGATGACTCACTGCATATACCTAAGTAAACAGATCTCATTTTGAAAGATTCAGACTTCTACTATTTGTTAATTACTTTTCTTATGCTCACATACAAGTGAATTTCACAAAGTGAAATCAAGTATAGAATGAAAAAACCTTGCTGAAGTGAAAACGAAACACTATCTCCAGCATCCCACCTCCTATTCCTGTTTGACAACTTTAAAAGAGAAGATAAGAAGAGACTAAAATAAACTGTGTAGATTAATCTCTAGAATGGAGGAATGCTTTTTCTAGCTGTTTGAACAACTGGAACTCTACTTCACTGCACTGTTATCAACACTTAGCTTTCATCACTCTAAACTCATTAGATGTGAATCTACCTTATTTCTTAGGGCTTTTACTAAAAAAGAGATTAAGACCGGACTGTCTGAGGGGTATAAATCCATGTAGCAGCTCTGTTAACTCTAGTGGAAGTCACTAGCAGAGGTCTCCTCAACCACAGAGCAAGACATCAGTTCTCGAGACTGAAACTGTGAAACAACACTCCCCAGATTTATTCTATGAACTCTCCACTTAGACTGCAGTGTGAAGTCATCAGTAGTCATTTTCAATCTGCAATATTTTTCAATAGTGATTTTGTGTATGATGTCAAAGTGCCACAACTACACATAACCTGAGGATGGTGGCTACATAAGCAAAGTGGGCAAAATCTGGATCTTGATGCTGCCTCCTCATCAGTCTGAAAGCATCTCATACCCTCTTCTGCATGCATAAATTTGTATTTGACACATGCTTTTAAAACATGATATGTCTTTATATCATCTGTTATAATTTTTCAGACATTATTTTTCATAGGGAAACTCTATGTTATAGATTGTGCTGGTTTAGAGGTAAACCAGCAGGAGAAATGAACTCAACACAAGAGAGATTATGAGTCAGAGCCTCAATTTCATAATAATAATACAGTAAATACCCTGCCGAAAAGGGGAATTGCTGTCAACTCCCAAAACCCAGCACTGTAACCCAGTGCCCTGGGGTACAAACCCAAAGGGGTCTGTTAGCCCTTGTGTGAGACCTGTGTGGTTCCCCCAAGTCCAAAGCAAAAAGAAGTGAAAAAACCTGTTGGTACAGGTGATGGCTGTGGTCTGGTCCAGAGTGGTGGTCTCCTCCTGTCAAGGTCCTGCTGCTCCTCTGGATCCGACAAAAGGGTTCCCGAGGTCTTCTTACCTACCCCTTTTTGTACCTTCAGGGAGAATCTAGTCCCTCCCCTGGGGCGGGGACTCACACAATGGGTGATTAACTCTGTGAGTCATGGGCTATTTCTGGACTGTTGATGGCCCATTAGCACCTACGCCCCCTCAGGCTGGGAGTGGAGGTGCTAACGACTCCCTGGGAAGCTGCTGCAAATGGGCCATTGACTTTGGGAATGAATAGATGGGGGTAGAATACATAGCTTTGGCCACCCCCACACAGTGACAACTGGTCCCACCTGCTGAACTAGGACATAGATCTTTTCCCAAAGGTACAATTTTTTTTCTGTACGTATGTATATGGCTATTACTTCATTATTTACTATAAGATAAACAAATGGGAGTCTTTGAATTTGTACTACATTGCAGAATGAATTATTTGAGGCAAGATAAGAAAATTAAAAAATGCTGGAAAAGGGTAACAAATTGTTAAAAGGAGGAAACTAACAATTTTTGAAACTTTAATGGAACTATTTAAAAATATAAGAATGGAAGATATAAATTGTGCCCATACAATAATGATATAAATCAAGTTCTGAAAGAAAGAAAAGAGTTCAGCGAGAAAGATACTGGCAATATGCAGAAAGTGAAATCTCTCATTGATTAATAATAGAAAACAAATAATTATCCAAAATAACTCTAACTTAAATTTGAAAATAACAAATCTTCTCCTAAAGGCATTCCTATTTCTGAATCATGGAATAGAAAAATTGTTCATAAAAAGTCTTTCTTTGTCAAAAGATCAGTTCCAAGATGCTGCTGACGTCAACTTCTCACGACCTTTCTGCTTCATAAATACTAAATGAATAAATTTCCTAACAGCTACAATAACTTTTGCAACTGACTTTTCAGCGAATGTTCTTGTATTTTCTGTTTTCTTTTGTCTGTTTGCTTGTTTGTCTTGCAGTGTCAGTCCCTAATCATCTCTGGTTAAACTTCATCTTTTTACTTCTTATGGTATTCCCTTTAGTCATTTACTGACATGCTGACACAGCCAGAATTCAAACAATGCTTGTATGCTGAACTAATCCTGAGGATTTCACAAGGGAGAAATTCATATTTCAGTCAAGGTAGTTTGCAACACAAAGAGAAAAAAGTAAAATAAAGTGGGTCACTGCAAGGCATGCTTTTATGATTAGCTGTTTATTTATGAAATATTGTAAAGTCGATTCAAACATAGAATATATAAGCAACTGTATAATGTGTGTGTTTCTGTATGCAACATGTTTTCATACACATAGCATAGATTCATACACATGCTGTGACACTACTTACATTTTGATCTTCCTACCTCACAATTGAGTACTTATTATTGGAACATATGTGACTTCCATCTGTGGAAAATATAGGTTTTCTTTTTCTGTTGATTTTTGCAATCACTATTTCTAACTGTAGAAAGTTGCCTGTAACATTACTTACTATATACCCAATTGATTAAAGAATTACATTTTCTGGAGTTATATAAATATGTAGCCTATTACATAACTGTACAGTTATAGGTATATAACTACTGTACATAAAGCCAACACTTTTTCTTTTTTTAAGAAAATTGATTTTTTCTGGACTAGGTTGAAAGACATTCTGAAACACAAGGGACTTTATATTTAAAAAACCCAAATAAATAAAAAAAAAAGCTTTTATATTGAAATAAAAAATTTGAAAACAAATATAGAGATAGAGTCATATGACTATTTCTTCTCAAATAAAACTACCAATTTTTGTTCCAAGTCAAAAAAACCCCAAACCCAAACCAAACCAAACCCAAACCCAAAAAAACCAACAACCAACACCGACACAATTATAGCATGCACTTCTAAGGTGGTTTTGGGGTTTTTTGTTTGTTTGTTTTTTTTTTATTTCTGGTTTTTAAAATTTCAGAACACAGGATAGATTTTCTTCATGTTACTTGGCTCTAAACCCAGCTTGTTAGGAAAATGAGAATTTCCTTCTGTTGCTTTTTTAATTGAAGTAGTAGGTATTTAAATATTTCAGTTTCTGCATCAGGAATAATGAAAATATGGAATTTCCTACAAAATGTAAAAACAAACAAACAAACAAATAAATAAAACCCCAAACCAGTGAAAATCAGTATCTCTTAAATTTTAGTCTAAACTGGTAGTGGAAGAATGTAGAAATCATAGGAGAAAAAAGTTAAGTTGAAGTTGTCTCTGGAGGTTACCTAGTCCTTCTTCTTGTTTAAAGAAGAACCCGTTCCAAAATTACCTCAACATGTTACAGTGTTTAATGAGTACTTTTTATCCATGATCAGGTACCTATTCAATTTTAATAACAGATTGGCAGCAAGAAACATGTAGACAACAATGCTCAAAACTGACTTTAAAATGTAAGTTAATGAAAACCCAGTATAGTTCAGCAGCCTAAAACTTTGGCACTCACACAAATCTTGAGTCAAGTGATTCCTTGAAGGTCCCATAAAACGTCTTTAGTAAGGAGAGGAACTGTCTCTTTGTATCCTAGGTTTATCTTCAATGCCTACAGAATAAGAATGAACTCTTTACCAGTCACTGAAGAGCATATTAATCTAAAAGGCTAAGTATTTGCCAAGCTTTAGAATTTCTTCTGAAGTTTTCAAATCAGATCTTGATTAACTTTGTAAAAATCATTTATGAATTGATCAGAGCCTATGAAAAGGGAATAGTAATGAAATCATATACCTATATATATAACAACTTTAATTATCACATCAACTTTTTGAAATGAGTTCACATATTATCCATAAACAGTCCTTGAAGCTATGTCCTAGTACTTTTTTCTACCCCAGAGGAGTCGCATTCTGGCATCAGTTGAGTGTAATTCATTAGATTCTGAACCAGAGAAACCTTTGAGATTACTTACAGAAAATAAGAAAGAATTCAGTAGTTCTTGAATTCTTCTTACTGTAACTCCAGAATGGCCTCCCATCTGACTGCCTTTGCAATTTAACTCCCAAGTATGCCTTCTTTTTCTAAACTATGCCTCTCCACATGCTGCTAAAAAAATTGTAAGTAGCACCTTTCACACATATTTTTCAGAAATTTTGACAATACTGATACGACAAATACATGGAAATATTTTAAATCACAGATATATATCTTTATATTTATATTTTAAAAGATATCAATAAAATTATCATTAACACAATTTACTACTCTATGGCCGCATTATCTTAGCAGTTTGAGTCTCTACTGGTTTCTTTGTGTCACTCCATTGCTGACAGTGAGTCTTTCATTACATTGTTTCACATCACAGCATGTAACTCCACTCCAAGTAAGGCTGACTGAAAAAATGGCCAGCTTAACTCCTGTCCCATATACACTTTGCTGTCTTGTTTAGGAGGACAAAAGGTTTAGATTTAAAGCCAAGCCTGTTCTCTTGTCCTCAGTTTCAAAAACTAATTCTAGTCTGTTTTATTTATTATTAATAATGCTGGAAGAAAGTTAGAGGGTCAAGAGCACAGCAAATTGATGGGCCAGGACTCTATGAAGTGTCTTATAAGTACATAACTACTTAAAAGCACTTGTTTCTTTTTTATCTCCTCTGTCATGCTTAGATCCCAGCTACATCAGAACTCAGGTCTACTATAAAACTCATCAAAAATGTCCAAAACAGAAATGAAGATCTGGAGAATTTTTTAGTACATGATTTATATTACTTGATTAGTATTTAAATTTTTTTGTTAACAGAATATTTGAAAATTAGCAATAGCATGAGAAATAATTCTGGTGAATTTGGCAGAATTAAGTTTACAGTTGTACTCAATGATCTTAAATATCTTTTCCAACCTAAATAATTCAAAGATTCTATGATTGACTGATTAATTTAAATTTGTAGCTGGAAGGACTTAGCAGCTCAGTGCTATCAGAATAATTGGAAAATGGTTTTGTTTGCTTTTTTTTTCCTGTTTGATTAGTGATCTATATCAACTGTCATGGAAGAATTTAAGAGCAATAAAACTTCGATGACACAACTACATCACGCAATGACATAAACTTTAAATCTTATTTCTAAGTAGGATAGATATAGCAGGGTAAATAACAGTTATTGTTTTAAAATCCACTCCCACAATGTGTACAGAATACACATTCACTTTGAAGATGGCCCCTACTGCCTGAGTCCAGCTCTGACCAGCACTGGGGATAAAGAAAAGGAAGCTCACTCTAACCAGTCAATGTGTAGAATGCTGGCTGGAAAACTGGTTTCCATAATGCACCTCAGGCTCAGCTTCTCCGTGGTGCTGCATTTCTATGGACTTGCTTCCTTACTGCGTGACTCTTTCTTCTTTTTTGCTTTCTCACTTAGGTGGTCATGGTAGGCAAAAGTCAATGGCCTTACTGATCACAATACCCCAGGTTGATTCCTTTCACTTTCTCCACGTCTAAAATCAAAAAGCTGGCATTTCCTGGTTGCTGGTGGCTTCTCGCTCTGCTCTCTACTCTCATCAAAATACATTATTAAGATGTAAAACTGTAACAGGTCCTTCACTTATTCCTTCTTATGTATATTCACATAAAACTCAGGTCTCCTAGGTATGCCTCCTTCTAATAATATTCTATGCTTGCTTTCTGCTTTCCATGTCTCTACCAAACCCACATAATTGAGTCAGAAGTAGGAAGTTGTAGTCAAAGTCTTACTTCTCAGCATATTGCCTTTGTAAGATGTCACCTTGTGACATCAATTCAGTACAGGATATCAAAGCCACTTGTAATTAACCTGGCAGACAGAGGAGAATTCAACCAGGTGGTGAGAACAGAGTAAATGGGTTACCAGTTTTTGGTGGCCATTAATACGGTTGGTCCTAGATGAAATGTGTTACTTCAACCTTGAAATACCTGATTTGAAGAAGCCCCTAGTTATCTTCTCTTTCCAGCTAGAGTTTGCAGCATGACCACTAATACCTTTAAGTCAGCCAGTGCTCTGCTCACCTGGTAGTTATTTGATGCACAGAAGCTTTCAAGGATTATAGTAGGAGGGAATCATTAAACTCAAGAAATTATAACAATGCACAGTGATTTCAGAACAAGCATTGATTTACCTTTTATATGCAGACAGGCTAAGTTCCTAAATGATGCTCTAGTATTAAAAAAAAAATCAAACTAAAACAAAACAAAACAAAACAAACAAACAAAAAAAAACCCCAGAGATTTAACTCAGAGGATCACTTATACAAAATACTTAATCCATAGCAGATATGCCCTTCTCTTGACAGCTTTCATGATCATAAGCTCCTTCCTGCACCTATTTCCTCACTACTGTTAAAACTCAGAGAGACTCAGATCTATCAGTACCCTTTTCATTCATCTAGCAAGTATCAAATAAAAATTACTTGCTTTTACACAGCCCTATATAATTTTGATAGAGGAGGAAAATAAAAAAAATATTTTTTTAATTAAGATCTTTACCATTAAAAGTATACTGCCCTGATATAGCATAACGACAATATAGATACCTAGTTGAGTTGTCACTATGTTCATTTATTTGCTTATTCCTCAGTGGTGAATGTCGACTGTTTGGCCTGTGGTTGATTTGAGTTTGGACAGATAACACTCTAAGATTTCTGAACTGCTGAGCAGAAGTTATTGGACATTCTGTCTTACATCTTTATCACAATAATTCTGCCTTTCGATAAACATGGAGATGCAGCATACTCATTAAATAAGAAACTCTAATAAATATGCACCTGCACGGTTACATGCAAACCTTCAGCAAAATTAGTTGCTATTCCCTGCCATTAATTAAACAGCAGAATTTCTATTTTTGGGAAAAAAAAAATATGTGCCAGAGCATCTGGTCACATTTCTTGCAATGCATGTTTTGTATTTTCTAGTACAATAATGTGAGAAATTGATTGTATTCAGAAAGCACAATTGTACATCAAGGAAACATGCCATGTTGGATTAGCTTTTTGGTCACAGTGGAATAGCTAGTAAAACATTTAATAATAATCCACAGTCCAAGAACTTGAGTAATGTTTGGTTTAAAGCCAGGAAAAAGTATGGGACAGGGAGCTGTCCTTAAGTGAGAGATGGATTGTAAAAACTAGATGCTATTTTAATGATTGCTTTTCAACCAGCAATCTTCCTGTTTTGAAAACTAGAACTGACAATGGAATTGATGGATATCTCAGTATCACAGTATCATAGAATATCCTGAGCTGTAAGGGACCCACAGGTTCATTGAGTCCAACTACTGGCCCTGCATAGGACAGCTCCAAGAGTCACACCACGTGCCTAAGAGCGTTGTCCCAACGTTTCTTGAACTCTGTCAGGCTTGGTGCTGTAACCACTTCCCTGGGGTGCCTGTTTCATCACTCAAACACTCTCAGGGAAAAGAACATTTTCCTAATATTCAACCTAAATGTCCCCTGACACAGCTTCATGAGATTTCTTTGGGTCCTATTGCTGTTCACCAGAGAGAAGAATGTAATTGCACCAAGCTTTCTGAGTTTTTTGTGCTCTGTTCAGGGCATGAAGTTGAGTAGGATGAAAGGTCAGCAGATGTTTTTATTATACTGATTCTCCCATCTGAGGAGCAAAACATTAATATCGATGAGATCCTTGGTAACTTAATACTTCATTTCTTCTGTTTCTTCATGGTTGCATCCATAAATTCCCAGTTAAACTCTAAAGTTCTACTACCTTTTCAAGCTACACATCCTGTGTACCCTTCCATCAAAAAAAAAAAAAAAAAAGAAAAAGAAAAAAGAAAAGCGTTAAAAAGCTTATTTCAATTTAATTCTCAGAATTTGTATTTCTTCATCAGTGAGAATTCTGATTTTGTGCTCTCTGAAATGCCCCCCTACTGTTCAGTTCAACCTTGCAGTTAGCTCGCTCCTCAGAAACAGTTACAACATTCCCCATAACAACTGTTCTCAAACCTAGATGGGTTCTATCTTTTATTAGCAGAACTCCATAATGTAGGAATATTTCATTTGTGCTTAATGATGTGATGCAGTAGATATTTTATAACAAGGAAATTTAGCTGTTAAGGATGAAAGAATTCTTCTGTCTATTCATTATTACTTAAATTGACTGTTTGGTTTTCTAATTGAATGAGTCTTTGCAATTACTTAGAACTCTTAGGTGATAAGCCTTCTTGGCTTCCAGTGAAGTCAGTCCCTCGATCCTGAAATCCTGTCTGCAACAGCAAATCATGTGTAAGTTAATGAAATCTCTGCATTGGCTTCTGTAGGGGTAGCCCCTCAGTCCCGAGCAGGGGCGCAGCATGAACGATGGTCAGAAGAGCTCAGGCACAGTAGGCATCAGAAGGCTTGATCAGAAGGCTTACAAGACTTTATTCGAGATAGTTTAACAGACAGCTCCTAATAGTTCATAGTAGTAGTAGTAGAAGTAGTAGCAGAAGTAGTAGTTCCGAGTAGTTCCAGTTAGATCTAGTTCTCACTTAGTAACCTCCACACCTTTTATGTCCTCTCACATCCAACATGCCATGACATTATTGGTTAACGAATTCACCTCACATACACCAAAGCCTCTCATTGGCTACAAGCCACCACACACACACTTCAGGTAGCTCTCTTCTCTTTAAGGTAGAACTCTAATGCTCTTACATTCACCCCTACAGCTTCAATGGATTCTGTATCACTGCACAGGGAAGAAAACACAGTTATATCATGCCTACTGTTCTAAGAGAAATTATTAAAAAAATTCTCTTGACATATTGAATATTCTTTAATATTCTGTTGAATATATTAGGGTTAAAACCTACAAAAATATAAAATACTACCTTCATTTTATCTAAAATGAAGAATGTTACAATGGATTTTTAGCTACATATCACAATAAACACGGAAATGAAAACAGAGAAAATGAAACAGGAAATTAAAATTAATGAGGCAAGACTTTTCACTTGTTCCAATGTATTTTTTATTCTTATTTCAAAAGGGACTACAAGATAAAAATCCTTCCTGTTTTATGCAAGAGTAGGACATGGGAGTTTGCTCTTGGCTTCATTAAGTCCAGCCTAGAGATATGTGCTCATACGCGGGTACACACACACACACAAATATACACTCATATTATACTACTTGTTTAAAAGAAATTTCCCTAGAGGCTTTTCTGTGTAAGAGAAATCTTTTGCCTTGGTGCACTGCCAGTCCATCATTTCCAGTCATGATGAGCTATTTTACTTTGTATTCTGTTGTTGAAGATTTTTATGAGAATCTTTGCTCTTCCATATGGATAAGTATTTTATGATTTTCATTCTTCATTGATTTAAATGTCATTATCAGTTCCAGTTATTTTGCCCACAGCTCCTTCTTGTTTTCATGCAACTTTCCAGTCCTTCACTGACCTTTGAAAAACTTATGAAAGTTACAGTATTTTTTTTATCTGAATTCATAGGCTTTGAAGCATAACTGTCTTCCATCATACACTTATAACTTAGCCTTTAGGAACTGTGAATCATATTCTTGTTTAAAAGAAGTTTAATGCAGAAATGCAATTATTAAAGAAATGTGAACTAACTTAAAGCTAGTTTGAGGCATTACCCTTTCCACACATTCAGCCACTATGACTGGATGAGTGCAGCCTTAATTTTTTGTTGCCTGTCAGTAGAAAAGTATCCCATCAATATGCAATAATTTGAAGAGAAAAAATGATGTATTGTGCTGTTGGGCAGAAACAATACAGATTTCTCTCTCTGAATACAAATTATTGAGCAGTTCCTATGTTATGCTGTCCATTAACTTCAATGAGAACATATTTTAATGCCAGATAAGAATATCAGCTTCAGTATTCTCAGTGTGTAACTTTGGTTTATACCGGTTTCTCTCCCCCCTCTTTTTTTTGTTTTTTCTTTTTTTTTTTTTTTGTAATTGTTATATCTGGGGATTTCTAATCACAGATACTACTTTTGTTAAGATGGTGTCAATTTAAAATTCCATTATATTTGCAGGTCAGCATTTAGCTGCTCTGATATAGGAGCAAGGGTGTAACCCAGAGTGATGTACAACCATCTTTTGTTTATTTATCGGAAGTAAAGTCAAAGTCAACAGCTAATAAGTTAATAATTTATGAATATGTCAGACAAAAACAAACAAACAACAAAAAAACCAAACCAAGAACAAACAAGCAAAAACCCCCACAAAACTCAGAAAAAACAAAGCTTATTTTTCGTCTTTCTCCTCCTAAATCAGGGTTCACAAGAATTTCATACATCACAGAGTAGATTCCATCCTTTATTACTTGCTGAAAACGTGAAATAAATATATTGGTTTGAATGGGGAGCTTACTTTACTGAGATTTTTAATCACTGAATGTATAGTAATTTGGGGTTCTCTTTTATCTCTCTCTCTCTGTCTCTCTCTAATTTTGAATGCAAAGCTCTTTTAGGAAATCCAGCTGATCTACAAAAGATTATTTCAAGTAACAACAAAAATACCATATGTCACTTGCTGCTGTGCTGACAAAAGCAAATTCTAGTCAGAAAGGCAAGGAGCTTAAACAAAGGAAAGGCCAGCTACATGATCAAAGGGTTAGTGCAGTTAAATTAATTTTAGTCACTTCTAATACAGTGCAATAAAGTACAAATCCAGTTTTCACATCCAGCAAATGGGTATATACCCCCTGCCACTACAATCCTGGAAAATAAGAGGGCTTTGGTATAGCAATTGCATCTATTTCTGTGGGACTAAAAAGAAAAAGCAGTAGAAAAAAAAATAAAATGCCTTCTTTGGTCCAGAAGGATTTCCAGCTCAGCAAATATTACATGATCCCCATTAATATAATCCCCTTTTACTCTCACCTCTTCAAGCAGAGCTTTTGAGCAGCTATCACAAGGGAACTGGGAAACTGGCAAACACAAGATGAATCAGGTCATGCTTTTATAATGGTGCTGACAATGTTTTTGACCTTCATGTATTGGCAGGTTTTTTATTTTCACCACCACTCAGAGCTTTTGTTGTCAAAAATTGTCAGTAATGTCTCAGTTCTTTGTGCATTTTGAGGATGGTGGTAAGTTTATTTCAATGGATGAGCAATGGGAGAAAAAAGAAAACTACTCACAATTCAACTTTTTAAAAATAGTATGACAAAATGGTCCTTGAATAGTCTTATGACTTATAAAATCACAACTAAATAGTTAACTACCAGGCTAAAGATAAATCAAAATCTTCATAAAGACATCACATTAAAACAGATCAATTAGCATTTGTTTTTACTACAAATATTATAATAATTTCATAATTTTAGGCATTAGAAGGATAAAATAATTTTGTTCTCTTATTTTCCAGTTTGTCAGCAGTGACTTTTATTGTGAAGAATTCTATATTTTCTCTCTTTTCAGACTTACCTAGAAAAGCTAAAATCCAGAAAGAATTTGTTTTCCATTATTACTGATACTAGTCACATGAAATATACAAACAAATAAAATTATTAAAAACATCATTGTAATTCTAATTTAAAAGTTTCACAGCACAGTAGAAATTATATTATTCCCGCTGCTTTAATAACTGTATTTCTGATTTTCTTCTGCGAAGAAACACAGGTAATATTTTTTCAGGAAGGTTCATTTAAAACATAAAAATATTATCACTTCTTAATTTGTTAGAATCAAAGAATGAGGAAGAGTAAAGTCCCTCTTTTTGTGTTTCATCATGGACCAGTATGAGACTAAGGGTGCAAAAAGGCTTCTAACTTTGATAGCTTAGCTCTGAGTATTGGGGCAAGGAAAAGAGTGGGTGTGAAAGAGCTGTCTCACTCTACTTTGTGATTTATTCTCTATGCTGTTTGCCCCAGTAGGCAGCTGCATGTGTACTGCTCTTGGCTATGGTGGATTTAATTTTGTTCATAATGGGTCCTGTGATGCTGCATTTCAAACTTGTGACCAAACCTGTGTTTTAAACATTGCTGAGCAGCCCTTGTACACTATCTCACTCTGCTCCCCTTGGAACTGTGCAAGAAGGTGGGAGGGGAAATAGAACAGCTAGATCTCAGCTGTACAAAGGGACATTTTTTTCCACATAAGTTGCTGCTCACAGGTTTTGTGAACATAATGTGTGGACATTGGTCTGCTGGCAAGACACACAGTGAGCGATTACTCTGGCTTTTTGTTTAGTGTTGTTTTGTTGGTTTTCTTATTAACTTGCCTTTGTCTCTGCCCATGAGTTTTTCTCACTTTTGCCCTTAAGACTCTCTCCCCCATCCTACTGCATAAGAGTACATGACTGTCTTGGAGCTTTCCCCCTTACTGGGGTCAACCCACCTTTGTATGAAAAGCAATTAATTCTCCTCTGGGAAGATCCTACAGCTAAAGTCTATGTAGTAACATCAACACAGTCTTCATCATATCTCTTTAGAGTTTTGCAAACAAGGCAATGTTGAGACTGGTTTGGTTTGTTGAGGTTTGTTTGTTTGTTTGTTTGTTTCAAGTGTAAAAATAACTTATATTTTCTCTGAAAGAATATGGTCACCCAGGCCATTGTTTTACTCACTGTTGCCTGCAGAAGCTCATAGATGAGGTGTAATGACAAAGCTCTGGGAAAGTCAAATAGATTGTGCTAGATCAGCCATATCAACCTCAGAGCTACTATAAGCAGAGCCCTTTTCACCCCTAGAAAAGAAAGTTGTGGTAAATATATATTTTTTATGGGAGCTCAAGGTAAATGGTAACTTAAAGGGGAAGTTGGGTGGCTAAACAATAGATTTAGCACCCTTTCAGAGATCCTCATGAGCACTGCTGTAAGTGACATAGAAACTACAGAAAACTTTAAGCTGGAGTGCCAGGTATAAACTAGGTAATTTTAAAATGCTTTGAAAAATGGACTAACACTTGCTTTTTGATGCTCAAATCCCTTTCTAAGAGCAACTCATTGCATTTACCCTGAAAGGTCAAGGTAACAACTGCTTTCTGCCTGATTTCCATTCTGCATGTCTTTTCCCATGTAAGATTGAGAGAGAAAAGTGTGAGCTAGGAGTGTGTTCGGCTAATTAAATTCAAGTACAACGTATTTCACCTTAGAGGAGGAAGGAAAACCAAGGAGCACAATGTCTTTTTCGAGGGTTGCCCTCCCCATGTATCCCCTCCAGTGAGACAATGCCCTGTCTCTTTCACCAGAGCTTCCAGAAGAACTATAAGTCAACACACAGCTTGAAAACATATATATGGTCACCACTAACATTTCCACAGTCTCAGGAAGCTTCTGCTGCATACATAATGATATGAGCACTTTATTATGTATTAACAAGTGATAAAATACTTCACATACCTTTAGCGGGTTGTATTTTAAAGAAAAATTGTGAAGATAAATACTTAGCTTAAATATTATTTACAATATCAAGTAGAGAGATTTGTACTCAGATACATTGCTACAGGACCAGGAAAAATATGTGTTCATTGTAATTTGCATAAGTATGTAATCATTGCCTCAAGAAAACCTTAAAAAGAACACATAAAGTATTCATATTTTTACTTAAAATAACATTAAAAATGCATGCATCTTCATTACATTGGCTCATTAATATTTTCAGTTTATTCATCCTGTATTCTCTGTCTTATTTTTAGCTTACATTTTATTATTTAATAATATCATACCAAGCCTGAAGTTTCTTTTTCACTAATCCAAAACTCAATGCAGTTGATGAGTAGATGGGTTTTAAAATACTTTTGATCAAGCATGCCTCTCTCATGTTCTCCAGGCAGAAGGATGCATTAAAATCTATAAATTCTTAACATACTGAAATTGAATGTGTAACTGGGATTAAGTCTAGATATACTTCAACAAAGTATAACAAATTTTACTATTTGTCAGACATAGGCAGCATTCTACAAATATACAGTTCATTTAAATCAACTGGTGAATGATGTGGCTCATTCACTGGAGTTTTGACATTTTGTGCCAGTTAGGTAAAACAATCTAAAAGCAAAGAGCTCTGGCATTTATCTGACCTGGAATATATGAAGTAAGCAAACATTAAAACTGTGAGATTTGGATCTGACCCTAAGGTTTCTTTAAAAAGGGAAAATATCCCATATCTTACAGCAGAACAGCAAAAGTGAAATTTTTCTTGGGGAAATCCAGCTAACATTACCTTAATTTTCTTCCTTAGATTTTCTCCCTTGGACTTTCTCAAGGTTTTGGCTTTTGCAAATGAAGAGCTAAACACAAAGGCAGAGTTATACTCAATTCACTTGTAGAATGATAGAGTACACATGACCTGGGTCAAAATTACTTTCATTTCAGTTGACAAAACTCCATTTAAAATGTCTAAAGGGGGAAAAAATAAGGAAAATATAAATAAAAATATTTGTAAAGAATTTGGCCAACATTCTATCAAATGTTACTTTTTAATTGCCTGAAAAATTTGGCTTCTGTTGTAATTTAAAATGGACAATTAGTCCATTCAAGGTCAATATGAATAATTCTATTTTACATAATTGATTAAAGGTTTACTAAACTTGTGCTTAAACCTTTCATTTGCCATCAAACTTCTATCCAAGATTCTCTAAAAACAAAATTAATTTGTATAGATGTTCTGTGACTTGTTCTCTGATTTTAAGATGAATCTGAATGCCATTCAGAAGAATTTGGTGCTTTGCAAATTCAGGATCATACAGGGTTTTATGTTAGCAAACCAGAGTCATCTCAGGTAGTTTAGACTAAGATATGGTCTCCAAATAGAACTGCAAGTAAGTACACCTTTTTAATATGTTGTATACAAGAAGTTTTACAAGGGAATTCTGACATATGCTGTGTGATTTAAACCAAAGAAGAATGTTTAGTGCACATTTAGTGATCTCTTAGTATCTCATCAAGTCTCAGAAACACTGGAATGTTTGAATCATCATTTAATTGGCATCACATGTAATCAGGGAGAAATTGTTTTGGACCTGATTAATTTTCTGGGCTTGAGATGCTCACTCAGTGGTAGTTAGAACACCTTACTGCCTGGGAGTAAGAGAATCTCAGGCCTGTTCCATTTATCAAGGATTATATATGATATATGATTCACAAGAGTACTAGGATGTATTCTTGTGACTGTGTATATTAATATCCTTTGTGTGGTAATATATATTTTAAATTTACTTTAAAGGAGCACTGATATTAAAATATAGCCATTATTTCATACTTTTTGAAACACATTGCTTCTGCTACTGTTTTGTTCTCCAGGATTAATTAAATTTTCACTACCCAGTAGTTCTCCTGCAACAATAAAAGCACAGCTCCCTTTTCTAGACATATGCTAGCTTTTATTAGTTGTTACCTCATGCCAGCATTTCTTTC
>VWZD01006209.1:2094-12482 GCA_013396695.1 Sakesphorus luctuosus
TATTGCTTCTAAAAGAGTACTTAGCATAAGAAATCATTGTAAAATTCTGTTACTTTCTCAGGTTCTTCATGCCATTTTTACATAACTAGATGATATAGATGAGTTGTACAGTAGAGATTAATGAGAGACAGCTGACTATTTGCAGATTTTTTTATTATTAATTATGTGCAGTATTTATGATCAGGTCATTATTTAAAAACAATTAAGTATCCCTTGATGGACTCCTAAATTGTACCTAGTTATGATAATTGCTGAAAATCTTGTAAGATTGTTTCTGCTCCCTGTGGTATGTGCTTAGCCTTCTCTAAACATAATGAAAAGAAAATACTTAATCCTTAGTCATATACATATTAAAGATGTTATGCTTCCATAAAGGAAATTGGCACCATCCAATGTTTAGATACTGGATGCAGATTTGAAGAAATAATCTGACTTTGCTCTATGGACAGTAAATACAACATATGTCTGGTAAAAATAATTTTCTGATTTAGAATAAGCACTCTGGTTCTTGGAGAGTGAGAGACAGTTATGAGACGGTAAGGAATAGAGAACGAATGGACAGAAGTACCAGAATTATATCATTATGTTGATACGCTTTTTTAGTTATAGATGTATACCTGAAGAACAATATTTTTTAAAAAATTTACTAAGAGAGGCACTGACTACAGGCTGCATGTACAAGCTCTTGTGTAGAAATACTTCCTAACTAAAGTCCTCTTGGACAATTCATTGGATATCTGCTTTTATTCAGAGTCCTACTTCTCTGCAGAGATTACCTGTTGAAATCAACATTCAGCTTTGAGTCTGTGACCTAATTTCAAACGTAGTATATTTTCATTAGCCTTCTATACCTAGTTTTTCCCAATTGCATGTTAAAATTGCTTTTCTTCCCATGTTCTTAGTAGTATGGTTTAAGAAATACTCTATAGTAAGATGTCAATCCTGAGCAGTAGAACTGTAGATAGTGTGGCATCTCTCCCTGAAGAGGAAGGGAGAACCCAATACTTGCAGATGCCTGTAGTCAGTCGAGAAAGGAATGACAAAAGTCAGAGGATCCACAAAAACTTACAAATTTTTATTAGTAAATTATATACACACAACATGGAAATTGGGATAAACTAGTACCTTAACTTATAGCATAAATCCAGGGCAATGGGTTTTGAACAAGCGTCACAGTAAAAGAAAAGAGAAGGAGGGAGGGAGACAGGGAGGGAAAAAGGAGGAAAGGCTGGCAGGCAGGCAATCCTTGCTTTAGTGTTGATGCAGGTGATAGGGTGTCCAGGGTCCTGGGGGCACACCACTTGGACTTTGTGGGGGTGGCTTTTAATAAATAAGTTCCCCCTGTTCCTCCTCCTCTAGCTAAGTTTCTGGCTTTCTGTGGAAATTATCACACACCATTCATCCTTCTAGACCTTGAGACCTTTCTGAAAATGGGTCAGATACCTTTGTCTTCAATGGTCTTGTTCGCCCTCTGCTGTGTTGGTCTTTGGTTGACAGTCCATGCCTGCTTCTCAGCCTCATTCCTGCACTTGCTCTGTACTGTGTTGTACTTGTCTCCAGGAGCAAAAACAAGAGCCTTTGTCCTAGAAAAGTGCTGTCCTACCTCAATGTGGCCCCCTTCTCCAGCCATATCTTGCTCTTTCTTGCCCATTCACACAGGTTGTTCTTACCAACAGTACTTGGTTGGCTTCATGTCTATCCATTTTTGACACATGCACATTAGCCCCTTATCTTCTAAACTTCTACATGTAGTCGCAAAAGAGCTTGGCTTTTTAGCATTATTTATTATTATTATTTACTATTATTTTTAAAAGATTACCATGTTAAGTCAGTGGTCCTTTTAGGTTTCTTCTTTAAGTAACGTAAGGCGAGCTGCCCACTCTGCTTGTGTGTCCTTGCTCTGTATAAAACCTTCTACATGCTTTCATTTTTTCTACTGGTCAAAATGCAAATGTGAATTATAAAGACTGGGATCTGTACTACCTAAATCGTTTGGACATTTATTCCAAATAAAACCATAGTAAAGCTATACTAAATCAGAATAACCTTTTGCTTCCCATTTGTATTGATGTAATTCATTTCATAAGGTGCTGTGTAGTGTAGAGTCTCTTGGGAAATACAGAACTTCTCAGCACTGATGAGCCCCTGTTTTGACTTCCAGAAGCAGAAATTGATCCAAACAAGCTGTCATAATATTAACAGTAGTAATGGCTTCTTCTTCAGTGCTCTGAGAATTGAGTTGCTTGGCTTTTGAATATAAAATGCAGTGAAGTAGGAACAGCACTGAACTGCTGTATGTATTTTTAGACAGTGAAAATGGTGTGTCAGCAGACAAATATTGGAGAACAAATTCCACCAAAACCATTTTAGTTTGTTTATTCATATTTTTTCTTAGCCCTTACCATGCACTTGTAATTTGCTTTTGCCTGAGTTGTGTACACCTTCATATCAAGAGGTAGTTTAACCTCTTTTGTATTTTTTTCCTCTCTCAAGTTCATCACAGTTACACTGATTCAGTTCATCACGTGTTTCTGTCTGGAAGATGTCAAGACACAAGCAGTGGAAATAGTTCAGGAGATTTGGCATCATCATACTTTTACAGAATAAAACAGTACACATTGATGAAAATAGAAATTTTATGTATCAGGAAGGATAGTTTTGTTTCTCACCACACCAACTTTGTTTCTTACCATGTACTCACTGAAACTGCATCTTCTCTCATTGTAACTTCAGTGGTGAATTCAGACCGATTAGTTTGTGAACATTGTAACCAAAAACTTCACAAGCAGATACCTGATTATTTTGTTTTCCATAGTTTTCATTTCCTCAGCTTTCTTTGGACGTGGCATTTCTAAGATGTTTGGCAATCCATTTTCTGATCTCCGGCTAATTATGCCAGCAAAGGAATCCACAGTGGCTAATTCCTTTATGGAAACACTAATACTCTGATTTGTTCTATGAAGAATGTCCCTCTTCCCTAGAATAAATGCCATTTTCTAATGTTATTTTCTGCTGTAGGATTTTACTTGTAGAGAGTGTTCTATCATATTGATACTTTCTTATTTATATCTCTTCTCACCACGAGTGGTTATTTTTATTGTCTACTGTGCATTGCAACAAAACTTATTGGTGGCAGGACATTTTTTTTTCATTACATGTTTGGGTTTTTTTCAATTTTCATATATTGTTTTCTGAAACATACTTTCTCAGTGTTCTAACTGAGGTGTTTAGGTCAGTGTTTATAAGCAGAAAGTGATTCTGGTAGAAGGCAAAAGCCTTGGCTTATTTTTGCTGTTGCTTGCCATGAATACTTTGAGGAAAATTTCCAATCCACCTGTGAATGGAAACAGTGCCCACATAGCAGATGGCTGTGAGTGTGAGCATACAGAAGATCATGTCCACGCATTAAATACATTTACTGAGGGCAGACTTCCCAGGCCAAAATTTCATGAATCTGCAACTTTTTTGCCAATGATTGGGAGGATATGCTACTATTAGTCCTGTTCTAAAGAAGTCTAACCTTGAGAAATAATAATATTTTTCTGCATAAAAAAGTCTGCATAAGTCTTCCATGAGATAAAGGATTGGTTGGTTGGTTGATTGATTGATTGATTGATTGATTTATATGGGATTAACAACAATTTTTAAGTTTTATTTTTAAAACTCTAAATGAAAATTTTAAATAAGACCAAAAAGAAGTAAATATATTATCACTGAACAGAAGGTGAATTATTACATAAAATCAACACAGTTGTATATGTCCAAATTGTCACAGAGTTAATAGCTGAAAGTGAAATTCATTGCTTTCTCAGATTTTATTTTTCTGTTAAAGACTATTTTATAAACAGCTTCTATAATGTTTATCTGTATCATTAAACTGCTTCAGAGGACCTTGCTCACACAGATGCACTTGCAGAATGTCATTGCTAGTTTTCTTCATTGATGTCTCTTCCTCTATTGCTTCTTATTGGACAGATTCATCAGAATCATTTCTTTCAAAATACCAGTGTGTCTGTTGATAAAATCAGCAAACAATTCCAGGGTAATCTGTTCTAGACACTTGATCTTGACTCACATATTTCTTAACAGCAGCACATGAAATATCATTTGAAAGAAATACAGGTATTAAATCTATTTAGAATCCTGGTCAAGTGAAATGATCAACAGGTGGTCTTAAAAAACTTAAGTACAAGAAAAAACCCCAAAATTATATATATATAATATTCACTATTAGCACACATTTAATAGAAATAAATATTTCTTTGCAACTTAATTTTGTTAATTAGCTGTGCTTTTTTGACTTGTGCTGCTGCAATTTTTAAATATATACTTAAATGAAGTTGTTATTGTTACTCAAAAGATTAGATGTTCAAGGCTGTAAACCTCTATTTGATGTATTGAAGTCTGGAAAAAAAAAACAAACTGAAAATATGATGCTCATTTATTCCTTTGGGAAGAGGAGACAGTGTTAGCTACCTCCTTGGTAATGGAAATCCCATTGCTTCTTTAAGTCATGTATTCTTTGCGAAATAGTCAAATAGTAATACAGTCTAAGAAATCTTGGTTCCTGCCAGGAGACTGCTCTATTGTGTAAATTAAGGTAATCTGTGGAATGCATTTTTTGAAAACCCCACTCAGATGACAGACTGGTTTTGGGGGATCTGTGAAAGAGACAGCAGAGATTGGTAGACTAGGCATAAGGGACTATTATCTGAGAACATATGGTAAAATCTAAAACATAGATAAGTTAGACTACCTTAGGGAATACATTATGTGCCTTAAGATAGGGTTTTTCATAATCTTAATTGAACTTCAATACTAGAAAACATGTTTATTGTTTGAATTTTGCAGAATAGTATATGTCATCTTGAGAGGTAGAAGGTATGTGGCTTCAGGCACATAGAAATTCCATTTTAGGTAGGATACAGTACCAAGGACTTCTAACTTAATTTTCACCTTTTTCCCTTCTTCTGCTTGCAGCATATATACATTGTGAACTGATTCCATCCTCCTCTACCCTACAGAAACTATTTGTTTTAAAAGGGTCTTGCCAACGATTTTTCTTTTTTTTTTTTCTAGCATGTTAATCCCTAGCATCTGGTTACATTATACACCATGTGGTCTGGATTACAACAGAATTACTTTGCTTCATCTAAGAATTTATCAGTTTAGAAAGCTATGTATATTTTTGACTGGTTCTAATAAACTAGCCACCACTTCTTCTTTATCATATTTACTCACGAATCTTTGTCTAAGCAGTGAATTAAAATATCACTGTTTAAGATGTTAACAGCATTCAACATTAATAAAATGAACAATGCTTAGTACAACTATTATAGCCTAAAGTAATTTGAATAATTGAATACCACTTTGTCTAGAGAAAACCATTTGTTAGCAGCACTTGCTTTTCCAAATGAAAGCAGAGTGAAAACTCCCAATGTTATGTTGATAAATGTTTTGTAAAACCTGCTGATCCTATTGCATATATGTGGATAAGGCATCTAGATACTGACATTCTCTTAACGTTATTTATAGCTGCAGCAAAAAGCAAATGGTAAGTGCACTCAAGTGCACAGAATGTTAAGTGTTAAGATGGCAGCTTAAAAAGGGATCTGTGTACTCAGAGGAGAAATAGCCTTTAGGGTGTTCACAGCAGGAAGAACCCCAGAGAGTAGATGAAAGCAGGTGTAGAAATGACAGAGTAATTCTTTCCATTGAAGATGTTGAGAGTTTAGTTCGAGGGATTGCAGTTTCAATCTACTGGTTTTTTTTCAGTGTTCCTTCTTTGACTTCTGCTGTAATTAGAAAGGATTATATTAAAATATTTAGTTTGGAGAAGATTATAATTAGGTAATCTGCCATAGTCACCTTGGAAATGATGAAAACTTCAGAAAAAAATACCCAACAAAGGGAGGAGTGGGGAATGAGAAGGAAACCACAATTATAAACTGAGAGGGAGGGGAGGGACAGGGGTGAAAATTAAAACCAGACAGTAGCCTAGAACATCTCTCAAACCAATGCACTTAAACTGGACCATGACACTTTGATGAAAGGTTAGTGAAATGTAAAAAAAAAACAGCTACCACATTTTTTTTACCTGAATAAAACCAAACTGAGTGACACTAAGCTGAGAGGTACATATGACACGCCTGAGGGATGGGATGCCAGCCAGAAGGCACTGGACAAGATTGAGAAGTGGGCCCATGTGAACCTGATGAGGTTTAACAAGGCCAAATACAAGGTACTCAGGTCAACCTGCAATACTAATAGAGACTGTGGGATGAATGGATTGAGAGCAGCCTGGAGGAGAAGGGAAGAGGAAGTCGCTGGTTAATGAGAATATCAACATGAGTTGGCAGTGTGTGCTTGCAGTCCAGAAAGGCAATGGTATCCTGGGCTGTATAAAACAAGTGTAACCAGCAGGTCAAGGGAAATGATTCTCCCCCTTTACTCAGCTCTCAGGAGTACTGGAGAGAGTACTGCACCTGGAGTACTGCATCCAGATCTGGGGTCCCCAGCAGCAGGGAGACATGGAAGAGGGCCATGAAGATGATCAGAGGGGATGGAGCAACATGAGGAAATTGGGTATGTTCAGCCTGGAGAAGAGACTTCAGAAGGACCTTATTGAAGCTTTTCAGTGCTTAAAGGAGGCTTAAAAGAAAGACGGTGACTAAATTTTTTAGCAGAACTGCTTGTAATAAAGCAGGGCTAATTGTTTTAAAGTAAAGTAGAGTAGATTGAGACTGTAAGGAAGAAATTTTTTTTAATTCTGGTGGAACATTGGAACAGGTTGTCCAGAGAGGTAGTTGAGATAGTAGATGCCCCAATCCTGGAAACATTCAAGGTCAGGTTGGACAGGGCTCTGAGGAACCTGATCTATTTGAAGATGTCCCTGCTCATTGTAGGGGGGTTGGACTAGATGACCTTTAAAGCTCCCTTCCAGCCCAAACCATTCCATGTTTTTATTCTATGATAAAATTAATCTGTCATACTCTATCAGTTTCTTTTACCACCTCACTTTAATTATGATGTGGCTTAGAAGTTGGGCTTTATCTAATCTACCAATTCAGCTCCTGGGATGTGTTACACCGCTAACATTTTCTAGCTACTGTTTTGACTAATAAGGCTTGCTGTCACGTGAAAGGGAGGAGGGAGACAGAAATACAAAGGTTTCTAGTCTTAACTGTATTAATTAAAAACTGTTAGCTGTAAGCGCTTCCAGACAATCAAATCCTTATGTATCCAACACTATCTTTTAACTGACAGCACACAGGTTGGAAAGGGTTCTGACCTCTGATATGAAGCCCCACTTCAGCCAGGGAAGAATAGCTATACGCGTCCTCGGAGTAATCAAAACTTTATGAACCCAGCACTGCCCGCCGAATTCTGCACAGAACACAGGCTGGAAAGATTTTTGACTCCTCTATGAGAACTACACTTAACAGCAACAAGAGAAAGAACCTTTCTTACGATAGTTCCTGAAATAACATTTATTAATACAAATATGTGACAATAACTATATGGGTTAGTTAGTCGGTGATAACATTTAGCTGCAGGATTGTACAAAATACCCCCCCAAAGACATCGGCACAAGACACATTTCAAGGGCCACCCCAGCAGTATACCACTCCCATAGCAAACTTAACTAACAGAAGATTACTAAACAGAAACACAACAGTTCAACACCACCAGTAAACACACTCAATAACCCAAAAGAAAAGCAACAGGGAAAAATAAATCCCCTTCCCATTAACATGCATACACACAGTGAGCTATAGCAAATTATAATTAATAAGGTATCAGAAAAACAAAGTAAGAATTCCGTTGCTTACCCCTGCAGTATTGATGGAATAGGGAAGACAGGGTAGCTCTTAGGTTGCCCTCCCAGAGGTGGAAAAGTTTTTCTCCCCAAAGTTGCAGTTAAACTGCACTTCTTTTATATCTTTTTTTCTTCTCCAGGTGTTTGTGTGACTGATAGTCAGTCTATTGGGAGGGGCGGGGGTGGGGGGGATGCAGATGCCCTGAGGTGAGGTGGGCCTTTGAGCAGTCATACAAGATATCACAAAAGAAGGCTGTGCTATTTCTTAACACTCCACCCTTTGTTAATCTTATCAGTTTGCCTTGCTCTTGTCTTCTGCAGGGAGCACCCCCCACCAGGGGTGCTGAGATGTCTCCCTCAACCCATCAGGCCTTATCAGCTCATCACCCCACAACTCCACCCTGTGACTACAGTCACACAAACTACACAATATTCGAATTAGAGCTTTGCAATATTATGTGTTCTTATATTATGGGGGTTATCCAGTATCCATGGAGGTAACCTGTGAGCTAATTGTTTCATGAATGCCCAAATTTTAATATACAATACAATTACTAGAATTAAAAGTAAAATCGTTAATATCAATAATACAATAACAGGGTGAAGCATTTTATTGAGAATTCCAGTAGCTGTTGGTAGCAGTTCAGCAGCAGTAGACCATCTGAACAGGGTGTCTCACCACTAGTACTTTGTTTCTTTTTACTCTTAAAGTTTTGTCCGTTGTCTCGGGCTTGTTTTGGCATCATGTTGTAACAGTCTCTTTATTTGAATGAGGGTCATATTAATGCAGGTACTCTGTAGATTTAGTAATTGGTAAGATAGGACAGGAGCAGCTTTAAAATTGCTTCTTATAAGGAAGAAAAAAAAGGTTACAAACACAAACATATTAATGATCAGAAAGACAAAACTCTTCCTACTCTACTATATTTTTATCCCAGTGTGTGTCATCTGGTATGAAATATTTCTTTGGTTGATTAAGTCAGATAATAACTTGTCCCTTCTAATCTACATAACACTATCAGGGCCTACTAAACTGAGGCCTACTAAATCTAAGGCCTAACTAAGCTAAACTACAACAATTGTTCTCCATGGACATGCAATTTTTACCATAACAACAGAACTACGAGTATTTACAATAGCGTGCCAAGAGAAATTCTCCTGGACATTCCTTCCAGAGATACTTTAAAATCATTATATCCTTTGTCTCACATTAGTTTTAATTTCAAAAATATGTGTTTAGATAATATCACACACATATTTTTTACTAAATTCACATTTAGTTGAAAAAAACACATGCATAGAAGAGCTGGTTTTCATGTGTTGGGAAAGATCGGTGTTTCTAGTTATAAAAAGAACACCTAAAGCTAGTTTTATTTCTCTTCTGCTGGCTAAAGATGATTTTGTGGGAAATAACTCGATCTTGCTGATGCATTATCTTTTCAGGGTTGCTTGTGCAGACGTGTGATACTGCCTTGTGTCTGCTCTAAAGAAAGACTGAATTTATTAGTCAGTGAATGAATTTTTCTTCTAACAGTGTGTAATAATCACATTTTTTGAAGTGGCCCAGAGTCCCAAATGCTCTCCTCATGTGTGTTTGCTGTGAATTAGATTTTTTTTTTATTGTTGGCATCTCAGAGATTTTCTACATCAGTTTGTTCAGCACTGGCAAAATCCCATTTCTGTTTGTTTTCAGACACACTAGCAAATGCCATAAACTTTGTTGAAAAAGAACTTGTACTTCCCAAGATTTTTCTGAATGCTTCTCTACGTTGTACATTGTAATATCAAACAGAGGTTCATCTTCCACACTGCAGGGATCAGGCAACTCAGCAATAGGAGGAGGCTATTATTTACTGTAAGGCAAGGAACAAAATTACTAGACAGCTGTTAAGGTTATATCTTACAAGTACAAGAAGAAAAGAATATGGGTTGTTTGGTTTTTCTATTTGCATCATTTGTACATAATGCAGAAAAAAACTAAGCTGTAAGGATAAGTTGGTAGGGTTGGTTTAGGACTCAATCTTAAGGGCCTTTTCTAACATAAATGATTCTGTGATTCTAATAGACTGCTACAAATACAAATAATCTTGTGCCAGAGCTTAATAAAATCAGTAAAACTCTAATGTTAAGTTTTGAATCTCCCTGCTTAGGGAGATGATTAAATCTCAGTATTCTATTTAGTATGCACCCAGAGAACAAGGCTGAACATAAAAAAATCCTCTTCTAAGACACTGGAGGAAGAGTTATCACTACATCTCATATGGTTGCTATGAAAAGCTTACAAGCCAGCAGGCAGTGCTGTAACAATTTCTTGGGCAGTCGTGGTTGTTATTATTATTATATTATTGTTATTGTTATTATTGTTATTAACATTGCTACTGTTACTGTTATTGCTATTGTTATTAATTAGTATTATATATTATCACTGTCAAAACATTGAAGGTCATGCATACGCAGATGATCTTTATTAATTCACCCAGTAATTTCAAAACTGCAGGTGTCAGAGCTTTGCCCTTGAGGAATTAGCAGCAAGTCATCTTCCTCTAGAAGTGACTTTGATCATACTCAG
>VWZD01006210.1:0-26894 GCA_013396695.1 Sakesphorus luctuosus
TCCATAAAAGAGTCTGGTCCAATTAAGACTTGAAGAAAAGCACAAAGATCAGTGTCTACAGAGCCATTGTTCTGTCTGGTCTTTTATATGGGNCGTCTCCAGGATGGAGGATCACTGCCTACCGAAGATTGTGCTCTATGGTGAACTCACCACCGGTGGTGAACTTGCCACCGGCTGCCGCAAGAGAGGAGCCCCAAAGAGGAGATACAAGGACTCCCTGAAAGAATACCTCAGTCTTGGCCATATTGACTGCCACCAATGATCCACTCTGGCCTCCAATTGGGATTCATGGAGACACACCATTCATGTCGCTGCTGCTTCCTTTGAGAATGCACGCAGAGTCAGTCTCGAGGAGAAAAGACAACACAGAAAAAAATATTCCTTGCCAATATCGCCAAAGGAGACGTTCTGCTGTGTCTTTTGTGACCACACAGGCCTATCCCATATCGGCCTTTTTAGCCACCAGCACGCTTGCAGCAAGCGTGGGTAATGCCCTTCCCAAATCTTCGTTCGCAAAGCCTAGCTATGATTACAAGTGTGACAGCACAAGTAATAACTCTCAAGCCATAGGTTGAATGAGGAACAGCTTTCACATAAGGGTTTTTCTGTGAGGTTCTTCAAGAATCATCATTTCATGTCCAATCCCACAGAATTCTATCAATACCCATTTGTTTGCTCAACCCAAATTTCCCTTAAAATCTCACAACACAAAGCTATATGTTCTGTTGTTAGGCATAAAGCATGGAAGTTAAACCTCCAGAATGAAACTTCATATTCTACTGAGGAATGATTACAAGGAGCATCTTGGGGTGTGGATTAAGAACCAACCAAATGTGAACTACCACCAAACTGTAATGGTAAACAACAGATAAACTGGGAGGGGGGCAGGGGAGGGCATTGGGCGGGCCAGGGGTGTTTTGTGTGAGCACAAGCGAGGGACACCTAAGTGAGCCAGGAGTCTATTTTGCTTCTGTAAAAACACTTTACCAATGTGGTGCTGAATCACTGCAAATTGTTTTCATGCTCCTCCTTTTGAAAGGGTGTTGAAGAAAATTGTGCAGTTACAGAAAGTAGGACTAGAAATGATCCATATGCTGTATAAACTGCCATGTGGGAAAACATTAAAGGAAATCAAGTGGTTTGGCTTACCAGAAGACAGAAAGAAAAAGATCAAGGTGACTTAATTATAGTTGTCTAAGCACTGTGCACTAAAGTGGCCTCTCATCTGGTAAAGAAAGCATAAAAAGAATCAACAGCCATGAACTGAAGAAGATAGATAAATTTATATTAGTACTAAGGTATGCTTTTACAGCGACATTAAGTACTATGGGAAGTGGTGGATTCTCCACTACTTAATATATCCAAAAACAGTCTGGAAGATATGCTTTCATCAAACATAAATCACTAAGGTCAGGAAATAAATCTATATGATCTAAAGGCTCTCTCTAGCCCTTAGATCCCATGTATTTATAAAATATGGTACAGATTAAAATTTAACTAATAACTTTGAGTCTTGCTTTGGTTTCTCTTAAATTATTTTCTGGTTTTAAATACTTAGTGGGTAGCATGGCTTGTCTCTGTTTTCCTTAAGAGGCTGGGGTCATTTCAGAAGTATTTCTCTTTACTGTAAAAAATAATTTTAAAGACAGCTAAAGCCATAATACTCACATATGCTCACACTGGACTGAGGAGCAGTCCAGCAAAAAGTACATGTTTCCTATTAGGGCACCCCCCTAAGCTGCACAAAGAAAGAGTTTGAAGAAATGGTATGTGTTTTGAAGTTTATGTTCTTCCACAGTTTACATAATTTATTTCAAATAAGGACAAGAAAAGCTACAAACATTATTTATAAGTCCTGATCTTTACCTCAAACTTGGTGAAAAATATTCTTCAAAGCCTTTTTCTTTTACGAAGGGCTATCAATGGACCTCTCTTTAATGAATATGGAGATAAACAAACAAATCAATATTTAAATGTTGGAAGTTTCCACTTCTGTAATATGTAATCATGAATTAAAAGGTTTGGAAAACTGTACCTTATGTCTCCAAAGTAGCTATCTTTGCCACTTAGGTCAATAACATACCTTATTAAATATTCTTAAAGGAAAACAAAGTATAAATGTGGTCCATAAAAACCATTGTTTCAATTTAAAAGATAAAAAGGAATCAAAATATAAATCCAAATCACAGATATATGGAGAAACTAGCAAGTTATGAGTATTTTCTGCAGTTTCTCAATTTCCCTCCTTTGAATATTGCTATTGCTATGGTTCTCATTAAGTTTGTAACTATAATTAGAATTTGCCATGGGACAGGCACTCTTCAGAGAGAAAGGTAGGTGTTTAGAAGTGCTTATTAACGATACTGGTTTTCATATTGCTTTCATTTTTAAGAATATCTAAACATGAAACTTTAAAATGTTTTCACTTAAATGTGGTGGAAGTAATCACTGTTTGCAAGAGAGAGATCAAACATAGACCAGGCTTACAAATCTTTCTTTCCCATAAACATAATTTCTGCCACACATGGAAATATGGAGCATGCAGTCTTGACAGATACGCTGATCTTTGCCTTTGTTATGGAGTGAGCTAGGACACGTGGTGTGCACTGGTCTGTGAATTGCCCTGGACTGACAGGAAACTGAGCAGATGCTCGTTGAGACTATTACAGATACTTTCACCCTCTCTTGGTGGCTTGAGGAATGACCATATTCCAAGCAAGTGTCTGTCCCACCACAAAGGAGTTTTGAGTGACAGAGGTTAAACCTACTGAACAACTTCCCTGTCCCCCAGACATGGGGTGACCAGCAGTGGAGTTGTTGGAGTTTTGGAACTGCAAACCCTCTGCTTTAAGGGTTTATACTTTCCCTCTAGCACCAGCATAATGTCTTCTACAGCTACAGTGATCTGAAAATTGGCATTTCTCTTTTGATGCACCTCAGCCTGGACAAACAGACTGGGGTAGGTAAGTCTGCCAGAAATAAGGAGTGGCAGAGGCCTGCTCTGCCTCTCTCAAGGTATTTTGCTCCTATACAGTCTTCAGCTCTGTATCTCTCAATGTCCTGTGGGCATTTACTCATCTTGAATTTTCTGGCTATGGAAACACAACTGATAGGATTCACACGACCCTGGCATTGATCTTATAATTGTTGAAATGGTGGACATCACGACTAGCTATCTTACTGATTTTGTGGCACTAATCTTGTTTACATCTCAGAGTCTGATGATGGAAATTTTGTATCTTGAGAATACACTGGTCTGCAAAAAGTCAGGATTCCTGTTCATGCCATAGGGAACACCAAATGCTCTCTATACACTAAATCACATAGTTGTTTCAAACAATCAAGGGCCACAGCTGCCCTACAACAAGGTCCAAACTTCCTGCACAGTCAAGGTGAAAGGTTAATTCAAGTGCCTGAGTAAATCACACAGGACAGACCTCTGAGACAGATACACTTGACCTTGGATAGGAAGGTTAGCAAAGTCTACTGAGCCATGACCATTCTGCATAAGGGCAATGACTATCCATATCACAGAATTACAGAACAGCCAGGGTTAGAAGTGACCTCTGGAGATCATCTAGTCACACCCATCTGCTAAAGTAACTTCATTTACAGCAGGTTGCACAAGATCATGCACAGGCATACTTTGAATATTTTCAAAGACAGAGACTCAAAAACATTTCTGGGCATCGCCACATTTTTTTGCCATGTCTTTGAGCAGCCTGGTAATTTAGATAAATCTTCAGTTATAGAAAAGCCAAATGCCATAAAATAAAAAGCAGACAATTTTGGCCATATTGGTCTAGTGGAGGCTGTGTTTCCATATGCAGTGTGTTACACTTCAGCGCACTTGAACTCATAACCCTCTTGCAGTAAGCTATGGAAAAGCAGTAGAGCTAAAATCTAGCTCTGCTCCTCAGAGGTGCATGTGACAGCACAGACTGTGATAAGTAAGACCTTAACACCAGTTAGCCTCACACAATGCCCCTGCATCCTTGCCCAATTTCCTGAAGGAAATCTACCCCTACACCAAATTATGCAGCTATGAGCAAAACATGCTGGATATGTCCACATTGAAAGAGACATTTGAAGGTGGTTTTAGCCTCCTCTGCTGTGCAGTTGCTGCACACTGTGCTGTTACCCAGGATTGTCTAACTGAGTGTCAGCATGGTGTGGTAGTGAGACTGCTCTGACCATTGCAGTATGTCTAAGGTGCAATTACCTGCACCCAAGTTCACCCCTCAGATGATTGCAAATTCAGAAGCTGCTGGTCTCATGTAATAGTGTACAAGGTCCGTTCTGTTTCAGCTGCCCACAGCTGCATTAGCTCTGTTTTAAAGACTCTGTGTAAAGCTAGATTTTTAGTCAGAATTTCAGAGACTATGCAAAAAGTACAATGAAGTCCTGAAGCTTCAGGCACTTTGGCCATGTTACAAGTATAGAAATGGTTTATAAATGCAGTTAAAATTATGAAAGCTCTATTATTCATGATGACACTGATTATCTGTCCCCATACCTCACTGACAAATTCAGCCACTGCTTTCAGATGAGATATCATACTTTGTCCACAGACAGCCCTAGAGGTAGGAATTAATTATTAAATACTGGTTGATGATAATTACATGATAACTTTATTGACCAAAATCAGAAAGGAATGTGTGAGGTGTTCTAAATCTTCTCTTTAAAATGAATCCTCTGAGACAAGAGAATGTCTACACTGAAACAAAAAAATTAGCTCTTACATAAAACATCTTTCAAAACCTCTTTGTTGAAAACACTAGCATCACACCCTAAAAGCATAAAATGAGAGCACACATTTTAATCCAAATGTTTTCCTTGTCAGTGTTAAATGAAATCTAGATAACAAAGCAGAACAGTAATTCTAATTCAGTACTGAGGATCACATTCAAACTGCATGTACCTGCATAAATTCATGTTTAAATTTACTTTTGTATATTCTTGTGTCTTTCAGTACTCACCTTTTCAGAAAGGATGTCTAACTCAGTCTTCAAACTGAGTGCTCTTCAATGAAGCTTCCAAAAATCAGATAACATTTACCATAAAAAATAACCAAGCTTCTTCCATTACATTATTATTCCTTACAATTGCAGTCGTTAGTAATTTTAATCTACTGATTGGTTTTCTGTAATTTTAGAAGAAAAAGTGTTTCATGAAGTACTACTAATACTTCTTTTCTGATTATATTTGAATATGGTTGCAATAATAGAATTTCCATGTTCAAGGGGGAATGAAGAGAGAATTCAGGTGAAGAAGAACAGGTTTGATAACTGTATATTGCAGACAGTTTTCAATTATGTCNGAGGAGTGTTTGTGACAGAAGTGCATTTTAACATGCACATCAGAAATTAGACCTATAGCAGAAAAACCAGGTGTCTCAGAATCCCCGCAAGATGCTGCCCTAGCATTTTAACAAAGCTTTAATCTTCTCTACATTCAAGGTGATAAAGTCTCCTGATGAATTAGAGACTGAAATTAGAATCACAGATAGATCCATGTGGATCTACACCTTTATAAAAGTAGATGCAAATGACAATTAGAGGCATGGCTAAACAATCTAGTACAGTGCTTTATCAAACCTTTGGAGTCAGTGTGGCTCAGATCCTGTTCAACTGGAGGAACCCAGACATCCTCACTGCATAACTCTTACTCTGTGCCCAGATTTGAGCTGAGCACAAGACAACATACCAAGAGGAAACTTAGTTGGGTTAAGAGAGCAATTTGCAATGGGATACACTGCCTTACAAATAGTCTTAGGGCACACTGTCAACCATGAGACCTACTGAATCAACACAAACTGGTGTCAATTAGTGGAAAGTCAAGGACTCATGCACACAGAATAATGTGGTACTGTATCGCTCTTATGTTCTGAAGGACCACATCTCCTGGGATGGTGACATCTTGCATAGCTCTGCTGCTATGGCCTCCTAAGGCATACGCAATAGAGGCAGGGATGGCAGAAATGGCAAGCAGTCAGTAACTCAGATGACAGCACATTGTCTCAAAGAAGGCTGCCAACATAGTTCCCACATTGTTTCCTAATATAAAGCCTCCCCATGTGGTCATATGTCATGTATGAAGCAGGGCACTCTAGAAAGATTTGTAGGGGAGTAGTTGCAAGAGCCTAGGAGATAAATACTGAGCAAGGCCATGAGTACAACTGATACACCTTAAGGACTTAACCAGTCCACCTTTATCTAGTGTCTGTCTTGAACACATGAATTGCATCCCAATCCAGCTGCCCTGACATGGGTCACATCATTATATAGATATATCTTTGTCTTAATTTTGGATTCATAGCCCACAAGCACTCGGTACCACTTTCACTACCTGTTCTTTAAAAGGACATGAAAAAAATCACATGCCTTAACATGAGAGACACTGAAAGAAGGTTGTAGGGGATGCAGAATAAGAACTGTCTATTTTTATTCTGGAGGTGGGTCATCCATCTATTTCTCCAGGAAAGTAATGCTTACTATGAGTGTAATCACTGTAACTGAATCATTGTGTTGTCTGGATTTTTCTTTTCTCTCCTACTGCCTTGTTCAATACTCTGCCCTTGACAGTATATCTTTCCAAAGTCTGTTTCACTGAATAGTCTTTAGACAGTTCTGGTACTTTTTAAATACCAGATTGAAAGCCAAGTCAGATAACAGATAGAAATCACACATAATGGCAAGAGAACAGAATTAGTGGAAGCTTTATAACAAAAATGGTATTTAGAAGAGAAATGATTAATCAGTATTGGTTGAAATCTCCTGTAACGATGAATAATTCAATATATAACTGGTAAGAGTATCACTAGACTGTATCCTCATACATTTGGTTCATCTGAGAAAATCACTATGTAAATACAAAGAGCACAGAAGCACTCCAAGGCCTCTGTAACAATGGGAAATTCTTTATTTAAATGATGGAATTAGCATCAGCCTGAGGCTTTCCTGTGAATTCCTGATGTAAAGCTGAAATTTGCATATCTGTGAGTGTGTATGATATAGATTATCACATATAAATAAAGATCTGAATAACTCTTTGAATTTTTCCTATACAGATCAATGAGTAAGTAATAATGTACTGCCTGCTTTGGATTTCTCTCTGTGTAAAGGAGCATTAACTGTCCAGCATACAAGAGTGCTTTAAATTAGTGGTGTGTAATATATGGGTGGGCAGCAGTCTCTGCACAGTGGCCCTGGAGTGCAGCTGTGAGGGGGCAGCAACAGTCTGGCCCCAAAGTTCTCCCTTCCCTGATTTCCTCTATCCCTGAAATTACCTGTTAGTATGTTGTGGGGTGAGGAAGAGCGCGCAGTACCTCGGTAAAAGTTCAGCTGCCTGTATGGTAGCACAGGAACCATCCAGAAAAGCATGTAACTTATCAACAACCAGCATCCCACCCCTCCCAGTGACTAAAAACAAATGTCAGTGTCACCTGTACCCTGCCTTAGGCAAGAAGAGAAGAGAGCCATAACAGCTCCACCCCTGACAGGGGATCCTCCAAAGACAGGGCTAGGTGCTCTTTTGCTCCTTTGGCATCATTTGACACATGCAAAGGCACAAGGCAAGAGAACAGCCTCAAAGTACAGACTATGTAATCCTTGACCATGCACTATCAACTTATTTTGATCTTTTGCCTGGAGTGGCAACATTATAGTAGTGAGGCATTAACACTGAGGTGGAAGATAGAGATCTCCCAAAATGTGGGACACAGTCTTGATCATTAATCCACTCCCACCTAATATTTGAACAGCTGGCAACAGCTGCATTCCCCCTTAGTAATTCTCTCAGCTATCCATGTGCCCTTTGTTTACGTGGTGCCTCTCTCTACTCATCTAATCCTGCACTGATTGGGGGAGTCATTATACAAATGAGAGGATATAGCACAGATGACAACATAATCTATCATTTCTTCCTATAACTATGAAGTTGTATGATATTCATTCAGGCAAATCTGAAAAAAGAACCTTGGAGACAGTAACATGCTCACTTTGCCCATCTTTGAAAAGAAATACAAGGAGTTTGACACTTCCAAAAAAATATTTTGCCTCTTGGTGTCACTTTTCATAAACTTGACATTTCTCATCCATTGGTCTATGAACTGCCACTAGTTTAAATGAAAACAACACAACAAACAATTGCCAAGAAGATAAAAAACAGTTCCTAGATTCACACAGATTTGATTTTAAGTGACAATGAGAAGCAACATGACACAAGGTGGTGGTTATTTCTTTTCCCAAATTCAACAGATTGAGCTGCTGCATTAAAAATGGTTGTGAGACATTGAACCAAAACACAGGCAGACCATGCTTGACATCAGCAGCTTGCTCTAAAGCATCTTTTGCTTTTGCAGTCCTTGAGAAGTTAATATTTTCTCATCATGAGTTCCTAATTTAAATTTCCTCTGCCAATCAAAAATGATAATGTGCTTCCAGGCTGAAACCAAGAATTTTGCTGCTTTTACATAAATATCAAGGAATTCACCCACCTTTTGTATATCAGCTATCCAAAAATTATATTTCCCCTTCACGATTCTTTCCCAGACCTGAAAAAGATGAGATCTGTTCTGAGCTCTGTTCTGAGGTAGATGGTGAAAATAATTTTTTTTTAGAAATTAGAATGCTAAAATAACTGAAGGATTTTTCTATTGAAAAATTTTATACCTGGAAGTGAATTTTGATTTTGTATTAATATTTAGCACTTACATATTCAGTGTTATTACTTTAGCTAATGAAATACAAGCTTTTCAAACAGAATACAGAAATGCAGTGTGTTTAAGAACTCGGTTATGAATCTTGGGAACAAAGATGATCTAATTTTATGTTAGCTAGATAATAAGGTTTCCTTGAGAAGAGACTTCCTTGAAGAAGATAACTAAAAATAAAAAAAATTTTCATAAAAATCTATAGCAAGGATAATTATAGAGGACAGAAAAAGCGCTAAAAGGCACCAGGACCACATGACATTTAAAGGAACCCAGGCATTATGTATGTGAATGATTTCTGGTGACACATAGACTGCAAATTAAAGAACTTTGGAAGGATAAAAGAAACAAAACATCCTTGCTTTTTATGGATGTGATAGAGAACTGCAAACAGGGTTCATTGGTAAATTGTTAAAACCTCCAACGAAACATAGTGATTAAATTAGAGAAGGGTTTGATGCAGTTTTCGTAAGAAAGTCATACCTTAAAAATCTGCTTGAAGCTTTTGAAGGTGTGAGCAAGTATAAGAGTAAGCTTGAACTAAATGATACAGTATACTTGAATTTCTAAGGGTCTCACCCAAAGGCCCTTACAGTTGCCTTCTAAAGAAGGCAAGCCATTTTGGAATAATATGAAAAGATAGAAAATAAAGAATGTGAAAGGAAGGCTACTAGGGTGTGCCACGAGACTCTGCATTGGCATCTATGCCCTTCCACATATGCAAAAAAATGTTGAAAATAGGGAAAATACTGAGACAACAAAGTTTTCTGAGATAGAAAGTTACTTACAATAGTCAAAACTAACATTATGATGGTGAAGTGAACACGAGAACTACTGCTACAAAATCTGATTTACTGACCCGTATGGGAGCGCATTTATGCCCTGGGAGGAGGTAACATGTTCAAATAACTCACACAATCCCCCCACGAATCAGCCTGCTTCTTCAGTCAACTCCTCCCTTGGTTAGCCCTGCTTGCTTCTGGGATATGGAGTTTTCCAGGCAGTCCCTCTGCTTCCTGTTACCTGTAAACCTTATCTTAAAACTGACCCCTACATAACATTCTACAAAAAGCATTGCAGGGGATCATATAACAAAATGTCAGTAGAGATGCAATGCCAGCACAAGAAAAAGGAAGGCATACACAAAAAATATTCTTAACTACACAGTTTTTAACTCTCTGTTATCTCCTATGCCTTGCAAAGAGAGCAGTTCATAGTTCACTGTTTTGTAGCAGGCAAACAAAGTAAGAACACTACTAGGAAGGAAAAACAGTAAAACAAAGTCAACTCATTATGCTACTATTGTTCTTTTATTAGTTCATACCCTGAACAATTTCATGTCTATAGTTGTCATATTTCATAAACTGACCTTACCCTGAAACACTTCAAATAGTAAAGAAAAAAAATTTTGAGAAAGAGGTAGAGTTATAAAGGGTATGGAATAAGACAAGGAAAGACAAACAAGACCAGGATTTTGAGCTTGCAAAATAAGCTACTCAAGAAGGATGAAATAAAGATCTGTAAAATAATAAATGTTGCTGACAAGGTAAGTAGGGAACAATATTTCATTTTTACTCCTGTCAAAAGAACTAGGAATCCAAAAATCCACTTTGAAAGTCTGAAACAAACAGGGCATTTTTTTAATACAATGCACAACCTAATCCTGGAAATTAATGGAAGATGAATTTATTAAACCCAAGAGCTGTAACATATGATTCTCTGGATGTGATACCTGGCTCATAAATAAGTTATATCAGTGAATGGTAGAAGATCACAAGTCAAGGGGATTATCCCTGTATGTTTTCCTTCTCCTTAATACAAGCTCAATTCTTTTTCCACTGCCGAAGAGAGTTTAGACAGATCTTTAATTTGACCCAGATATTATGGATCACCAAAAATGACTAACACCTTATAGTGGGAACCATACCACTCCCTTGCTCTTGCCTTGGTGTTGAAGTTCATGCTGAACTGCTCACAGTGCTACTGTTACCCACAAAAGCTAGCTTGGAGCTTGTCAAAGTACATGATGAAAAGTTTGCAGCTACGCCTTTGATTGCAATATAGAACTGCTATGGGCAGAAAGTGGGTATGAGTTATGGGATTTCATATCCTCAGCAGAATGCTATGAACCTTTTTGTCCCCTTCCCACATGCCATTCGCCTGAACCAGTACCTTCGAACAAGAAAGCCACTAAAGAGAGAAGTACGTACATCTTACATAAACATAAAGCGTACCAAAGGTTTAATGAAACAAAATACCAAATGGAGATGATGGGGGTGATGGGTAGTGCTCAGGAGAGGCAGAAGGCTATGAGCAACACACTAAAATCAACACCTGTGGCAACTGTAAATGTATTTTTAAGAAAATAGTTTAACTCTGTATTAAAACAACAGCAAATGACATTCACTGGGGAAAAAAAATGGCAGTTTCTCCATCTTTCCTAAAAAATCTGAAAAGAGTGAATGATATTTGGATCTAAATGATGTTAAGGCTCGAGTTTATCATGAATTTTTTCATATATATTGACAACTATTAATTCGGTTGTTTAATTACTGATATTTTCTTCAGAAGTATGAATAATTGCAAAAGTTTTCACAAAAATTGATATAATTTGTCTCCTTTTTGCTGCATATCTGGGTGACTGCTATACCCAGAGAGGTTCCAAGATGACAGCAAAAATATTTCAAGAATGAATATTTATACCTTTACCTATTTTTAGGTAGTAGGGACACATAGAAATTCTCATTATATGTTTTTCTTCCCAGAAATGCTTTTGCACATATTATTATGTACTAGCAAAATAAAAGACCTAACTGCTTCAGTTTTCATCTGAATACTACAGTCCTTTTTGAAATACTAAAAAAAAATGTTGCAAAGACATTCAAACAAGAGCAAACAAGGAAAGCAATGAAGATGTGCAGTGAGTTAAGGGATCATAGTCCCTTATAATAGCACTACTCAAATGCACAGCTTTGTGGTGCCTCACCTGGGCTGCCAGACTGTGAATGCATCCATGGAGGATGGAGATGCAGGAAGGAGTACTGGAATCACCAACAGATGAAAAAGAAAAGTTAAATGCTTACTTGCAAGGCTTCATTTCTTGATAAAGTTGCTGGGAGGTCAGCCAAAAGAAATTAAAGAAAAGAAACAAGCAGCAAGCCAGAGGAGGTTTGTATTCGGTAAAGAGGAAATGTGTCAATACAAGGGTTTGGAGGTGACTGTGAGAGGCAGAAGTGTAAGTGGAATAGCTTATTTTGATGTGACAGCATTTTTGGTAGATTTAAGGCAATAAGGTAAGTGTTGCTAGGAGGTTTCTAATAAGCAATTTAAGAAGTCCCAAGTGCCTGAACAAAAGCTGTGTAATGAAGGGCATCAAGGGGATTCAAAGATGTTAAACAGGAAGGAAAGCAAGCACACTATATATAGGAAGAAGTAATGAGAAGGGAGAAGTAGAGGGAGCATTTGAACATAGCAGTTTTAGATTTTAATTTTACCCATAGCAGTGAACACAGAACAGAGCAGAATAGAGTAATTCAAAAATTAAGGCAAAGTGGGGGGAAAGAGTGCATACAGTTAGAAGAAAAGAGGAATTAGATATAGGTTGGGGTTTTTTGTTTGGTTGAGAGTTTTTTCTTTGTTTTTTCTTTTATTTTGAAGATTTAGGTATTTGTATTGAGGAAAAAAATGTTACTGAGGTAGCCAGAAATTAGTTTTATCAAGGCTTGATGTTTTTTACTAAAAGCTGCAAGAACTAGGAAGCTGAGGAAAGTTAAGGATATCAAAGTTGGGGTAGCAGCTGTAAACATCTTTATGGTGAGGTACAATGGCATAATAATTAAACACTAACAGGAGTTTCTAGAGGGCAGAGAGATAAATAAGTCCATGCTAGAGGACAGAAATAGCCAGAGTACTAAATAATGTGATTAATGAGGCAAATATTTTTAACAGGTTTGAGTTAGTAATTGAAACCTTGTAAAAGAATGTAGCCAAGAAACAAATTTATTTGAAGTCATGCTTGTTTCATCTTCTAATTTTATAGAAGGACCGGAAATGATGCAATTGAGCAATGTTGAATAAACATTTTTTATATATATTAACTAAAAGATAAAAAATGAAGAGGTTTTTCCGTCTGAAGTTTGTGAAGCAGCTGTTTACAGTGCATTCTGAGGTTAAGAGAGGTTTCCTGGGATAAATCAAAGCTGACCACATGCTATGTGGTATTTCCACTGTGTCCTTGATTATCTAAGAGCACAGCAAGTAATCAAGAGTATCTTTCCAGCTCAGCAGAAGCTATTTCCACTGAATTTCTCTGAAAAAGAGGCTTCACTTCAATTGAAGTATTCACTATATTTGGAAAAAAAGAAGGCTTTCTATTTTCCCCTAGAGTCTATGTGGCTTGTGTCCATCAGTAACCTAGCACAGTAGTAGCTACAGAAATATTTACTGGTTATAAGAACCTGCTTTACTTCTTTCCTTCCACTTACAAAACACAAGACTTTATATCACTGTTCACAGATTGAATATATGCTGTCTTCACTGCTAAAATCCCTTTGTAAACATACACAATTGTCAAGTGCCTGTGGGTGCAGCTACCACGCTGGCGGTGGCTGGCAGACCTGCAGGGAGTTGAGAGGCATCTGAGGAAAAGCAGCTCTTTTCTGGTGGAGTGGTGCTCTGCTTCGGGTGTTTTCAGTGCCTGGGCAATGCTGCCTCAGCTCAGACAAGGTGAGGCACCTCCTTGCCACCACCACACACTGGCTTCACAAAGGTGCTTCTTTCCTTAGCCCTGAATTTCTCCTGCAGGATCAGACTAGCATAATTTGAAGTTCTTCCACTCTGCTCTGTTTTGATACCTGTGCATGTATCTGCTCTCGTATCTTCTCTGTTGAAAGTGAAAAAGGCATCCAATGACTGACTATAAGCATCCAGAATTAACCGCCTAGCCATTGTTCAGCATCCAACGTTCACCCTGGAAATGCCTAACCACCAGAAACACAGAGAAATTGCAAAACATTCCCAGAAACCTGTTCCTACCCCTTAATTTTCCAATACTCAAGAGTTATAACTCTCCAGTAATACTGAATTTCTTCTCTTAATTTTCTCCAGATATTGGGAAAGGCATGTATTAGAAAATTTCAGTTCATACACACCACCAGAAATATAGTTATTTGAAGTTTTGTGTAGATCAATTTATCATTTCAGGAAGAAGCATTACATGGGATAGTACCTCCCAATACTTAATAAACAAAGAAAAACCCCAAACAATTTAAATTTTCCCATAAAAACTACTTAATATAAAGAGTGCCATCTGCTGGCATGATTGAAGTGAGGCATTGTTCATAGGCATTGAGGTTCAATAGTTTTACTAGGCCTTGTTAAGGGCACATTTCAACTTTAAGCTGTTTCACACTTTCCATTTTATTTATTCATGGTATTGCCTTTTACAGTATAAAAGGGCAGTCAAGCACAATGGTGTAGACAGCTCTTGTTGTGTGAACATGGGGGAAAAAGCATCGTCTATTAATTCACATTTCTATATTCAAAGTGTGTCTTTGTTCTCTGGGGATTTCTTTATCTATTCTGCTTTTTTCACCATAATAGATTTTTTAAAAAATTACTGTGGAGAACTCGGAATTTAAAAATATGAGATTTTCTAAAATACTGTGGGTGAGACTTTTAAAAGTACTTACTTTCCACTTTGCCTTGTGCCAAATGTATTTGTATAATTGTCAAACAGCTTCAAATATCCAATTTGTATGTCTCAGGTTTACAAGCACATTGTTGACAAAATACTGTTGTATATCTGATTGGTCATATGAATTTTCTACAAAAGCATGTGGATCGAGCCTTCCTGACTAATAAAATGCTACTTAAATACCCTTCAAAAGTATTGCCTCCTCCATAACCAGGATAAAAAGAAGGTGGCCTGCAGCTGGCAGTGAGGTGTTGCCTGTGTCCTAGGTCCTGGTCGGTGCCAACAACAGTCTGAAACATGAGAATAAGTAGAGGGGATGAGGATGGAGGAAAGAGGGAGATAGTGTACTACCTTGCAAAACACTTTTTTGCCTAAAACCAAAGTTAAAGTAATATTGCCCTTTGCTAGCTCAATGACTACTTACTTAAGAAGTCTACTTTGCATTTGGGTGTTATCATTATTAGCAACATCTGCACTTCATGCTGTATTGGTGAGGTAAAAAAAAAATAAACCAAACCTTAGAAAGACCACTGCAGGGACAATAAAGGTTTTTATTGTTCTGAGACACTGGAGTTTAATTTCTGATTTCCAGCATGTCCAAAGCAAAAGATACTTTACCATTCAGATTGTGACTTACTCATATTCCCTCCTTTTACTTTTTTTGAGGTCATTATGTGACAAAGTGTATCAGACCAGTTCCTTAATAGTTATGCTCCTTCCAAATCTCTTTTCTAGTGATAACAGCTATTCTATTTTTACTTTTCTTATAATGTTGCTTCACATCTGACTCTTTGTTTGACTTCCTCCACTTTGTTGTGCAGTTTCCAGTTAAATCTCACTATCCAAATTAAGCACTCGTATTTTTAACTACCCACTTCGCTATTATCCTCATAGCACTTACTTCCTTTCTACTGTCCATTTTCTTATCTGTCAGGGTAGCAAAAATCCAAGAAGGCTACTTTGCCAGGTACGTAACTAGACAAATATCTCAAACTCTGGACTGGTTCTTTCACAGGTCCTGATGATATTCATCATCTTCCCAAATATTTGCTCTCTAGGTGTAGGAAATAGAATTCCAGCAAAGATCTTTGAACATCTTCCCTCATCTAGTATAACCCTCTTTGAGCTGATCAAGCAAGTTTCATATTCTTACAGTCAAATGGATGAAAGGCAGCAAAAGGATTCTTCCCCAGCCTATTTAGAATGACTTTCACACTCTGTCAGCCTCTCGCTGCATTATGCTTGGACAGAGTTCACACAAGACTGTTTTCCACTTCCATCCACTTTGATGGCCAGTTTGTTAATATTTCTTACCTAAAAAAGTCATCTTTCCAAGAAGCCTTAGTTTCCTATGAAACTCTGGCCTTCTAGCTTCCTTTTTGCTTTCCACTTATCTGTTCTCTTCTTCTTCAGCCACTAGCCCCTGCTGTTACCATTTATTCAATCTCCTCTTTCCTGCTGCTCAATATTCTATCTCTAGAGGTTGCACCTCATCTCTCCTTCCACAGAACAAACTCCTTCCACAGAGCAAACTTCTTCCACAGATTTCCTTCACATTCTGGTATTTTCCTCTCCCCTGTCATCATTTTAATATATTTCTAGAGGTCTCCTTTTCATCTGGGGATCTGCCAATCAACCCATCTGCAACTACAGTTATGTTCATGCTCTTTCCTTTCATCTTATCTGTCATACTCAAATGCATTTCCGTATTCTACCCACATTTTGAGCTGCATTTATGTCTCTCACACCTTTTTTTTCCCCTGAACATTATGAGATGACCCTTCATGCATATGTAAATTCTGTCAGAAACTCACTGAAGGATAACATACACCTTACAGCTTCTGCATCCAGTCATCTTCATAGTTTCTGCCATATTTGGTCTTCTCCACTGGTGCCTAAGTTGCTATGTTTTTTCCTCCCTTATCCCACATTAAAATCAAAAAAAACATCTGCATACCAGGGTCCTCTCCAAAATTCTTCTTTTACTAAACTCGTACCAGCCTCTGGTTGCTTTGATTCTGACACCTTCTTACCTACATTAGCCCACCACTTCATTTAGGGTTAACTATGATCAAAGGCCATGATCAAAGACTTCCTCTTTGTGCTGTTTAAACTAAGCCATATGGCTTTGCAACACAGCTTATCTAGTCTTGTTTGAACTGGTTGTGCACTTCTATGCCCAGCAATCACTTCCAATCACAGTAAGAAATCCATGTGGATTTTTTGATGCACTTATGCCAAAGCTCACATTACAGTTACCCCAGGCAGAGAAGCTGCCTGGTAGTTTGGAAGTCTGAACCAGAATTTCCCAAGTCCCCCCTCATCCAGCAGAAAATATCTGTCAGGAGGTGGGCATGCTTTGCTTTTGGGGTGTTAGTTTGGTGGGAGGTTTCTTCCATTTCAAAATTAAAACATCAAAACAGAGTTCAAGAATGGCCAAAAGTAGAGGGTGATGCTGCTGATAATTTGAGAAAAAATACTGAGAGTCCAAAATCTTCCTAATGCAGCTGCTGATATTGATAAATACAGGGGATGACTTAAAACAATATAATGGCCCTCTCAGTCCATGCACGGTAAGCCACCAACTGTAGATCTCTGATATGGCCAATAATTTTCACTACATATGGTTCATTAGTGTCCAGCCATTAATGATTTGCCCTTCTCTTCTTTTTATTCAAAATAAAACCACAACCCAAAAATCTAAATTTGAACTTAACTTTCCAGAGGTAGAGGTGAAAAAAAGTATATGTTGCTTTATTTAAAATTCCACAGGCATTTTGGCTGCAATATAAAAATCCCTTCTGGAAAATACCAACCAGTATTCATGATGTTACCCAACACTGCAATAAATTATAATAATTTATCAGAAGGCCATATCTGACAAAAAAATAATCCAAAGAGTGAGAAATAGAACAGGGTATACATCCCTTGATTCCCTTGATGAACTTCAAGTGTTTTTTACATCCGAAACTTAGACCCTTAAATCACTGCATCAGAAATATTTGTCAAGCTGACTGCAGACCCCATAGTCTTTTCTTAGCTTCGGTTATGTAATATTTTTTTATCTGGAGATTGAAGTGCTGCATGCTATACTTCCTTTCTCTTAGAATTTCAGTTAATGATAATGTATGTATTTTCTTGCTAATCTTTACAATTCTATCACAGAAACATAATATTCAGAAAATACGAATGCATCAATGCAGCTTCCAGAAGCTTAATAGTATGAACACTAATATATTGTACTGTTACAGCTAAAACTTGGACTAAAGAATCAAAATAAAATGTTTATAAATGGCATATATTAGACTGCCTGGTTTGTTATAAGGTAATAAACAGAAAAGCTTGCATCTAGTCACTTGTGGTTGTTAAATAAGATTCTTTGTGACTTACAAAAAAACTAGAACACAATGAAGAATTATCAGTGCATTCTCCACGGAAGTCATCTACATGTGTTTATTTAATAAACAGAAGATGGCTTTATTATACACATTTGATTTCCATATGCAATCGTCTCCTTATCTGTCACTTGTATCTAAGCAGGGTGCTTTATACAAATCTGAAAATGAAAAATTCAGAGCAGGGCACAGGAAACTCATTTAATGTCGAGTGCAGTCAAAATCAAGATTTCTTTATTTGTAGTAACAACGCTGTTAAATCAGAAAATTACTCTCCTTTTCTGCATGTCCTTCTTCCTTTACAATTCAGTTGTTTGATCATAAATTGTCGAGTGCAATGACTTGTCTCCTCCACTTTCCACACTGGTCGAGACAGATTAAAAACTCCGGCATACCACCAACCAGTCTCAGCATACCATTAGCATATATATGAGATTTGAGACATTTTCTAATATTCTCCAGCAGAACTCATCTGTCAGCCAGGTGATGAATTATAAAAACTCTTAGCTTGTTTAGAAAAGAGGGGGAGAGTAAGAGAAAGAGAAAGAGATACAGAAGAGGAAAACACAATCCCACCTTTCTTTTTCATTTTACCCATTCACCCTTGCATTTAGTTATATAAATAAACACTAACTTAAATAAAAGAGACATAGTGTGAAAGATTTAAATACATGAGCAGAAGAGCACAATTAAAAGCTCATGGAAGAGGATAGAATTATGAAGTGGTCAGTGATCTATATAATGAAGTTTTAACANACTACCCTGTCAAATATGTCAGTAGATAATTACAGCTTATGAGTATATTTGAAAACTATCAAATTGCTACATGAGTTTTTTACATTAAAGAAGGGCTAAAGTTTATCTTAATAATTTACACAATCATCAGCTCCCAATACCATTTGTAGAATCTGATACTAACTAAAACCAATTTGTATTTCCTGTGGAATCTTGGAATTAGAAGAGAAAATAATAAAATATATATGCATATATTTTTCTACAGCAAAGAGTTCTCAAAACCAAAGCTTTTCACAAGCTCTAGGAAAATTTGATAAATACTGTTAAAAAAAAAAAAGAAAGAGNGAACTCATCTGTCAGCCAGGTGATGAATTATAAAAACTCTTAGCTTGTTTAGAAAAGAGGGGGAGAGTAAGAGAAAGAGAAAGAGATACAGAAGAGGAAAACACAATCCCACCTTTCTTTTTCATTTTACCCATTCACCCTTGCATTTAGTTATATAAATAAACACTAACTTAAATAAAAGAGACATAGTGTGAAAGATTTAAATACATGAGCAGAAGAGCACAATTAAAAGCTCATGGAAGAGGATAGAATTATGAAGTGGTCAGTGATCTATATAATGAAGTTTTAACACATTTTTTTCCACCTCATATTAACAGATTCATAAGGTGCATTACCAAATCTACACAACTATCATAAACTGGTAAACCATCACACAGACTGTTGAGGAAGTAGTGGAATAAGAAAAATGCAAAATCCATGCAATTCACAGAAGGCTGGGATTTGGGTTTTTTTGTAATCATTCCCAAGTTCAACAAGTTTTCCTGCACATTCTGAAAATTTTGTGTATTCAGCTTAAAATGAGTCTCTCTTATTTGCATTTCATTAACACGTTCAGGTTTTTTCCCTAACTAAAAGTGGAAAGTGGACAATGATTTCTTGTGACTTAAATGAACAAACCTATGTGCTCTATGAGTAGGAAATAGCAAATACATGATGTCCCAAATAATNAAAGGAGACTGTTTAAAACGTGATTTCATTTCATGCCAACATTTTTAATGCATTTATTACTGTGACGAAAAAAGTCTTCTTTCTATATTTTAAACAGGGAAAAATGATTCAACTTTGTGTTTTCAAAATAGTATTTTTTTTCAAAAAAGCAACATAATATGTTCTTAGTATCTAACATTGCAAGTATGATAAGACAAATTCAATTAGAATTTAATTAGAAGGTTTGTTATTAAATGTACAACCGAAACAATGCAAGTACTAACTTGCTTTTTACCCATAAATACCTTTGAGATTAAGGGCACTACACGTCAAGCTACTATCAACTATGGAATAAAAACACCATATTTTTTTTTTAGGTTGGAAAGTCTGTAGAAAAAGTGACATCTATTTTGGTAAACAATTTGATAGAAGGTTGAGATACAACCACATTAATAGTAATATGGTATTTGTGTTAATATACAAGAGATGTGTATCAGAGGACAAAGGTTTTAGCCACTAGAGTGACATCATCTGTACATACATGGACTAAGAAATTAATGTATACAAATTATTTTAAGTGTAAAATAGCATATTTAAGCAATAGTTTTTTTAAATGGATATTGAATGCCAAGTAATCAATTTTTTTTCTGCTAAGCTATGATGTTTGTGATAACACAAGTTAGCAACTAGTGAGCAATTTTTCCAGTTGGAGGACTTGTTCCAAATTTTAGTGATAACCAGAGTTATCAAAATTATAACCTGGTTTGGTTTCTGTTTCCAGATGTACAGAACACCATTACACTATTATTAATTCTTGCATTTAGAAAGCAGAATCAATTTAAGGAACAGATGTCTGACTAGTCCTTTCTCTACGTGATAGTCATTGTCTGGTTGCAATACATCAGCATTTTTCAGGCATTTAATTTTGAATATGGTACAATATTTTTTACAAATTTAGATTCAGACCAATACTTCCCCTGCCAAATAATTCCATTTACCATCAAAGAAAAGCAACAGCATGCTATTAGACACGTTAATAGTTTAAGTAACTCTTTTCAACATATATATATATACATATAAAGATACATAAATATAAATGATGCCTCAATAGAAGCACAATAAGAGATGTACAGCATAACACTACTGTATTGCCAGGTTTCACCAAAGTGGTAGAAAAGTGTGACATGGACATCCAGCTGTTTCGCTGCCCATTTACACTGAATACATTCAGTGAAAGTATTAGTACAAGAAACATCACACTGAGGTACTTTCTCCTGATTTTCATTATGTTTTGGATTTAAAACTAAGACCCTTTAAGATTCTGAAAAAATCTCACTCATAGTAAAGAAGAGTGTTCTAGGACTAAAAAAGATAGCACTGGAAAACAAAACAGATGTTCCTGCAAGGCTGAAAAGCCAGTGTTGTAGATTTAAGTGATTCGGATAAGTTGCAAGCTGAAACTTTCAGAGATTTGCCAGCAAAACTTAGCAGTAAAAATGTGGTTAATATTAAAAGCAGAAATGCTTTTTCAACATAATCCTAAATGTATTTGTTGTATCTCATTCTCTTAAGAAGCTTCAGGGGAATGAGAAAAAGCAGCATGCTTTTACCATCTTCAGAAAGAAAAACAATGTGGAGAAAAACCCACAAACCTGTAGATCTAAATCAAATCCTAGAAAGCGCCTATTTATACTTGATTATAATTAGCAACAGAGTACTCAAGCCAATAAGAATATGGAATCCAAACTGACTTAAATTAACTTTGTAAACCCAGGCCCATCTGCTGGTCAAAGCCAAAACAAAGATCTCACATTTGCTTTTAAGGAAGTTTGAGTCCAGCTGTGCATCAGAAGTTGGAGTTGAGGACTTTCTTCTCCTAAGACACCACAAACAGCCTATGCAAAACAGAAATTAGATTTTGCTTACAGCATAGATAATATATACTTAACAGTTTATTCTTTAACAAACTCAGTCAAGAAAATGATTAATTCTTCACTGATCTGTTCTAGTATTCCCAGCTGTACTAAGAAAGGAGAATAAAGTAGAGGCAGTTTCATTGTATGCTACAATAAGCAAGATTTTTGGCTGAAGAAGGCTTTTATCAATGCAAAATTCGTGGAGGAAAAATATCACAGAAATTATGCTATTGGCAAATTGATAAATTACATGTCTTTTTAACTGGGATCACTGCCAAAGGACAGATCCAGTTTCATGAAGGGTTTCAGTTCCTCTTAACAGCACAGGCAGATAAAGTGGCAAGCAGTTCATTTTGTGGTGCTTGCAGATCTCTCCATAGGTGGAATGGTAGGATAAATGTCCTTTAGTCATGCCGTTATTGTTCATTCTGGCATCAGTCTTACCAAGTCAAAGTCATCTTGATATATATGTTATACATGTTGCAATTGATTTAAATTTTTTATGTACTTGGATGCTGCTTAAAAAGTAATTGAAATAAGCTCAACATTAATATGTCATAATCAAGATATTTCTTAAATATGGATAAATACATTTCAAATACAAATACAGTAACACCAGCCACTTCCATTGCTGCCACAATGCTTTTACTCCATGTTAAAAATAATTCAGACACAGTGGTGTTTTAGCTGAGCTTCCCACTAAAGCCCTGAACCCAAGACCATGTTCTAGTACTGGGGAGCTTCAATGACTCAGAGGAAACCTTATGAAATGTGGCTCTCTGCCGAAGTATTCCTCTATTTAGGAAGATTATTGATCCACCTCCTCTCTAAACTATGCCATTTCCCATCTGGAACAGCTTAGAGAAGGAAGAATGCACATTTAAGACCAGTTGTCTTTATAAGAAATTTATGATGACAGTGAAAAACAGGAAGAGATTGCATTAGCTGTCAAAATGTCTTTAGAGCTGCCTTTTCATAGTGAATTATCAAAAACTAACCATTTGAACAGAACTTGCTGAATCCAATTCTCCTTTCACTATGAGCTCTCTTGCTGTTTGTTATTATCTCTTTCATTTTATCTCCTCTTTTTCTCTTTGTTTTTTTCGTTTCCTTTGGCCACTTAATGAACAGACCTTTACACAACAAATGGATTCCCCATCTCTCCCTCCCAGGTGAATACTATAACCACTAGGCTGTAAAATTTCTCTCTCTCAAGCTACTCTATACACAGCAGTGCAGTTTTAATAGGAAGGGAGAAAAGTGATTCCAGCTCAGCCCCTCAGCAGGTAGCATTGTAGAAAGTACTGATTTGAGGTCTTTCAGGCAGTAGAGCTGGCTCAGACTTCACAGGAATGCCAGCAAAATCAAATTTTGCCTTCTGAACACTGTCATGGGAATGAGGCACTCTTGCCTTGGGTGAGGAAAGTGCAGGAAGGAGGAGTGGCACCCAGACTGAATAGAGCAGTGGGGAGCTCACTCCTGTCTGCAGTGATGTAAGACATCCCAGCACTGAAGTGTATGGTGTGGATCTCATCCAGAAACAGAGGCTTCCCCAAACACATTTACACTTTCTATAGCAGCAGCCACAGCAGCCAACGCAGTTATAGTCATGTTGCTGCTCTAGACATCTCCTTGCGTCGCCTGTGTCTGGAGATAGCCCTGTCAGCAGCCAAGGGCTTTCAATCCAACCTTCTGACGGCAGGAGCATGCCCAGAAACTGCTTTGCTGACTCTGAACTTCTCCAGCCAAATTGTCAGTAAAGTTATTAGCTCTCCTTGTGTTTTCAGAAGAGTCCCATCCCAGCAGTCACTATCCAGTACCATCTCCAAAAAAGTCAGATTTTTAAAGGATTCAGAATTGGAGAGAAAATATACATTTTTGCTTTGAGATAGTCTAAACTGCTCTGATTGATCAAGCCTGGGACAATTCTGGTGGATTAAAAGAAGCCAAGTTGCCTGGGAGCCAACATGCAGCAGATGAACCAGAATTCAGAGACTCAGATTTAGATCCACAGGCTTAAATTCATTCTGTGTTTCTTTAGGTGCATAAGTCCATTCATTTATGGATAGCACAAAGTTTTATATAAAACTCATCAATTGCAGTATTCATATTAAATAGCAGACCTGTACCTTCAGGTAGAGGTTTAATATGTGCACTTTATATAGCACTAACTGCATGTCACAAGATGCTCACAAAACAAAGTACATTCCTGTATAAGCTTTCTCAGATAAATCTCTTTGACCACACAGACTGCTCACCAAATATGCAAGTGCAACAAAGCATGACTTAGGTTAACATAATGGTGAAATGCAGGGCCAACAACTGGAGCCATATAACCTCCAAAAACATAATATAATATAAAATATCCTAGTTGACATGCAGATTAAACGCACTGTGTAAAAGCTGTCAAAAAACCCCAACCAAATACTGTTCTCACCTGCTCCCTGCTTACATAACAAAACTTTGCAAAACTATTTCCAAAATTTTAAGAAAAGGCTGATGGATATTGTATGTACTATTACACCTAAAAGACTCATCCTGTGCATCGTCCTGTACTGAAAGATATAGGAATACCAAGACTTCTAAACAAGCTATAAGGTGAATAGATTTGATGCTTGCTTTATAACAGCTGGGGTTTTGCTATTTTTGCAAAAAAAAAAATTATTTATTATTTTTAAAACGTTGTGATTTTTTATTTATTTCTTATTTTATTATTTGGAAAAATATTTTGTTATAATGGAAAAAAGCAGAAAACACAGGATATAAAGATGGAAAGATAACAGTTCATTATGCAAATTTTCTATTTTGTTTAATCAGATGCATTTCATGTGAACTACAGGACTACTCAGATCTATGAAGAGATAGAATACAAAATAAAGTTTTCTTAGATAAAAATAACGTCTTACAATACGTTTAGATTTTTAAGTTATATGAATTACTTCAAGTATATTCAAAACATACAGACAATGAGTATGGAAAAGTAATGCCTATTAAAACAAACAAACAAACAAATCCCACTGTAATTTCTGCGTAGACTTTGAAATAATAACCAGCTAGGACAGGACTCCATAACCTTCAGATTTCAGGAGAGAATATCCCTGTAATTAAAATGGAACAGAGCTTGGGGAGTCAAGAAATTGGAGGAGAACAAAGACATCAGGCTAAAAGCAGTAAATCAAGAGCTGACTCCAGGGAGGAAGAGTCCATCAAGAGGGGCTAGAAAATGGGACTAAACTTCATAAAGTAAGGCAGAAATGTGCAAAGTGGAAAGCACAGTAGCACAGCAGGAGAACTGAGAGAATCTTCCAACAGAAAAGGTAACCTTTGAATTCCTTGGTTCTACTAGACTGTCTGGAGAATCAGGAACAAGTACTGCATAATTTCTTTTTGTTTTTTTCTTTTTCATGTGCCTAATGTGTTATATTTTTGGAAATTCTAGGGAAACAATTTTTCTGTTACAAACCGAACATTCATGGATGCCCACTAAAGACATGCTTCCAAAAAGCCTACATGGCTCAACTCTAAAGGCACATGAGACATGCTTCTTCCATCCAGAGGGAAAGATATCCCCAGCATTCACAAAAACATCTTACAGTAGGTCAGTTCTGGATTTAAGTTGTTACATTCTGACATTTGTTACCCTTCCTGGCTCATTTTCCTATTAAGAAAGATAGCTTTAAAGGGTCTTAACTACATATGTTTAAGGAAAGACTTTGATCAGAATAGAGAGAGTTTTCATGCTTATGTAAGGTCAGAAAAGCAATCTGTGGTTCGGTATGGCAGATATATTGCGGGAAAAGGTCCAGTTCCAATTCATGGAATTTGACATACACACATTTTTTTAGGTTAAAACTGAGCTATAAAATGCAGATCATATGAGTTCTACCTGAACTGAGATGAAAGCTCAGGGAATCTCTGACAAGTGTCCGCTCTCCAGCAACATGTCCAGGGATGCCTACAAACATCTCATATCTCCATTTTGGATGACACTGTTTCCTAAGCACTGAGTTAATCATGCAAATGCATTACCCTTCTCTAAGATAACACACATCTTAATCTGTGATGAGACTGGGAGATGGCTGAAGACACATGTAACTCTCTCTGTTCCATCATGCACATATAGAACTTTCTTCAAGACATCTGGACAATGATGAATTCAGTCTATCCCAGTGCTCAGTCACAGACATAGTAAAATACCTTTCTTTTCCAGTAACAGCCTACCAGACAACTTACCTAGCTAAAAGCTAAGGCACCAAAGTGCTAGATACTCCTGCAGCCTGCAGGAGCTGGAATCGGTTGCTCTCACTTTCCCTGAAAAGACTATTTACCTCTGGAGTATTGATAAGGCTTAGGACTGGTCCACCTTCCATCTTACCTGAGGATGTGAGGGCACTGTCAGAAAACAAAAGATGGGCTGAATAATTTCATATACAGCTTCAGCTCAGGCATCCAAATTACAGGGGCAGTAATACTCCATGTGCCATGTTCAGGTACAGCCCAACATTTGGCTTTAAGAATCTTCACCCTTTGTTACCTCTTCATTGCCTAGATAGATAGGGAGTTTTGATAACTAGTTTATATGTTTTAAACTATCCTTGTTAGGACCTTAGGTCTGTCTTTATTCAGGTGCTGCATGTCTAACATGGGTTGTCTGATCCTGACCACAATTGCAGCATGCTATGGTCTAGGCCCACTACAACAGCAGGACAATACTGGTAAGTATCACAGACACCGTAAAAAGAAGATGGTATATCAAATATGAATTTGAAAAAATATAAAACCCACCTGATGGTTGTAAAAGGGAGGATAAAAATTGTTCAGTGATTACAGTCATTGCTAGTTCAATTTCAACACAATTTATTACTGCATCCTCAATGTATCTTTTTCATAATTATCAGAAAAAGCTTATCGCATGCTTGGAATAATAAATGGTAGAAATCTCTTTCTTAGTAAGAGAAGACAGTGTCAACAACTTGCAAGACTCCCATACACTTCAGCTCTCTTGAGGTCAATTTGCTACTGGTAAATGCAAAAGAAGAACAAATCAGCACTAGCGAAGAAAATGTTGATAAAATTGATTTAAGGCGTTACATCTCCTTCAATATCATCTGCAGTTAACCACTTGTTTTACTTCCCGTAAAACTGGAGGGGATTGTGTAGGATGGCCAGATTGATGACACTTGCAAAGCCCTTTGCTGTCAGAGACAATCTTACAGGATGGAGGACATCTGAAGACAGAACATGTTTCTTTGCATCATGCATTTATCGAATCAATATGTATCAATTTATCTTTATTCTATCATAATAAATTAAGCAAGAAAACCAAATTTCATCTGGAAAGTGAAATGGTCAGAAGACTGGCACTAGACCATACATGGTTACAATCTGAATCTCTGTGACTCCTCAGATGTGAAACTTTCTTATAAAATTGTACTGCGACTATGGAA
>VWZD01006210.1:31074-152033 GCA_013396695.1 Sakesphorus luctuosus
TTTAGCCTCCCTTCCATACTCTCCAGCAGCTGCCTCAGGGAATAGCACTCAGAGGAACATCCCAATATGCCATGCTTTTTCTCACCATCACATTACTTCCTTGTTCAAGCATAAATGGTTGGTACAGGCAAATTGATTTCAACAAAGGAAAACCACTGTGAACATGAACTCCAGCATTCAATCCCCATGAACAGAAACAGAGATTTATTTATAATTCCAAGATGAAGAATTAATTTTTTAATATCAATTTTCCTTATTTTTGGAGTTTCCACTGTGAATGCCTCTGATGTTTGGATGGCTGGCAAACATCCTAATACCATCAATGGGATTTCCTATTTTAGTGGGAGTTCATTCAGACGCTGGCAGCAGAAAGGTGTGAAGAAAAAGAAAAGCCTCTACTTCCATTTATTGTTTGTAGTAATTTCCTTTTATTTTTGTATTCACTCTCCTATGAGAGTCTTTCCCTATGAGATTAGCAGCCACAAGCATATTTGATATACCTGTATGGGACTTGTACAAACTTATCAAAATCAAACCAAAATTTCAAACCTACTAAAGCTTGCAAAAAGAAATGTATGCTGGCCAATCTTAATGCCAACAAGTGAAAAGAGTGACTAGGAAACAAACAGACAAACAGTTGAGCATATGTCAAAACTGCAGCAAAACATGGGAGAGATAATGCACAGTGGTTTGCTTGATTTAAATAATGGCATATTAAAAGACACTCAAATCTCAGTACTAATGATGTTTAAGCTGGAAAAGGCATGATGGCCTCTCTACACCCTGCCTTGCTCCGGTGCTCCAAGCATGTGTAAGTCATCTGTATAATCAAAAACAAGATCACAGAAGAGAGTTATTTGTTGGAGTTTATGGGGGGGAATGACAAAACTGAAGCTCAGAACAACAAGAGTTCCACATTATATACTATGCTTTTAAATCCTGGAAAAAATGGGGGGGTTTCCCCATCTTTAACTCATTCAGGAAGCTGAAATGAGTGCTCATCTTATATTGGTAGAAACTACCAAATTCTAATATTTCAGGTCTGTCTTTAATCAAAGAACCAGGCTTGAATACAAAAATTAAAAGAGCAGCAAGATGCTGAAATTTCATGTATATCCTGTCTCCAACCAAGGCGTGAAATACAGGAAGAAACAGGGTTTTGATGATAAGAAATGGCAGTTTCCTTGATCAATTGTCTTGTTTTGGATTTAAACAGTATCTCACAACCTAAATCCAACTCTTTCTAAAGCAACTTAAGTAAGATACCAGATTTTCAAAAATGCTGTACCCCAGCAGTCCCCTCTGAAGTCAATTATTTAGAAAGCTAATTGAGGAATCCAATATACTACCATGCTTTTGAAAATTCTGATTCAGACAATGTAAATAATGCTCAAGATAGCCAAGTACAAATAGATCCTCCCACTTTTTCTCAGAACTGTTAGTTTAGCTGTGTTTTGTCTTCTCTTTTAAAAAATAATTAGTTGTAGCAGCTATGCAGCTCCTTCATAAAATCAAAACAAAACCAAAACACTGGGCTACATTCTTACCATTAAGGAATGATAAAAAAATCAGTAAAAATACAGATGTTAGTGTCAGTCTTAAAGGAGCCATTACACACTAAAACAAATGCAAAGATATGAATAATTCTTTGGCTATATATATACATATATACACATACATGCACATACAAATCAGAAAAGCAGAGGGTGTAATTTTCTTCTATGTTATTTATGAAATTATCGAAAGACTGATTAATTGCATTGTACAAAATGTGATTCTTTCATAAAATGTATTGCAGTTGGGAGAAAATATGTCTGTGTAGCATATTTTTTCTTCCAAAGTGTGAATATTAAAAAAAAAGTTTACATGTCACCCTGTTCCATCTTTGCATGTACTTGCTCTTTATCTCTAAAGCAGCATACGTTCCATATGAGAGAGGGGGTTGCCATGGTATCTGCACTTTAAAAAATTGAATAGCAGATCTAAAAGAAGCATAAAATCGATTTAACAAGTTGTCATGTAAGTTACCCTGGCCCATAAGGATGAAGTCCTTTTCCTATATAAAAATGTTTATTTTAAAAAAATCACTAATTGCAATTTTTTTTAGTCACAGAGCTAAATACAATGCTTGTCACTAGGTTAGTCTCATCAACTTACAAATCATTTGGATGTGTATGTGGATTTTCAAGCATTTTTTTCCTTTTCTCTTAAAAAATACAACAAAACACAGAAGTAGTAAAGAAATAACTCTAAGCTGTGATCCTAATGCAGAAGATAAAATGCTAGCGTATGATCTGAGACAAAAATAAATCTTACTTAAAAAATAATTCATTAACTTCTTACTCCTTTTAAAGAAGAGACATTTTGATAATCACCTTGAAAATGGGTGCATTTCGTTTTCTTTTTTTAACTACTCTGAAGAGAAGGCTTCACAGTTCTTAATGTGGAACTTCTTATACTTGGAGGCACAAAATAGTCATTCACGTTTCAAGTGCCTAGTCTGTAGGGGAGAACAGAGAGTTCTTTTAACTGTAGTGATGTAGTTTCACAGGCAAATTAGAGAAACCGTGTTTTTTCTGGGTTTTGTTGGTTTGTTTTGGGTAGGGTTTTTTTTGTTTGTTTCTTTTATTAATTTTGGCTTTTAAAGAGAGAGAAATATGAATGGAAGAGGATAGTTTTTTCCAAGGCTATATCCTCCCAACTTCCCTGCAGGATAGGTTACCACCAACTCATTGAGTAAACCTCACACAGAATCATTACCTCTGCCGAAACACCCTCCTTGGAGTACAGCCTTTGGGAAAAGGTCAATGTTACCTAGCAACTACTAAGAGCCAGTGCCTTCTAATAAATTAACCCCTTCACATGAGCTTTGGTAACATCTCACATCACTAAAGGACTTTCTATTTTCTGCACAAAACACACTAGACATTTTCTTTTCATTTTCAATGAATTCAGTTGTTGAAATTTGCCAGATGAAATCATGTCTGAATACGAAATTCTTTTAATGATTGGAGTTGTTCAATGGAATATATAATCCTAATGATGCTCAAATAGAATTACTCTGATCTCTTGTAAACCCATACAAAAATCAAAGGCTGCTTCACAGAGAGTTTCCAGAATTTTGCATGCCAAGTTTCCACCTCCATGGTTTGGCTGCATTTAGGTCCCAGAACGGGAGAGTCATAAAACGCAGCCTAGGTAGATGTGCAAGGCAAAGTCCACAGAGAAACTACAGACATTCTTCCCCCTGCAAGGTAGGTATGCAGCTGTATTGACTTGTTCTCCACTGCTTTGAATGTAAATTCCGTATTGAAATAGGAGATGAACATGACTGGATTTATCCAGAAGCACTTTGGCTCGAGGATCCCAAATAGCTGTGGGGATTATGGTGCTCAAGACAAATGCCAGAGCTGTCAAGAAGGGGGAAACATGAGTCAGCGTTATGGAACACAGGCAGGGAATGTGCCAAGAGTAACTAAGAAGGGGACAACTTCTCTACCTGATTGCTCTCCAGCATCCTAGGACTCATTCATGGCCCATTGTTTTTCTAGGTTTGCCCTTTCTTAATGAAGTACCTCTATGTTAACAAACTAGCTCCCAATTTTATACCCAGTTCACCTACCTACTGGCATATGCAGACACATCCATCTCTGCCATGGTACAACAGAAAAAGCATCAGAAAGCTCCAAGAGATCCAATAGTTGAACCACAAAACAACCACTACTGCAAGCTCTGTTAAAAACAACAAATGTTCATCTTTTTAGACACAGCCACTACATGCTGTTATTTTCAGAGAGATTAAGACAGAAACATTTTGCTGAGGTTGGGTAAGAAGCTGAGTAACCTTTTTTGCTTCTCACCATTTGCTGTGTAGAAAAGATTTATTTAGTCTTGTTAAACAAGTTCATGTTTTCAATATTTCATGTGGAAAATGAGGAAAGTATAATTAACATACACCTGTCCAGAAGATCGCCGGACTTATACAACACCTGAAGTATCCTACTAGATTTAAATCCAATGTCTTCTCCCAGGAGTACCCAGCCTTACTCTGCCTGTGGTCTGTAACCTAATTTATGGTACAAAAATACAATCTTTTCCAGCTATGCTCTAGTCAGCAGTTAAACTCACTTGGATTTTAACCCTAGTTCTGCTTCAATGAGAAAAATGGCTAGAATGCTAAATAAAGAGTCAAGATCTTTTCAAGACATGAGTTTAGAACAACAGGTTTATCTCCAAATCACACAGTATTTTTGCAAAAGTATGTAGGCAAGAGTAAAAATACATTTCAGACAGAAAAGCCACTTGTATCAATTTTGCACACTCCATTTTCTGCTCAATGCTCTTTTCCAGGGACACCAAGCTCTAGTTCATGGAACAAATTTATAGAATTATACCTCTTTTTTTTAAAAAGGAAATATAGGAATGTTACCCAAAACTGTGACTTTAAGAATATAATGAAACCCAACCTTCCCCCACAAACATGGCAAACTCATGGCAAAATTTGCAAAAGATGGCAACCCTGACTGACATGGCTTGAAATGAATGCACTATTCTAGGGAAAGAAGTGCCTTTGACTTAAATAGCTTTTCATATTTTATTTTCCATACTATGCTTAGTTTCTCTGCATTTTTTATTACTTTGGACTCAAGTGTCTATAGTAATACTCTCATCATTCTATCAGCTCAGAAAAATTTATTTTGTATCCAGTAAGGCATTAAGTATTTCAAATTACTCCATCCAACACATGTTAGACACGATATGTTTGTCAGCAAAGGACTGTCCATTTGGTTAGTGAATTATGTCCCTCTTCAAGTCCCTTAGTCTTCACTGTTTCTTAACAACCTAATTAATTTTAGGTTATCTGCATTCCTCATCACCATCCTGCTTCTCCTGCAGGAATAAGACGTATGGAGTACCAGTAGAACCACCATAACTAATTTCAGGATTTTCTTCTTAAGAGATTTGATAAATTGTCTAAATATATATGTGCTTTGAGTTACAGGACTCATTAAAAAATAATCCTTTTTTAAAGCTGAGAACCATAATTAGATCAGGATTCGTGTCTGTCAAGTTGCCTTTTTTATATCACTAGATTAGGAATTTAATACATAATACATAATAGACCCCAGGCCTTCTCCAGAGCCACTTGGGGTTGGATCCGCAAAGGAGGTAAGGATAGAATATGTTTCAACTAATCTTTGAGGGCTACAGAGTACTTATCAACATCTGAACTATAGATTTGTTATTTTTTACAGCCAATGGATGAAAAGGCACTTCTGGGATATAGATCACCTTTCAAAAGGTAGATGCTTCAGTGGGATAAAAGAAGGGCAGCCCTGATGTGTTCACTGGCTGTAAAGGGGCTCTAGATTACCTCCATAGGTCTGGAAGGACAAAATCTGAAGTGAGGTAGAATCAGCCACATCCCAGGGGCTCAGAAGAAGTGCCTACCTGCTGGTCATTCTCTGAACTTTATCCATAACGACTTTTGTCTTGAGACAACAGCTGTGTCTACTGTCTAAGCCTAACAGGAATCAAATATGAGATTATCTTTTACATACTTTTGGGTTGTGGTTCAGTAAGCCTTTGGACAAGGCTTGATCAAGCCTACATGAAAATCACCAGCTGAAGTACTGAACTGGTCCTAATTCTGCTACCCATCTTAAAGAAAATACAAAAATTATTTCCAGAAGATAAAATTCATCTAGCTTTTTTATAATGTCTATCTTGGAAAAAGAAAGCATGTATGCACATGAACATTTATATACACATACATACACACACACACACACACACACACACACACACACATATATATGTGAAGTAAGCCAATAAAGAAACATTATGGGCACAGAATCAAAAGTTAGAAATAGCAGCATTAAGCTTACAAATCTAAGGGATGTTGGGATTGTTTAAGTACTATTTGCATACATGTCTTCCAGTCCTTAGTTGAAATTCTAGCACAAAAGAATTTCATTACATTTTCATTATCCTGAATTTTTTTAAGCAATTTATCTGTAAATATCCTATTTGCAATTTGCAATACACTTTGTTATTTTGCCTTGCCTGTATACTTCCCTGTAGTTTTCATTTTGCACTGCTAGTTTTTTCTCATTCTCCCATCTCAGTGTTGTGACTTCTCTCTCATTCTCCTGGCAGGCTGGACAAACAGAATAACAAAAAAATTTGACAGCAGAACAGAACAATTAAAAATATGTATCACAAGCAAGTCCTTTAAACTAGTTCTTGTGAAAATGCTGATTATGCAAAATAAGCTCTTTGTGTAGAGGTATAGCAGCTCATGAATGTCTCCTACACTAGAAAGGAACAAAAGATTACTGAGCTGCTAAAATACTATTGTGAATCTGCTGTTTTGTTCTGAGAGCTAACATCCTAATTATAGCTTTTTCTTAATTTATTTAGGAGTCTTTTTTTATCGCAGTGCGGCCTGGACATAAACATTCTTTTGGATCCTGTGTGTAAATAATGAAAACATAAAAACTATGGATTTTTCCCCCATCAAGGAGGTTAATAGTTTAATTGTATACGGTTATTCTTACATTAAAAGCTACATACCTGGCAAGCTTTATCAGGTAACAGGGACTTTTAAATGTGCCAATGTTTCTACAGAAGTAACGCGGGTCAATTGCAAAAGGGATAACCATAATGATTAAATCATTAAAATTTTGTCTATGCTTCACAGAGCATAGAGAAAATTAACTTCCCACCAACCTCATTTTTCTGCTGAACATGAAATAATGATTTTCTGCCAGTATAATTACAAAGCTAACATCTGATAGAGTCAGCATCCAGGGGGGATTATCACATGCATGAGTATTAGACCTCATTACCAGCTTGACTGCAAAATTATTACATCTTGTAATTGGATGGTGAGATTTATATACAGATTGGCTGGGTTCTCTGTAAGATTGTAATTACAAGCTTCGTTGGTTCGCTACTTATCACACGGTGCAGGAGGAGGCAAAAACAAGCAGAGGAAAGACCATTTCATTAAGCCATAACCCTATCAAGGGAGGAGCACTGTAACATCCCTGTATTTATTAGGCCAAACAGAGCTGTTTGCAGAAGGGGAGGCCATTTATTACTGCCTGACAAATGGGATTTCATTTATTTAACCTCGGTGATCTATTTCAGTAAAATGTACAAACGAGCCATCCATTTTATGATTCCGGAGTCAACGCCTCAATTATCTAAAGGCTAACTGACTGTTAAAGCACCCATCTGCTAGGATGAATTCATTGATTTAATTTGCTTCATGTTACTGAATGATTCTTAGCAGACAGGGAGACGATGGAAGGGGAAGGGAAGAAGGGAAGAAAGGGAGGAAGGGGGCGGCTGGTGGTTTAGGAGGATGCATCAGAGTGATTCAGCGCGCCGCTGTCTGTGTGTCTGCGTGCGCACCCCTGGGTGTTTTTTTTATCCTTCAGCACAATAGAAGAAGGAGATCAATAGCAGCTTAAATTTTATGAGACAAGGAGTTAAGTTGTTCAGCTCGAGCCAAAACACCTTTGTTCTACCATAACAAGTAATCTCTGTGTCGGAATTAATATTGACAAGCTGGCTTCTTTGTAGCTAATTTTGTGGGTGCCTGAGCCAATCGGAAGCCTTGCAGTAATAGAGTTGTTATTAGAGTTCATTATAAAAGCTGTGGATCAATGGCTACACTGGGAGGGAGAGGACATGGTGCAGCAGAATGCATATGTATGCTCAAGGAAATTAAATCCTTTTAATGTCCTTGTAATAATTTATTCTATAGTTGTCTTTGACTTTAAGAAAAAAAAGTCTTTCAAAAACAAAATTAAAAATCTCTTGTGAGGCTTCTAATTTTATCATAGCACTGAAACTGGTAGGAAGAAGATCAGGATTTCAGGAGTGAGGAAATTCAGGGAGACCTTGTTACCCAGCTCTGTGTTTTATTACAACTGGATTTTGTTTGGAAAATGCCACCACTCTGCCCAAACCACACAGGCTGGTTTGTTGAAAGCTTACACTGCTGTGAACGTAGCATTGATGCCTTTTAAGGTACCCCTTTGCTCCTTCCTCTCTAAACCATTTGTCTCATTAAATCTGATTTTTTTATTTTTTTTCTTTGATGGGGTGTCTTTTTGTAAAAAACATCATTACATTCAAGGAGAAGTCACAAATAGCACACTAAAGCTTTACTCCCATGTTCTAGGAAGGAATGACCTGTATGTTGTGAGTTAGCACTTTCAGCAAGCTGACAAGTAGTTCACAGAACACAGCTCTTTGTAAAAGGTTGCCTCTTTCAGCTGTAAAAGGGCCCTCCTTGATGTAAGTGTTCCCAGAGTAATAATCTGTTTCTCTTGTGGCAGGCTCCAGCTCATGTTATAATCTTTCCCACAAGCTCCAAATCAGTACAAGAAAGCTGTTTACTGGACAATTTTCCCTGCATCTCAATGTCAAATGATACTGCATTAAAATGTGAGAATATCACACTCTAAGAAAGGCAGGAGGATCAAAGGGAGCCCTCACAGTGAGTGAGTTGAAACAAATTATCATCTTTTGGTCATGGTTTCATAGATATATTAATGGCATTTCAGGGCCATAAGTTGTTTGCTTTGCTTCCTCCCCTTTATTTCACTATAAAAAAATAGCCATTTATTTTTTCCATCTCCCTATGCTTGTCTCTGCCAAAAAAACTGAATCACTTACAATTGATGCAATTAAACAGGATAAGTCCCTTGTGTAGACACTGTTGTTTCAATTTCAGCAAATATCATTAAGTCAATATAAGAGACTCTTCCACAAAAATAAGACCATCAAGTATAAGGACTATTCAGTTTGTTGGGTTTTTTTCTCTCAACTACCACATTTTTCCAAAGACTGACAAAAACCAATCATTTCAATTTTCTCATGCCTTTTTTTATTTTTTTAATTTTTTCTCCAGGCATCTGTCTTAAAACTGAAATTCCTGCTATTTGGTGCAGTAACAGAACATATTCTGTGAGAGAAATCCTGTCAATTAAAGAAATCTTGCCATCATATTTTCCATCCATTGTTTCTTCCACTCTCTCAGCTGGAAGAAAGCAGAGGCATAGTATCTGGAAACAGTGACAGGAGGCATTGAAAATGAGGGAAAAGGTCAAAACACAGGCAATGTAAGAAGCCAAAATTCTTAGGGAGAACCATTTTGTTCAACTTAGAAATTTTTGAATTTGACAATTAATTTCTCTTATGATGGAAACCCCAAGCACCAGCACAGACTGGGGGCCAACCTGCTGGAAAGCAGCTCTGCAGAGAAGGACCTGGGGGTCCTGGTGGACAAGCTCTCCATGAGCCAGTGGTGTGCCCTTGTGGCCAAGAAGGCCAATGGTATTCTGGGCTGCATTAGGAAGAGCATTGCCAGCAGGTTGAGGGAGGTGATCCTGCCGCTCTACTCAGCCCCAGTGAGGCCACATCTGGAGAGGTGTGTCCCATTCTGGTGGGTGACAAAGATGATTGAGGGACTGGAGCTTTTCTGTTATGAGGACAAGCTGAGGGAGCTGGGCTTGTTCACTCTTGGGAAGAGATGACTGAGAGGGGACCTCATCAATTTCTGTAAGTACCTTAAAGGAGGGTGTCAAGGAGGAGATGGATCCAGGCTCTTCTCAATGATGCCAAGCAACAGGACAAGAGGCAAAGGGCAGAAAGTGATGCACAGGAAGTTTCATCTGANGTTCTGTGATAATAAGCTTAAATTTTAGAATTTGAACTAAATATGCCCTGATTAGAATTTTGCTTTGAAAAAGACTGAAAGGGAAAGTGTGACATATTTTCTTTTTCCTCAGTTCAAATAAATAATTTTTCCAGCCACACTCTGTTGGTTTTCTCTTTTCTTCATGACAGTTTATTTTTAATAGCAGAAGAATGTCAACAGAAACTTATCTGTGATTTTTATGGTTTGTCATGCTGCTCTCTGACATTCACATCCCTCCCAGGATCCTTCTGAAGGATGATCCTCAGTATTGATGATTTCACTGTTTTTTGTTGTCCAGTATGGAAACCCTGTAAGGAAAGGGAAAAAGATAATTTGTCAATGTGTCTCAGAGGTGAAAAGGAGTTTACATAGAACTTGCAAAATGAGCAAGATCTTGCGACAATAATAAGAACAAATAGAAAAATACTTTTCAGCCACACAAAGAAAAAGTAAAGTCTGATCATAATGAGATTGACACAGCAATTAAGGGGAATCTAGACCTGGCTCCAAAATTATATTATTACCTCCTTACTGAAAATGGTAATAAAATACCATTCTTAGAGGTAAGGGCAAGACAGCTACTGGAATGCAAAGCTGAGATTCCCCTAGCAAATTATTGCTTATTTGATAGATGTATGTTTGGTAGACTATCCTTTTTCCAGCATACTGCTGTAAGTGCTCTGTGGTCAGGCCATCCATGAACTACACAGAGCTAACATATGGGAAGCCAAGTACACCAATTGCAAAATGAGTATTATGATTTCTCCCATGCATCTGTCCTCATTAGATTAGTCAGGCCCTCAGCCAGACCTTCTTAGTGTTGGCCTGAAGTTCCTTAGGACACGAAATGTCTTCTTGCAACATGTTTTGGGACACTTCATATCAATGTAATACAAACATAGAAACAATAACAAATTATCTTATTTTTCCATTCCCTTTCTATCAGGTTTCACTTCTCTGAACCACTATTAGTCACTCTTTTGTTACTATTATTATTGCTCTTTACACCATTTAAAGTTTGGAAATTATTCTCTTCTATTTTCTGCTTGATGGATCAGGTCTCTTTTGCCATGAATCCATGATCACTGGCTTTGAAAGTTACTTCTATATGTTATTGAAGTCCATTATAATTTCTAGCAACAAATCCATGGCTGAAATCCCTCCAGCACCAAGATTAGTCTCTAATTCTCCTTGATTTCAATGGAGAGAGTTTGATGACATAGATCTGATACTCTCTCACAGCACTTGATTTTACTGATGTCACTCCAATAATTTCATTAGTTCTCCCCAGATTTACACGACACTAGAAGCAAAGGACAATCAGACCACTGTGGTAAACTGGTTTTTCATTGCCACAGGTTTATCTTCAGTGGAGATGAAATAGACTGGATACTGGGCAAAGCTCTCTTGTCACTAGAAGAAACGTAGTAACACTTAAGCTGCTGCTCTGACTAACTGAGTATCCTGTAATACCACTACTACAGCAATGACTTTAGAATAACATATTTTTGAGTCCTAAAATGCAACTGGAATTTATTTATTTGGAGTTTCTGCCTACTTTGTGAAAATACTCTGAACAGTAGGGGAAGCTATTCATTAGAACATACATTTTTCAGTGTTATTGCTCACAATTAACACACTCAGTAAACCACTGAATATAGCTGGGTGTTATATGTACAGCTACAGTAAAAGGCATCTACTTTTCAAGTTTTAAAGCTACTTGCCCTTCCACCTCATACCTCAAAAGAGGCCTGAGAGAGGAATGTATTGCAGTATAAATACATGCCTTGGAGCACACTATTCTTTAGTAAATGTGTGTTGTAATGAGATAACACTGCACCTCTAGTAGTTTACCATATCCTGAAGGCCCACAGTTATCTCATTATGAAGCCTGTTCAGTCAAGCCTTATTGAGTAATTCAGGGGGGGTTTATTTACAAATTTTCACTATGACTCAATTGTACAAATTGAACAAATAGATGTTCAATGCCAGTTAGCTGGCTGGTGCTATTTCAGTACAAGTGCCAACATTTCCACTAACTTTCGTGACAATAGCATATATGCCAAGATATTTTTGAAAGAACAATTTTTCTCTTTTATGAACTCATACTCAATCTAATCTGCATGCACTAAGATATGAAGCATTTCATGAATTGAATATGTCCACAACTCAGAAAAGACATTTGCCAGGAAAAAAAAAGGAATCAAATAATGTAGCCATGGTAACCTGTGATTAAAAATCAGATCCAAAAGCTGATCACAAAATTGCTATCTACCATACACACACTCTCTCCTATACTATTTGAAATAAATTCTGAAGAAAAGCTGTATTCAAAATCAGTTTTCTTTCTAGTAAATGTGGGTCAAAGGGTTCTTAAATGAAGAACATAGAATAGCATGAGCTGGGCCAAAAAGACCACCAAATTGGGATGTATGTTGATAGCTCAGAGGAAACTTACTGAAAAGGCATGTTTATTGAATGGGTTCAGGAAAACATCAAAACTGTGAAGATATGTGGAGTACCAGATTGTCTCTCAGCAACTCTATAAAGTGGATAACAGCAAAAAACTATGACTGTGTGAAATAAAACCATACGATAGCCCAGGCTGGAAGATCTTTGAAGTATCAACTGCTTCAGCCTTTTATGGGAAAGGGAACCTACATGAGATTTGCCAGTACCCTGCCCAGCTGTCCCTTGAAAACCTTCAGTGATAGGGACTCTTATCACATCAGTTGTTTCAGTGATTGATCTCACTCTGAAAATTTTCTTTCTCAAATCAAGATGAAACCTATCCTGATAAAATTTGTACCTGTTTCACTTTGTCATCTCCAAGTGGCCCCTTTTGAAGAGAAAGCCTTCATGCTCTTTGTAGCCACCTTTTAAGTACTGGAAGATGGTGATGAGGTCCCCTGTGAGTCTTTTCTTCTCCAGGGTGAAAAGACCTCTCTCTTAAAGTTTTTTTTCTCCTAGAACATGTTTTCCAGCCCTAGTGGTAGTTCAAGAGTCACTGTTGTCCCGTCTGCTAACTCCATGCCTATCTGGTAATGACTTTGCTAATGGACAGGAAAAGCATCCTAACTAGGACAAGAAAGGAATCAGATAAGGGTTAGATTTGCTCTGATAATCAAGAGATTCATGAGCCCAAATGCATTTTCACCAAAAGGACTGGTTGGACATTTGGGCACTACCATGTCTTATAATAATGACAGTGACACAACCATCAGTTCCCTGATCTACCCATATGTGTGTTTAGTCTTTGCTTTAATAACTCTGGGTGAGGAAAAGACTGAAGATGTCATCTGTCAGACTGGCAAAACTTCCTGGTTGCTGAATGTGAAAATACTGCTCAGGACCTAGGCATTTTTAAGAATGTGGGGTTCTTTTCCTATAATCTAGTAAAACATAAGGAGTATTTTATTTCTTAAGGACACATTTCTTCACCCAATTGAGGATATGATTAACATACTGATTGTAATATAGCAGTAATATTAATTAATCATTTACTATCACTTAGGTAGAAAATTGGTATTCTTGGTCGCGCATGTAAAAATAGTATTTTAAATAAAGCTCGTAATACCGGTAATAAATGCTTAAGAGTTCTTAGGAGTGACTTCACATGAACAACTCAACTCACAAGATTAATACGAGACTAGAATGATTTTGTGTAACATATAAAGCGCTCTATCCTCATCTGCACAAAGACAAAATGAACAAATGTCGGGAACATACCAGGACACAAGGAAAGTATTTTTAATTAAAAACTGGTAAACTCAGATTTCTGCTGATTTTGCCACTATCTAAAAATCTATACTTTTTTAACAATAGGGGATTATTAATTCAAGGATCATGAAAACACCACATAATTAACAGAGGGCTCTCTCATTGGGAGTATTTTCCTTCATTGTCCTTGTTTTATTTTTCCCATTGCAATTTTTCATCAATATCACTTTTCTGCTGACAGTAAATCCCAATAAGAATCATTATCCTAACAGTCTTTAAAATCAAGAAATAGATAAATGCAAACCACTATTGTGTCTTTTTTTGAGAAAAAGGCATTCCTCTAACACACTTTTTTTAAAGTCAGATGTTGCTAGAGAGCAAGTTCCTCAAAGACATTTTCTACCTTCTCCTTGTTGCACTAGCCTTGACAACTGTTATCTCAAAGAAACCATCAGTGTTTGGGCCTTAGGACTTCTGAAACCCCATGTTTTCCTGAAAATAAACACTCTCATGGAGGGGGCAGTGGAGGTGCAGAGGAGGATAAAATTAGTAAAAAATTCTCCCCCAAAAAATTATTTGGAAGACACGCTTAGAATTAGAGTCAGTACTTAAGCAACACCTCTCCCCCCACCAGATTTCCACAAGCCATAGCAGGGTGTCAAATTAAGTCTATCTACTTGTTCAGTCTCTTTGATCTACGCAACATGGGAATACTCAGTTTTGTGTGTTCCTCTGCTTTCTGTGATTTCCTCAATGTTTCATTCAAGGACTGAGCAGGCCTAACACTTTTTAACTTCCAAAAGTCAGACAAGAAAAAAAGGCTGCAGTTTGGTCATCTGTCTTCTGTAGTACTAGTGAGGACCAAAGTGAGTTTTCTATCACTGAGCATAGGAACACAAGAGCACCCTATGTCCTCATGGAAGCATGATTTGTATTCCATTAACAGAATTACCAGTTTCAGTCAAAAAAAATGAAATTAGAATACAGAACAGAATCAAGTATTTTTTGTTGAATAATCACAATTTTTTTTTATTACTTTATTACAGTAGTCCCTGGGGGGGAAGGGCATGGGAACCTATTGCTTCTTGCTCTCAGATAAACACATAAGTCAGCAGCCTGCTCCCCTGTAGGCATAACAATGTTGAAATCTATTGTGCACAGCAGAGCAGCTTCAACAAGGGACCAGGGAGCAGTCACCTTGAAATATCCTACATCCCACTAGTGAAGGTGATTTCCTATTACATGCACTTTACACCTCTTTCCCACTCTTTTACCAATTCCTATGAAGAAGGGATATATGAGCCCAGCTTTGCACGGTCCTAAGTCTACAGGCTGCAAAGAAAGAAGCTTTTTTCTCCTTGGGAAAAGAGCACTTTCCTTCTGCTAAGACTATCCACCAACCACTTTGGTTTTGCATTCCCTTCTGTCTGTGAGTCATTTCTGTGGTGGACTGAATTTTCTAGGAAAATAAATAAATAAATAATGAACTTTTATGACATAATTCATTCATTCCCATATCTACAGTGAACAAGCCAGTCTTGTGGAAACAGAATCTTTGCTCACTGAACACAGAACTCCTGGCAGTCTGCTTCTTGTGAAAACACTTCTTAATCATTCCTATTCCCTTCATTTTGTGGGAAAATGATAGAGAAAAAAGAAGTAACAAAGTATGACAAATGGAAGGCTAGGAAGAAGAGTGCATAAGTAATATTCCTGTGAGGCCAGGGCTGAGTACAGCTGAATGTCGGGACTGTCAGGATGCTGTTTCTCTATCCTTAGAATGCAACATGGGCATAAGATCCAGCAAAAATAGCTGCCAGCCTAAGAAGGGGTAAAGGAATATCTGCCCTATTTCTCTACCTTGCTTCTTCATAGGAAGGCTTCCTGTTCCCTCTACACTACATCCACCCAACTCCACCCAGGGCTAGTTCAGCCCATGTCAGAAGAGAAGGCATCTCCCTAGGGACTCTCCACGTAGCTGGTCCTGAGGAGGTCTCAGATGCTTTCTGTCTGGAAGTAGTAGCCCCATCCTACCCCAGGTACCAAAATATCTCACTACAGCTCTGAAAATAACATTTCATATATAGCACAAGTATGGCGGAACTTTTCCTCTTACACTGCAGGGCTTTGTCAAATAAAGTCAGTGGAATTACAGTAATGTAAAGTCTGCATAATTAAGGTAAGAATAAGACCTCTTTCTGTCCTCTACAGTGTGATCATATGAGAAGCTGGGTATTTCCCACTAAGTGCTTAGTGCCCTCTGCTCACATCTATTTGGTTTCAGTGAGAGTTCAGCTAGCAGAGTTAATCTCTTACAACCTTACTATTCTGATGCAAGATGTTGCTCTCATTCAGGAAATCTGAACTGAGTTTAGCAATTCCCAGGTCCCTCTGACAGTCAATAACTTACTATTTTAGTGCAATGAGCACATTAGCCCTGAACAGCTTGAGACTGCATTCTCCATTGATCAGATAAACAATTTGTGAGATATTTTATTACAAAATGACGCACCAATTTAGCCATCTTTTCATCAATGATGTGCTTAAATTGGATGTGAAATGCCAAGAAAGTTGCCTCCCCAGGGTGCCATCAGTGAGAAATGTAAAGCAGAGGCTTTCAGTTAATATGGTTCATGTAGCAGAGTTTTATCTTTCAGTCAAATCAAATTTAAGTCAGCTAGTAATACACGTTTGACCTCCCATTATCTAAAGCCATAAATTGCACTGTAGTGATTTGTTAATTCGGCCTTAAATCATCTAACCTTTTTATCTTTTTTTTTTTTTTTAATGAATCATGAGCGTTTTCTTCTTCAGTTTCTTATGAGTCCATGGAGTACAGCTGATTACATCTGTGGTTTCTTGTACCTACTCCACTCATTCAAGAACTGTTACTTCTGTTGAATATAAAACACATTATTGTTTCTAAATCCATTTAACTATAGAATACTAGACTCTGGCTATAAATGCTTTATTCCAGAGGATAGTGTGGATAGTCTCAATAGCCCACTTTAAGATTGCATCTCTGAATCACAAAAGAAATGGAAAATTACTTACAAAGTATTTGTGATCTTTTATTAAAAAATATTTAAATCTGTACTAGCATATTTACTAACATAAGTTTAATTAACAAAATGAAGGTCCTATTCTATGTCATAGTCATCTCATGTTCCACTTTTACCATAGTTTCATCATAAAATTTCAGGACTGGCACAAACCATCATTGTCCAATAAATGACATAAATAAACAAATAACATTGTTCATTTCCCTCACCACCGCTTTTGAAAAAAAGAAAGATATGGAAAACTATGGACTATAAAGTATATGTGGAACTGTGGAAAATTAAGTAATTTTATGGTACTTCCAGAAGAAAAAGTTCAGAAGTCAAAAGTAACGAAACTTTGAGAAATGTCTTTTTTTTTTTTAATGTAAATGTTAAGTCTCAATTATTCACTATCATCAGACTTTCTAAAAATTCCTTTGCCTCAACATCCCTGTCATAGGGAGATTTGACAACTTTTAAAAACCTGTTGCTAGGACGGTTGACTGCAGTTCACAATCAACACAAGAGTCCTTGATGAAGGACCCAGAAAAGTCATGGTCCTGTGTGTTGCGCATTGTGAACAGCCCTGAGGACAGATGCATCCTAATCAATGTGATGGGCAAAAAGGGCAGAGACTCATCAAACTCATTTCATGGTGAGGCTACTAAGTCTTAATTAGATGGGTCCACTTTTAACCCTGGCTGATCTAAACAGGACGCAGACTGCTCATATGTAAGATGTTAATTAGGAATAATTTGAGAGGTTTAGTCCCTCTGCTTGCAAACAGAAAAAAATCAGCTTTGTTTCCTGCCAAAGCAGTTTTTCCAGCCTTCAGAAATTTCCCAGACAGACTTTTTTCTTGGCTTGATTCACAGGTAAAACATCCCTCTTCCTCAGGTCAAACACTCTCTTTGACACACTATGTTTTAATGGGATATCTTCCACTGATCAAAACACACATGGTAAAACACATAGAGGCACAACATTCGAACTTTATATTTCAGTACAGAGTACTTAGGATAATTTTTAAGTCAAGTTTTATCCTTTGGCCTTGCAGCATGTCTCAGAAGGTTTAAAATCAATTTATCCTACATCACCACCGTCTTCTACTTAAGCTGTCATCTCTGTTACTATGTGGATCCCTCTTGCAAAGAACCTCATTACACCAATAGCAAATAAAGACAATGACACTACAGGAGACCTGTAATCATGCCTAAGCTTGCATTTACAGGGACATTGAAGTATCTAACCCACTATCCATGTCTAGCTCATCCTCCCTTTCACTTCTGCCACTGCATGTGGAAACCTTTAAGATGGGATGCTAGACAAAAGCCCTATTGCAAGAGCTACTTCTAAAAAACAGGGCTGTCAGTTGAACACACAGAAACTTAGGCAATTGATCTTGTGAAGAAGCAATATTGTTAGTTACTCTAAAGAGTTATATTCCAAAGAGTCATATTTCAAAGGGTTATTCCAAGAAACAATATACATTAACAACCCTTTACCTTGTACCTTTAACCCTGGGTTGTTTAGCACGAAAATCAAACTTAAACTAATAAAATCAAACTAGGGAAATATGTTCTGGCTTGCCTTTGCTTTTTGATACAGCTCTCGCAATTTCTCTTTACATTGCATTTCTCCATGTCACCAAGGCTACCCAAGAACTAGCAATAAAGGCAGCAATATAGATATCATGTATAGAAGAGCTATGTAGCTTATAGCTCATTCGTAGCTTATCAAGAGTTTTGCTAAAACATAGGTGCAACACTAATAATCATCTAATTTGGAATTTTATTTTAAGAACAGAGATAGGTAACTATCAGAAAAGAGTTGTTAGATGTTACATTTGAATAGACTGGGGAGGTTGGGGGTGATATATAGAAGCTGTGCTCGGTAGTCATAGATGTTTACAATTTGCTGAGTGTCTGTGCAGTGGGTCTGACATCAAACACTAAATGAGAAACCATTGCTGTGACTCCAAATCATCACAAGGCTGCTAAAAACAAACAAACAAAAAAAGAACAACCAAGAAATACAAAGCTCTAAGGATAGGAAAAAATAAGGAAATACTAAGGTCCTTTAATTTTACTTTTTGGTTTGGTGCGCTCAGACTGTTCTAAACTTCTTTCAAGCAACAGGAAGATTTCTTAAGGAAAACTAAGATGATAAAATAATCACACATCTCTGGAATTTAAGGCTTTAAATAAATCCATTGTTAAATTGCTCCTAAATAATTTTCTTGTGGTATTATCAACTAATGAACAATCATGTCTCAGTACAACATATGAAACTCAGAACAGGTAAATACTGAAAGCTCAGTTCTCAAACACAAGCAGCTTCTGGGTCCCACTTTATTCTGTGTGTGCCCTTTTTGACCTCAGGCACACTCAGTGCAGAGACAAACCCTATTTCAGCAAAAAGGGACACGCCACCAACATGTACCCATAGATCCTAATGTAACAGTACTACTCATTTTACAGCTTCTCTACCAAAGCACTTGAAAGGAATGGTTCTGGGGAGCAGCCCATAACATCACTATGTACATAAAACCACTTTTGTAACAAATATACTGCTCTTTTAAATTTGATAAACTGAACTCAGATAAAACTTATCTGAAGTACAAACCATTTACTTAACACTCCTCTTTCACAAAATGGTAAATTATCTCAACTTCCAGATATACTTAGAGAATTGAGAATCCATTTCCACAAAACGCATACAAAGCCAAACTAAAAAACCACAATGATGACCTTATCTTCACAAATGGGACAGAAAATCACTACCTAGAAGACACTGTGAGTGTTTCATAGAAACACAGGATCATTTAGTTTAGAAAAGATCTTTAGGATCAAGTCCAATTTTAAAACAGAGTTCTTCACCATCACATTGACAGCAATAATTAAAATCTTTGTCTTTTTATTTGAAAATATTATTGTATTTGTGTGTATGGAGAAAAAATCAGTAAGAACAAAGAGATGCTGTACAAGATCTTGTAGTATATGTTTCAAATGTGACAGAAGCAATCTGGCAGATTTATTATAGGTCAGTAGTCAGAGCAGATTTTTAGAAAAACATCAGAAGTGTTATAAAACTATTATATTTTTTGCAATGTTCTCAAAATTCAGAACAGTCTCTTTGTGAAAGCCTAGTAGGTTTGGGATAGTTTGGTTTGGTTTTTTGCATTATTAGCTTTAGCATTTATTATAAGCAAAATTGATCTTATTTTTATCTCCACAGTCTGCTTTTACTGCATGCTTGCAAATTTCGTAAGACTCTTTCAACTAAACAATTTTAATTTTCTATTCATACACTCAGGACTTCAATCACTAGGGCTATTTGAAAAATTATAGCACTAGCAAGAGCAGACAAGGATTCATCTCTTGTAGGCTAGAAAAGAGGAAGATATCATTGTCATTCTTGCAGGAGAGAGAGATTGTGACAATAAAAGGTAAATGACACCCACAGATTTCAATGGCACAGTCAAAAGCTGCATTTGTTTTCAGAAAAACATGAAAATTATTATACATTCTTATGGTTTTGCAGCTGTCACTTACATTCTCCAATTCACCCATGTGTTTAGATTTATTTTGTTTGGTAGAAATCAAACTAAAAATACTACACCTACTTGTGAACAAACTAAAATATGGGTATTTAAAACTGCAAAGACAGAGTGTTCACATGATCTCAATAATGTTAACTCATACACATGGACATGCAGAATCAGACTGATTAGCATCTTCCCAAATACTTCAGCCAATATCAGTGATCTAAACTATGGGGCAATGCAGCTCCTAATAGTAGACAAGACCTCAGAATGTGATCCATAACTCTTTCTGTTTGGATAGATAAATCTAGACAAGCAGTGTACCTGCCCAGCATATACAGAGCCACAACTGAGTACTAAGTAAAACCTATGGGAAGCTTCTCTACAATCATCTCCTGGAAAAGGTAGTTGTGACCTTTGGCTTTACATGGTGTCTCACCTCCATCATTTGTAGCAGGCTTTTATACCCAGCAGCCCTCTGGTTATAGACTTACCACCTTATTCTGTGCAACTCTCATGCTGCCTCCCAAAGAATGAGACACACCTAAAAAGCACCATCTTCTGCTTCCACCCATCAGGAAAAAGCTGTCAGTCTGCCAAGCAACAACATGAATGTTCACAGCCCTTTCCGATGTTGTCTCCACTATCTATCTCAGCCACAGCTGTAGATAACAGATAGGGCAGATGGGCTAACGAGTGCATAACAGAACTGACATGGGTCACTATCCTTGCCACCCTCCCAGCCCAGATTTCAAACGTGGCACATTTCAGTAAAGCTTTTGATACTGTCTCTTCCAGAACCCTTCTGGACAAAATGTCCAGCACACAGCTGGATAAACACAGTATGTGATGAGTGAGCAATTGGTTCACAGGTCGACAGAGGGTAATAGTGAATGAGGTAACATCAGACTGGTAACCTGTCACTAGTGGGGCTCTATCTTGGGCCCTGTGCTCTTCAACATCTTCATAAACAACTTGGACACAGGACTGGAAGGGATACTGAGCAAGTTTACAGATGACACAAAACTGGGAGGAGCTGTTGACTCTGTCAAAGGCAGGGAGGACCTGTAGAGAGACCTCCACAAATTAGAGGACTGGGCAATCCTCCACCAATGAAGTTCAACAAAGGGAAGTGCCAGATTCTGCACCTGGGATGGGGCAAGCCTCAATGTTTGTACAGACTGGGGAATGGGATGCTGAAAAGCCACAGAAAGGGACCTGGGGGTCTTGGTCAAGGAAAGCTGAATATGAGTCAGCAGTGCCCTGGCAGCAACGAGGGCCAACATGTCCTGAAGGGCATCAGGCAAAGTATCATGAGCCGGTCAAGGGAGGGGATTGTCCTCGTTTCCTCTGCTCTGCACTGGGGCAGATTCACCTTGAGTCCTGTGTGCAGTTTTGGGCACCTCAATATAAAAAAGATATTAAACTATTAGAGAGTGTCCAAAGGAAGGCAGTGAAGGTGGGGAAGGGCCTTGAGTGGAAGCCGTATGAGGAACAGCTGTGGGCATTTGCTCTGTTCAGCCTTGAGGAGACTGAGGGGAGACCTCATTGCAGTTACAACTTCCTCATGAGGAGAAGAGGAGGGGCAGGCACTGATCTCTTGTCTGTGGTGACCAGGAACAGGACCAGAGGGAATGACCTGAAGTTGCATCAGGAGAGGTTTAGGTTGAATATTAGGAAAAGGGTCTTCACCTAGAGGGTAGTTGGGCAGTGAAAAAGGCTCCCCAGGGAAGTGATCACAGCACGAAGCCTGACAGAGTTCAACAAAAATTTGGACAATGCTCTCAGGCACATGGTGTGACCCTTGGGGATGGTCTTGTGCAGGGCTAAGGGTTGGACTTGATGATCACTGTGGGTCCCTTCCAACTCAGCATGTTCTGTGATTCTCTGTGGCACATGGCCTCCAGTTGTCCCCATTCTCACTGAGATATCTCAGAAGAAAGTGGAAAATGCCATCTTCCAGTGGAAGACAGGAAGAATATTCCTTTTGATACACAATCATATGATACTTTTTTCCACAACATAAATACCTTGAAAGATCTGAGGTGCAAAGATAGCAGAGAGACATTTTGGTTCATTTTCAGTGGAAAATGTGAGTTCAGCAACATCTTAATTTTCAGGCAACTGTACCAATATGGATGATTCTCATCAGCAAGGGTTTCTCCTGTACTAAATGAAAGCGTGATTCAATGACAGCAAAAGAGTCTGTCACAGCAGTGCTTGGAAGAGAGGAGCTTACCCATAATGCAACATACTTGGAAAATTATGCCTGTTCTCACCTTGGAACTGGTCTGTACTAATCCTGATAAAAAGAGAAACAAAAAAAATTCTTGAATTTTACTTCTCCAAATAAGGGAAAATTATGTGGATTTAAACTTCTGCCGACTGAAAATTCCGATGGCTTCCCGAGTGAAACAAAATTCAGGAATGCTATTGGACATTATTTTAAAATTTAGTCTTTTTGTTGTAAAAAAATTAACGTGTTGCAGTTGTGTTAACCAAAACATATGCCACTTTACTTCATACCACTATGTCAGACACAAACATTATTCACTTTAGAAATTTAAAATTTTGAGGCTATGATGTGTATGGCTAGGCAGGAAATTACCAGTGAAGTTGGAGAACAAAACTTCATAGAACAAGTAGCTCCACCATTGCCTACCTTCTAATATCACCGTGCCTCAAATTCTCACACCACCAAAACAGCTCAGCAATTAACACGTGACCAAATCCACTGGGAAAATAATTTAGGCAGAAAAATTGAATGATACCTGGGAACTATGTAAAAGCATTTCAGTACAAGTCTGAAAAGCTTTTGCCTGAAACAATTAGGAAGATGTTTTTACCAAATAAAATTACCCTAACGAGTATGACAGCAACTATGAAAGTATTGCTTGCAGATTAAAGAAACAAGAAGGTGATGGTAAATATAAATCAGAATGCAGGAATTGTAGAAAATTGATAAGGGAAGGAAAGCAAAATTACTTGATCTATCAATATGCCAGAGCTAAGGACAATTTAAAGGCATATTTCTCTCTCATTAAGACAGAAAGGAGTCACACAATGATTGCTCCAGAAAACTACAGCTCAATATCTGAAAAAAGGACAGATGATATTACTGTATGATGGTCAATAAATGGTCTCCATAAAAGTATACTTAAACCAGATGCCAAAAAAGCAACTGCAAAGACCATATGCTGTGTGCATTGACTTGCTGGGAAAGCTCTAAAGGATGGGGGGAAAAAACCAACAAAGAACTAAGTCCTGATACTATCTTAAAAGAGAAAAGAGAAAGTAGAAAAAAATGCATCTGTCAGTGGCTGGACTTTTAATAAAGAATTTAACTGAAGTAATAAAATTCTTGTTAGTGGGTCTATGGAAATTTAAACATGTTAATAATTTCATGCCTCTTCAAAAAAATACACTGATTGATAAAGGTAAGAAGGTTCATGAAATATGTTGCCGAGATTATATACTATGGCACCAATGTGATTGCTTCTGGGTAACTGGGACCTGGTTGTGTGTCCAAATGGATAAGATGCTTCTTCTGACCAAAGTATATGAAGGCCTAGCAGACACATCTTGCAAGTAAATTAATCCAGACCCATTGTACCTTCACAGCAATGTTATGTTTTGCTTTGAAACTAAATATGAAACTCTAGAGGTGCTTGTGCTCTCACCTCTAGATCTGTTCTAGCTTTGAACAAACTGCAGTCCCTGCAGACCTACAGCAGACCAGGAGAGCAGAAGCTGGGAGAGCAGTTTTCTCTCTCTCAAAAATGGGAGAAAAGACCAAACCTACTAAAGCTTCTCTTCCTCCTTTTCTCCTACAGTATTGGNTGGTAATTCTGCTCTTCCATGTATTCTTGCTCTATTGCCAACTACACTGTCCTGATGCAAACTATTCCTGAGTTCCTGTAGCAAAGAATGAAAGAGAATAGAAAGGGCAATAATGTAAGGACATTGTTTCCCTCCTTCCTCATTTCTTCAACTTCTTATTTGCATCTTCCATTAACTGAGTTAGCACATTACTTTGCTTTTCACTTTATTGCCCTGCACTAGCTAACAGATGTATGAGTTTACTTTGCTGACAAGTTTCCTCCTCTGTCTCCCAACTTCTTCAGCCCCAAGCAAGGATAGACATCCACCCACACCCACACCCCTCTCTGTCAAGCATCATACACTGTCTAGGGCAAGGTAGCAACATCACCTCGATATAAGTGACTAACAGAAACAGATTACATTTTTAAGGAGCAAAAACTAGCTCACCATTATGGTTGGTTTAAAGACTATGGGCTTTATGACTCTTCCAGCACATACTACTTTGCAGACAAATTAAGTTTTGCTCAGTGGATGTCTACTCTCCCTTTAGCCACTGAGATCCTGGACAAGTACAGTTTAAATATAAATCTAAATTGTGTTCATTGGTTCTAGTTCATCTCTATTTCCAATGTAATAGAACATAAATCTGATCATACAGCTTGGATAATATCATTGTTCACTTTATAGCCATGGCTCACCGTCACACTGGACAAGATCACACAGGGGATAAGGTCACGGAAATTCTCTGTGTGTCTTCTACCCTGTGATGTTATCAGGTACTCAACCCTAAAGCAATAGAAACACACTGATAAAAGAGGGGGAAAGGAACTGTGATAATAAATCAACTCAACTGCAGAGAAAGTGCCAGGGAAAACAATATTGATTTTTTTTTTACAAGTCAGCGCACAGATTTGTCAGACAAAAGAATAGAGATGTCAAAACCCACAGAATCAAACACACTAATATTAAGAGAAAAACAACTCCACTATGCCCAAAATGCTAGAATGTGTGCATAGCGATGTTTATCAGGAAGATGAATGTATTTTATCATACTCAGAAAATTTAAAGGAAATATTTATATGACTGTATTTAGCAGCTACTGTTTGCCCCATGCTGATTTTACAATAAGACATCTAAGTAGAGTCAGGCAGAAGGGGAGTCCACTGCAAAAGCAAAGTGCCTCTGGCCCAGTGAACAAACGATGCTTCACTCCTCACCTAAGGGAGGTGAGTCACTGGTCACCACCTCCCCAGGTGATAGCAAATTATCTTGCTTCCCTTCAGCGACTTAGGGGAGCTTTCTTTCTGAAATGGCCATGTTACACTTCTGGATAATAGGGGATTGGTCACAGGAGGTCAAGCAGACAATATTGGAGAGAGAAGACATTTAAATTCTATTCCACTAAAGAACTGAAGTATTAAAATTATATAACCTATTAAAATAAATATACTAGGTGACATTATAAACTTTGATTCTTTCACTAAGGATCATAATAAAATAGTAGCTGTATGAAATAATGAGTATAAGAATAGAAATAACTAGCAGTTCAGAACAGTGATTATATAACACTTACCTTCAATAAATTCAGAGAAACTAAGGTCAGAAGGACAATTACGTCAATGATTGTGACCCATGGAACAGAATTCCTTAAATTTCATGCAGTTCCTCTTATTTGGATTCGCAAAATCTGTTTGGCTAAATTGATTATTTTATAGATACATTCAACATTGATTTGAAGACTTTGTAATGTGTAGAAGTCATCAGTTCCACTGGTAATTTGCGCTAATATTTCAATGCCCTCACTGTTACAAATTACGGCTAATTTCTTATTCAAATTTGTATGCCTTAAACTTCCTGCTATTAATCTTTTCTCTCTTAAATTACTGAGGCAAGATTTTCTCAACATGAAGGTATTTGGGTATTATAATCGCAGCACTTGTAAATCTTCTTTTCAGAAAAAGTTACAGATTGAAGTTAAAACTCTCATTATAACTCACATTCCTCAGCATGAAAGTTATTTTTTGGTTCCTCTACTCAACCCTTCTAACCCTTTGCAGTTCTGGAGCTGCAAGGGGTTATTACTCACGTGGATATAGGTTGCACTTGTGACCATCTGGAGATACACTGATGTTGCTTCCCCAATTCACAGAACTTCAGTTCCTCTCATGCTGCTGCCAATAGGGTACCAGGCATACTAATGGCTACGTGCCATTGAACATGTGCAAGGTATGAACTAATACTGAACCACAAATCAAGACACTGTAAAATCACTATGCCTTAGCAACCATTGATATTCTTTGAACTGGACATGCTGTTTTCATTTGCTTGGCCTTGCTTTTATTAACATGCTCTTATTTCCATTAAATGAGAAGCAATGCTAAAAATTAAGAAAATAAACTTTGTATTTTGTCTTTGCAGGATGGTCACAAGAATATTGTTTAGGGAAGAAAGTATCATAGCAGACCAGTTCTAGGTCTCATTAGAAAGATAAGCAGCAGTCTTGATTTTCTACACCTACTCTTCACCAATTGCCAATGTGTTACAAGAATTATGATCTTTCAAATATTTTGGATTTTATATGTACATTCTTCTCTGTGATGGCATTTTTGTTTTCCCATCTTTTCAGACTCTGAAATGATTATTCCAAATGCAGAAATGTAATGCACAGAAATATTTAAAATTTAATTTATCCCCAGGTATTCGATACTATACCTCTGGAGAGTCAGCAAATCTATTCAAATAGTGGCTGTAATGAAACCATTTTTCTGGTAGTTTCCCCCTTTGCAAGCTTCCCAAATTTAAAACACATCCATGCCATGAACCACACAGCAAAACACTTGTGCCTGAGGTTCCCTTCTCATAGGGACACTTCCAATTACTAAAGAAAAGGGGAGTGCATCATAACCCAAGTTTTCGTAGCTTTCAGCACAGTGAAGGAGCTCTCTGTGCTGTGAATGCTCCACATAGAGTGGGCAGTCACCAGTCCCATCAATAAATTAGAACTTCTTCATGATGGGGACACAGCACACACTTTGAAACATGGGCCATTCAAAATGCCAATATTTGAGAAGGCTTACAGCTAATTTTGTTGGCTTGGAACAGATTCACAGAATGAAAACAACTGCCTTTCTATGATCTCTACATGAAACAGCAGTTCAATGGTAAACAAAATTTCAGAAGAAGAATCTGTGTCTTTCCTGTTGGTTTTATTTTTTGAGCCACGTAAAATCATGATGAAATGAGGGCTATTAAGGTAGCCATCCTTGAGCAACACAAATGCTCTGAAACTCACTAGAACCTTTAGGAAAAAGGGTGATAGTGCTAAATACACCATGGTAGGGAGAAATACAAGCCACTGGATTAAGAGGGAAAGACTTTTGAATAAACACCTGCATGTGATAAATGATTACAAGCAGGAAATAACAAGTATTGCCAAAAAATACACTTTTCCTAAAATACACTGGTTTGTTCTTGTTCATCAAGCCAGCCAAATATTAAAAAAAAAAAAGTTGTTTATCTGAATATTGTATGGGCTATTCACTACTCGGACTTCTGATTTCTAGCCCACAGTTTAAAGCCTATGGAGTCTTGGAAAAAATCCACCAAGAGCTCTACTACTGGATTCGCTGTATTTATCTATGTATTTTTATGAAAACATCCAGACTTAAAAAATCATCTCATGGAACCATACTTCTTAAGTCCTATCTACTATTTTAGCAAGAAATTGTCCTTCCAATTACTCTTTCCTTAGAAATCTTTTCCGCACTCTGCTATCTAGTGATTACAGTGAATGTTTTCCTTTCTTTTTTTTCCTGCAAAAATTAAAAGAATCCTCTTTGAGCAAAATCCAAACAAACAAAAAATCATTCTTAAAGAGGTAGAAAAGCCTCAACTATGTAGGTATAATTCATATTACTTGTCTTACTGGAAACAATTTTAAATTAAATTTATGTTCAAACTCCTTGGAAAAAAATCACACTGTATTGGTTTCATTGTTTTAATGCTTTTTTTTCCCATTTCAAGTGTGTGATTCACAACGTGGGCAGCTATACAGAAGATTTCACTGTGGACTAAATCTTTATTCTCTTCCTGAATGGTTTCAACTGGGATAGTGTTAATTTTCTTCCCAGTAGCTGGTACAATGCTGTGTTTTGGATTTAGGATGACAATAATGTTGATAGCACAACATTTTAGCTTTGCTAATCATTGCTTACATTAATTCAAGATCTTTTCTGCTTCTTATCCCATTCCACCAGTGAGGAGGCTGGGGGAGGCACAGGAAGTTTAGGGGAGACACAGCCGAGACAGCTGACCCCAACTAAGCAAAGCGATATTCCATACCATAAGGTGTCATGCTTAGTATATAGAGCTGGCGGACAAGAAGGAAGCAGAGGGACATGTTTGGAGGCATGGTATTTGTCTTCCCAAGTTACTGTTACATACCATGGAGGCTGGCTTTCCTGTAGATGGCTGAATTCCTGCCTGCCCATGGGAAGTGAAGAATTAATTCCTTGCTTTGCTGTGCTTGCATGCACTCCTTTTGCTTTACCTGTTAAACTGTCTTTATCTCAACCCATAAAGTTTTCTCACTTTTACTCTTCCAATTCTCTTTCTCTTTTCATGAGGAGAAAGTGAGCAAGTGGCTGTGTGGGGCTTAGTTGCCAGCTGAGGTTAAATCAGGCTACTCTGTATTCCCTGAGCTCAGATTCAGGCAGTAAAAGGGTTCAAACTCATCCAGCACTTCCCTCCTGCCTCACTCACTTTTCCCTATCTGCTGATATGACACCAGTATTGAATGGCAAGGACCAAAACATTCATGGCAAACTTATTTTGCTCAGCCTGTGCAGCTATTTGTTTTAAAGACAAGTTATTCTTATGAAAATCTAAGAAGAACACAACATGCTTGCTGGCATTTTTCCTTTGCACTGCCACATCTTATGTGCCTTACAAGACTCATCCATCATCTGCACTAAACATGGACTAAGGTGAAAGGTCAGGAGTCAGGGATTGGAGAAAGTCAACTTTAAGGGGACACAAGGCATGCTGATAGGTAAAAGATTGTATCACTGTCATCTACTGGCAGCAGTGATTGACAAAGACAATATAGTTTGGTAACACATGACAATTATCTATTTATTTTGCATTTTCCTTTTGCTCTCCTCCCAGCTGTAAGACGCAATAGCTACTGCTAAAAATCTGTGAGGGACTTTTATGACTTCTGCCATGTGTAGTGCACAGTATCTGCTCAGCCTTTAGAGGTGACCCCTTAGTGAGAGGCTCACGATTTTAGATTCTGCCTTACACAGATGAGATTTCTTATTCCTCCAGAGAATTCAAGAACTGGTTGGAAGAAAATCATGATCTTACCACTGTCAGATGCTCCTGATAGCACTGTTCTGAATACTTTTTTCTGCAGAGATGTTCTTTTAAAAAAAGTCCCATCATCATGTTACACTTCCTTAAATCCCACAAGCTTTATAAAACAAGTCTCTCTCTCTCTCTAAGCAGGGCTTCTCTTTCAGTCCCAACTATCCATTCTAGAATCTTGGCAAAAGTTTTCCAATTTCTAGGACAATTGCTTTCCATTGTTCTAAATCTTTTAATCATAAGACACCCTAACCAATAAAAAACATATTCCAGTTTTTTCATTTCCTTTCTTCAGAAAATTAAGGAGCAAAAGAACAGCAGTATATATAGGATTATTTGAAGAAGATGTCTCAGCAGAATCTGCTAGACAGAAGTATACCCTTTTCTCTGAAAAAGTTTGTCATAAAAGAAGTAAAACGTAACATAAAGTTTTCTAAATTACATGACCTTCCTTTCACAGTCCAATAAGCAAATGATAGGAACACTGATCTCAGAGGGGTATTTTAGGAAAACATATTTTCAAAAAATATACAGAAATAGAGTATCCTGCACCTAAAGGTAATCATCCCCACTTCTTAAGCTCCTGATAAAAGGTAAAGACAGAAATAGAACCAGGATCTGTAACTATTTTTTGAGGAGTCAAGGGTGAATCTTAAATTTAAAATGGCCTCAAAGAAATAATCAGAGAGTTTAAACCCTGAAAGGATCTCTTAACCACTCAGCCTGACTTATTTTAACATGCATTATGTATCTTCCAGCTATCCTATGCTGAACTGAAAAACTTCATCTTGGCTGGTTGGTAATGGTTGCCCAACAATTACAGAGTTATTTGCCCTAGGACTTGCCAAGTTGCATGAGGGGAAGAACCCCCTGTCCAACCTGTAGTACATTTCAGTGCTTGCCCTGTCTCACTGTGTGGCAGCAGCTCCCAGGGAGTCAGTCTCATTGTGCCTTTCCAGACAGAATGAAGATCTCTTCAAAAGCCAGCACGTTTTTCACCTCAGCAACACATATATGCAGTAATCAAGTTACTGCGACCCTTCGTTTTCCCTTCTCTCAGCTAACAGCTGGAGGTTTCTAAGTCTGCCCTCCAAAAGCCTTTACATCATTTTCACAGCTCATTTACGCCCTGGCCCCACTTTTAAAATATGACCACAGTCAGACTGTGGGCAACAAAACCATATTTAGCTTCTCAATATCTGTCTCACTGACTTGGTTTAAAGAGGTTAAAATCACCTACTTATTGATCCTCTGTGCTCATACCTAAGGATCACATTAGCCATTTTGTCAGCATAGCACCAAATTCAGTAGTTGGAAAAAATGCTGCAAAAATGCTGTTAGTGTTCCAGTATGACACAATTTATAGCTAAAAATTATGTCACCTATAATATGAATGTCAAAAATATCACATTTCTTTTTCAGTATCCCAGCCCAGAATTAACTGGAGAGCCAAGGAGGTAAAGTGTACACAGTAAAGACTGCTAGTCTTTCTTTGAGTTACAGGCCTTCAATGTTTTACATGCAAGTCTTTATTTCCATGAGAAGATAAATATTTAATCTTTCAGAATGTTACATCTTGTTTTATTCTGTTATTGTTTCAAGTACGATTTCTTTGGTAGGACTACCATACAGATTTGGAACTGGTCAAATCACCAGAAAGTTATTAATCTTGGATATATATACCAGAAAAACTCTGTATGAAAGATAAAGAATAACTTCAGGATTTCAGTCCTTAGTGGAACATTCATTTTCTGTGCCCAGCTCCCAAAAACTTACATCAGCAAGCACATTAAACTCCCAGAAGGTAGCAGAGGAAAGGTTCGTGTGTAAAAGCACTTGACTGCTGAAGGAGCCACTCACTACGACTATTAATCCCCAAGAAGGACAAAAGAGCTAACACTAAGAGTGAAATATGTGCAATTGGAGGTGCAACCCATTTCATTATTGATTACTGAACAGCCCAACAGTGCAACCTGCTGCAAGGAGGCAATGATTCTCCTTTCCTCCACTGCCTCTGTCTTTAACACTGAAGTTTGAGGTCTCGGACTTTATTATCATAGTCAGGCTGTTTTTTCTTAAGGATTTCCGGTTCTTGTTTCGGTAAGCATGTTAAGTTGAGACTATTTAAACAGCAATTCTTGACTATGAAACACTAGAGAGAGAAAAAGAAAAACAAAACAAAACAGAAAAAAGTATGCATCAAATCAAACCTACCACCCATTTAGAAATATTTCCTTTAGCAATGTGAAATACATTTAGGTGAGTACTTTTGACTACTAAAATCAGTATCAGTTTCACCTCTGAATTCAAACTCCCGCAGGCTGAGAATAAGAGAACCCTTTCTTTTTCTGAGAAAAGCACTTTAATATTCATCAGGCATAGCAAAAGTTTACATCAGCATAAAGGCAGGGTGTTTTTCTTTGCCTTGTTGCTAAACTCAGGGTAGTTGTTGGAGTGTATTAAGCATGCTTAAAGCACACTTAGCCATTTTTGACTCCTCAGGGGGATTAAAGCTGCCCAGAGAGTAGGATCTTAGACTGCTGAGACCAAACGTTTAAAATAAGGGCAGAAATATTAACTTAGGAAATAGCTCAAAGCTTCTTCCTCCTTTTATCTAAAAAAGTTGTCATTTTCTTTTGATCACAACAGAAATTCTAGGCTCATTCGCAGCATTTAATGCTAATCCCTGCAAGACGGTGGATTTCTTAGCTGTTCTTCTGACTACATAAGTAAAATTTTCTGTTAAAATACTATTAATCTTAAGAGTCTTGAATTTCTCTAACTCTGCTCTCAATTACCTATTCACCTCTGGTTGTACTGTAAGGTTATCCAGATGACTTGAGAAGTTTCAAGCACACTGTTTCAGCACTTCAGAAAAATCTCACTAGGCATTTATCCATGTACCAAATATATTTTTGGGTATTTTAAATCTGTCTCTTAATGAAGCATCCAGGTGAGTGGGCTTCATTATGTAGTTCATGAATAGGTACCTCTGAGAAAACAGTACCTTGAAATAATCTGTCAGGAGAGTTATTAAAATCCATCTATAAAAGTGGTTTTATCACATTATTTTATTGATGCAAGTAATATAAAGAAAGATGCTTCGCCCAATTCAGTTTTGGATTTGCAACATTTGGCTTCAGTAACAGAAAAATCATACTTTCAAGGTCTTAACTGAATTCTACTTTTGTCTCTTTCTGGCTTTCACAATGAATCTCTATCTAGAGAGGTGACTTCACTCCAAGTACAGAACACACATTTCAACTCCAAAGACTCACTTAAAGTGGGAAGTCCGGGGTCTTTGAGCCCAAATCACTGTCAATTCTTATGTCAGGTACTGCTGATGTGCTTCAAACTGGGACTAAAGCCAGAATAAGAAGTTGGTCCTTGTTCCAAAAAGGATACAATCTAAGACGTAGCAGCAAAAAACAGAGGGATTAGATATACAGAGAAATACAAGAAGACAATGAAACATTGGTCTGTGTGACACACCAGAGTTAAACCTCACAGTGTGCAAAGGTAGATGTGAACTAATTAAAAGAAATACTTGATTTTTTCAAGGATCTGCAGTGTCCAAACTGTGTGCAAGTTATGTACCTTCCACTAATTCAAAGAAAACAGTGAGATCACTGGTTTGTCGTAAATCTGCTTTCACAGGACGACAATTTGGCTTTGCATGGTTACTTCTGATTCCTATTCCAAGACCTTAAAAGTTCATAGATTTGCAGGGGCAAAGATCCTGTATCAAACTACTACTATATGACATTATTTTGGAATACTTAAAATACGTTGAAAGATCAACTGCCAAGAATTCAGTGGCTAAATTCCATTTAGTGATCTAATTCAGAAGAACCTTTCTGTTTCCTTGATGTGTGTCTGTGGCCACAAGACATATTTCCAAGCTCTTTCGCCAGCTGTGTTCTCTCTCAATACTTTTCCAAATCTCTAAATCTCCATTTGATGTGGAAAATAACATCTATGTAACCTCTTTGTGCATCTTGTGACATTTTTGTATTGCCCTTGGTTAGCAGTTACCTGGTTTTGTTCTGCAATGAAGAATAAAGTCAGCAAAGTCCAACAGGTTACGACATTAAATGAAATTATACAGCATCAACTAAATAAACTTTTTGTCTCAGTATTTGATTACACTTTTCAGTTGACAACATAGTTAGTAAGATCGCTCCATATGCAAAGCTGTCTCTATGCTGTCAATCATACACTTCACTGGGTTTTAGATACTATGCTTTTCCAACATTTTTATAAGGCTTAACTTATACTCTGCATATGATGTGTCATTCAATGCATCACTTTTTCTAAAAAATAGCAAAAATAAAAAAAAAATCTTTCTGTATTTATGGCAACAATAGAATCAAAGAATATTTCAAGTTGGAAGGGACCCATAGGGACTACTGATATAGATATTTCTACACATTTTGAGTCTACATCTACATTCTCCTTCACCACGGAACATTATGGATTTCTGCACTGTAATAGAATGCATTACATAGCTTTAAATATTCTGTATCTCATCCTATAATATTCTAAAAATTTTTAAATACTCTTATCTGGTAATAAAATCATACATAATAAAACAGTATCAAACTCTACTTTGGTCTACTCTATCTCTCTATAATAAAGTATTAAATATTAAACAATTTAGATAAAAGAAAGATGGAAAAGAGGTACTCTTCTTATCATAACTTAGCATTAATATTTCATTAAAGTCCAGGTGTGACAGATTATTAAATAGTGACATTTTTCTTCAGTAGTATTTCTTCTTATTGCTGCATTTTTAATTGACAATACTAAATTTTTTTTTCTATGAGCCATTTAAATTTTGGAAAAAAGTTACAGGTTTCTGTATTTTTATGAACTGTGAAAGCCTGAACCACAGTCAAAATCATATTCTGAGTACTTGATAGATGCCAAACATTTTAATTTTTAATTATTTATTGGAAATTTAGGGTAGGAATGAATGACAATCTCTTCTATTTTTCAAGTAGGTTATTTTTTTTCCATAAAGCTGTAAAACTTCAAGTGCAAAACTGCTCAAAAATCAAGGAATGAATGGTCATTTTATCTAGGGATCTGAATGAGAGAAAGGCAGAAAGTCGATCATCCATCCATTCAACTGTTTTTCTCAAATTATATGAATATAAACAGATCCAGTTACCAAGTTTTTATTCCCCTCCGATTTTTGGAAACTCTCTTCCTGCTTCTGCCAGTAGGAGTTATTGCAACCAGGTTTTCCACAGGCTTTCAGTGAGTGTGCAAAGCACTTGTATTGATGGCTTAGCCTTCCAAAGGCAGAGATTTTTTTTTTTGCTTTTTTGCCTTTTTTTTTTTTTAATACATCACCAGCCTGTTCCTACCGGTATTTATATCACCATGAGTGCCGTCCATTCTCTGCTTGTTATTACGAAGGTTGTATTAATGTTCTGTTGAAATGCTCTGTGTCGAGTTAGCTGCATATGCTTCGGCCAATGTGACTAGCACTTAATTGTTGTGTTATGCTCTCGGGTCAGGAAATATTCTAAACATGAGAATTTTATTAAGTTGTAGCTACAAGTTTATCTCATGTAAAGTACATTATAGTTTATATGTTCTTTTCTCATCCTAAGGCTGATTCTTAATAACTTCAGCCTGACAGTTAATAATGTAGCAATTGCTTGCATCACTTTTAGTGTATTGTGCAGGAAAGGCAAGTGACCCTTGGAGCCTGTACTATCTTGCTGAGATAAATGGACAGTGAAAGAGAAATAGCTACCTCATCCATGCACACAACACACCACACATACACACAAGACAAAGAGAAGTGGTGAGACAGGTATGCATACCATATAGCACAATACAGACAAGGATGAGATTAGTGATGATACACTTACCATCCCTGGACAGGGTACATCCCTGCAGTTACACTTCTAATGATCAGGAGTTTTTGCGAAGAATGTGATGACCTATTAGTCTTAGTTGGTGTGAATAGAAGAGATTTTTAGGACATCCTGTGACAGTAGTAAATGAACACACAGCATGCAATAAGAAATATTTCAAGTTTCATGACAGAGAATCACAGAATCATCAAGGTTGGAACAGACTTTCAAGATCATCCAGGCCAACTATCCACCCAGCACTATCACTGTAACCACTAAAACACTAAACCATATCAACCAGCATCAGATCAGACACTTTTTAAACACCTCCAGGGATGGTGCCTCCATCACCTCCCTGGGCAACCTGTTCCAATGCCTGACCACCCTAATGGTGAAAATGTTTTTCTAATATCTAATCTGAATCTCTCCTGTCTCAGCTTTAGGCCATTTCCCCTTGTGCTCTCATTGTAAACATGGTAGGAGACACCAATCCCCACCTCACTACAACCTCCTTTCAGGTAGTTGTAGAGAGTGATAAGGTCTCTCCTGAGCCTCCTCTTCTCAACACTAAACAACCCCAGCTCCCTCAACCATTCCTCATGTTTTCTTCATGAGCCTTGTTGCCATTCTCTGGAAATGCTCCAGCACCTAAATGTCCTTTCTAAAGTGAGGCACTCAAAACTGAATGCAGTACTCATCAATGCTGAATACAGGGGAATGATTTTTTTCCTTTGAGACAAGAAGTGTATTATTTTTTGCTGCTACTGTCCACAGCCCTAGCCATAAACTCTTGACTCACACTGTTCACACACTCACGCGCATACACACACACACACACACACACATATCCTTGGCACATAAAAGCCCATAGACTTTGAATAAATACAGTACACCACTAAACAAAACAAAACAAAACAAAACAAAAAAATCCCGAAAGGCAGGAAAAGAAACATTGGAAAGATTACGATAAGAGTCACTGATTCATGTTATACATTCATACAAAGGTCTTCTAAGAAGGTGGAAAGCACTCGTTAGTAGACAAACTGAATGGGTTAGTAGTGACATTTTTCATCCCGTTTCTTTTCTTTATTCAAAACCAGTATTCAAGAAGATAAAACCACAAATATCAACGGGGAAGGGTGTGGTTACTATTAGCACTGCAATTTTAAACCATTTTCTTTCTACATAGACAAAATGGAAAATAGTTTTAGTTACTTCTGCTCTCTATGGCCACATTAAATAAAGCCACAGAGGTTGTTTGCTTACTTATACGCTCACTAATAACAGACATTGATCAGCCTAATTACAAGTGCACATTTACACATCACTGCTGAAGTTATTTATCTCTGCTAAAGGTATTTATCTTTCCAATCAAGTTATTGTCACAATTTTTCTCAAAAGTATTTTATAAAGTCTTCTGTAGAATTACAGTATTTAGAAGAATTGTTGCTTGACATCTCCCATGTAATTGTTTTCTGCAGAAGACAGTAATTAAAGATCAACTCCACAACACTAAAAATGTACTGCAATCCATAAAAATTATGCATCATAATGTGGACTTGTGATGAAGTTTACTCTTACATTGCCCAAGAAACATTTTGCATATAAACAGAGGAGAATCTATCACTTTCATAAGTTATCATCACATCACTGTGTTACAGTGCTCAGCCTCTGAACAAGATGGAGTTGATCAGCATCCTTAATTGATTGTCAAAGAAGTGAGTTTCTTTTCTTCCTTTTAATTCTATCTCCGTGTACATCACCGACAGCAGGGGAACTGCCGCCCTTGTCTTCTGTGAAGAAATAGACACAAGTTCACAGGTAAGCTTAACAAAGTCTGTCAGTGTGGTTCACTCCCTGGTTTGTTGGACCAGCCTATTCCCATAGCCAACTTCAACACACATAATTTACTCCTGAGCTCCAATGTGGAATAAACTGAACTGTTCCCTTGAAAGACAGACATCGAGGAGACACACAGACAATATGATTATGAAGTATATTAAAATCTTCTATCTAAGACAGTCCTCCAGTATTGTTCTTGTACCTTCATGAGCCCCCAAATATCCCATAAAAACAGAATATCCCCTTGTCAGCATATTGTGAAATCTCAGTCTGTTTTGCTGCAAAGCAGCCTTCCAATGACTAATATAATTTATTACAAAAAAACACAACAACAACAAAACCAAAACTAAACAAACAAACAAAACAAAACAAAAAAAAAACCAGATTAATACCTGTGTCAAATTGTAAACTGCAGCAGCCTGTGGAATGGCAGAGACTTTAGACTTGATAAACATCTTCAGGGGAGCAAAACTGAAATTTTGCTACCAGAACAAAATCACAGTAACACAGTAACAATACAGGAGAATGGGCTGTGAATTTGGAGCTGCCAACTCCTAAAGAAGCATCAAGAAACACAATTTCAAGGTGAAAAATATGAAATCTCTGTAAAAGTCATAAGATGCCATTGAGCATTCTGAATGAGCTACACATATGTACCTGCATTATCTGGAACTGCACAGTATCACTAGCCAGGAAGCAGCAAAACAGGGTTTTGTGTTCCCTGACCCTGACAATTATATGTTCTGGGGTTTTACTTCAATATTGCTTTCAGTCCATTTACCACTGTAAACATTACCTCACATCTCCTGGAATTCCTGAAATCCAACACAGAAATACCTTCAAGTCCCCAGAGCAGCTCTTTGCCTGTGCAGGATTTTAAATCTCCAGCAGACCGCTACCATCTCACATCCATGCTCTTGGTAGTTTCTGCCATAGTGAGTCCCTGTCTCCAGTGAAGGAGATCATTCCCATGTCTGTGGGTGTTCTCTGCTTGTGTAACTGCCTGCAAACAATGGTCGCCTTGTCTAAACCAAGCAGGAGACAAGGGGTGTGGAAGTCATGAACATGCTCTTCAGCAGTACAGGTTTCAAGACAGCTTCATCCTCCATAAGGGACCATCAGTGGGAACCAGAGATGTCTGAAGAGCTTACTGTAGCTGCGCAAAGCTCTGTGTTTTCCACACCACTGATGAACTTCCTTGGGATGGTTCTCTCCTGAAGACCAACATTACACTGAAAACAGAGGCAGTGTATCTGCAGTTTGCAGGGCTTCCCAAATAATTGTCAGAAGCTTTATGTGATAGGTTTTAGATCCTGACTCCTTAAGATGAGTATCTAGAGCAGCAGATTATACGTGCATAAGCCTCCTGGTATTTTCTTGCCCTTTATCAAGTATTTTCTGATCATAAGGCTATAGAATTACGAGAGAGAGAAAAGATTGATTAAAATTGTACGGGTTATCTTCTGCATGTTTGAATAATCTTAATGTTGTTCTCCAAAGAAAACCTCACGTAACTCAAATTTCTGAGGATTCCTTTTTACTTTTCTTATTTTCAAGAGTTTTAAAAAGTTCCAGAATTTACGTAAGCTATGAGTCTTTGCTAATTTAATCATTTTACTCATTGATAATAGAACTACTGCAGAATTGGGTTCTGCCTTAGCATTTATGAATTATATTTTAAATTTTCATCAATATTTTATTTACATTCCTAGCCCATTTCAATTTTTCTTTTCTTGACTTATTTTAATCCTTAATTTCTACAATATTACTTAGTTCATTCCTACACTGCCATTGAAACAAACATAAATACATCACTTCAGACTTTTGAGATCTTCCTAAAATCCTTTTCCTTGTTCAGAACAGCCATTTTATTGAACATTAAGACTTACCCACTACATTTGAAGTCACTGACATTAGGGGTGAATGTCTGCTGCTAAACGGAGGCAACCAGTATTGTTTCAAACACCTGAGGTACCTGAGATACCAGCATGGCAGATATGGCATAGGAACTGGAAGACATCTGTACCTCGTTGGAGACCAACAGGAAGGCAGATCTGCAGGCATCAGAACTGGCAATGAAAGCTCGTATTTGGGCAACTGCCTCCTGCCCAATGCTTCTTCATATGAAACACCATTAGCTAGGAGCCTAACCTACCCATTTCACAGTGAAAGTGGGACAAGCACTGACACCCTAATCCTTCAAATGCATAACGCAAGTTGCTAAAGTAATACTGTATTAAACACCTAGAACAATTCAAAAGATCTGTGACAACATATGTTTGAATAGGAACTTTGTAATTCTGGATATATATCAAGTGAGAATGGCTTGCTTTAGAAACCTCAGTAACGGCATGGACAAAACAAACACCAGGCTGCACTCCAAATGAAAACTGCACATATAACTCCTAGGTGGCCCTTCCAATTCCCAAGCTTCTTCCCTGCTGAGTGGTCACTTGTTGAAAGAACAGCACACAAGTGCAGCCGAACAGAGACATATGGATAGGTCCTAATATTTTTTCCAGGCTATCTCAAGCCTATTTCGCATTTGTGTATTTGTTGAATAATCAATATTAGAGGTAAAATATGTAAGAAATCGTATTATTTCTTACAATATCTTCTTATGATGATTTCAAAGTCCAAACAACCTGTCAAACAAACAAGCTGAAATCAAAGCATCAGTTTTTTTGAGCTACATACAAATTGAACACAAGTGCTTTGTAAGAACCGCTCTACTTCTGGTACATGAAACAAAATTCTCTCTCTTACATTCATTTACAGATTGGGAAAAAACAGCCTCCCGTAACAATTTCTATATCCTTGTAGAGGGAGTACTAGCAAAACAAAGAAGAGAAATTAAATTCAATGCACTATCATTTTCAGCCTTCTTCGTGTGTTGCAATAATCAATGCCTGCACCTATGCTGTGTTTGTTCACGTTCACTTCTTCAAGCCCTGGCTGGGAAGAAGTCAGAACTGGAAATACTGTGTCAGCTCTGCACCACTGGAGAAATCCACTACCTATAGAAAACTGTCCACCAGGATTTTTTCTTATTTATTGTTTGCCATACTTACAGGTGTTTCATTCCCCAGGAGAAACACGAAGCCACTGGATCACAGCCATCAGTTAATCATGCCAAAATATACCCCATACTTTTAAGGATAAAAATAGAACGGGAAAAAAATTTAATCTTTCGCATCTCTGCCTCCTCCACAAAAAAGCCCAGAACCAACGGATCATGAGTCCCTCTTAAGACATTACAAAGAAAAATTAAAAAGGCCAAACCTAACATTTTTCCTGTCCTGTCAAGTTAATGCTGAAACTTGATACAGGATTTATTTTTTCTTTATGTAATTTCTAGCAAGTCCCTACGTTGGAGAAGGAATGATTTTGAATATATATTCAACCAAAATTAATTCCTCAGGAAAACTGCTCATACCAGATGTCTGTGAGCTGTTAGCCACATGTTGCTGGTTCGGCCTTTTGTTATCATAACCTACACAGAGTTCCTCTAAGTATCATTTGTTCCTTCTAGTATCACCAGCTAATCTGATTGAAAAACCAGACAGTAGTTCCAAATTCCCAGATGGGGACTGCCTGTAGCTGCTAAGAATTTTAACACCAGGAAAAAACAAAAAGCTCTTCTTGTGTTAAGAGTGTTTTATTTTACTTTTAAAACATTACCTCAGGTCCACATCTTTCCACATACTCATTCAAACCACTTGCAAACTTTCTTGCACATTTTCACAGTCTGTTGGCAAAATATGTAAGACCAACAGAATCAAATTACTTCCCCAACTTTTTGATTTTCAGACTCACACTTTTTTTGGCTAGGATGATGACTGAGGAAATTGCAAGGTGCTAAAACAATTAGATAAAACAAAACAGACCATTACCTCCTCTTACTGGTATATCCTGCTCTCCTTATGGAACTTTCATATTTGAATAATGATAGAGTTGGCTGTCTTCTAGCCATCACTATTATAAAGCAAATGCACTTATAGGAATGGAATTAAAGAGAAAAGAGAAATAGGAAATATCTTGAACAAGCATAAACCTTCAACCAAAGAGGGAGAAAGACCTGAAACAGCACAGCCAAAATTAACTTTCTCATGCAACTTTCTCTAAACTCCTAACACTTTCACTGAAGCATACATACTTCTCAGCTGTATACAGTATCTAAAATACAGAAGGTTTTCATTTTGCAAGTTTCTTTACTGAATTAATTTATTTATTAAAATTAAATCCTAACATAAAAGGTATTCAATTTTTTTCTTCAACAAGCTCTCCTTTTTTCCCTTGCTATGTTGCAGGACTGGAATATTTGATACTTCTAATCTGTCTCCATGGAACTAATGTCAAAGTATAGTGCAGCCTAATTTTAAAAAAGAGAAATTATAGAAAATTTCCTTTCCCAAACTTTAGCAGCTGAGCGCTGAGGACCATCATAGGCAGGCAAAACGTTAGAGGTTATTCTTCCCTTGCTATCTCTGAAAATGCAACAACATGTAAAATGTGTTATCTTTCCCATTAATGCAAAGTGAAATGCAGTTTTGCATGCTGTCTTATATAGATCTGCAAAACAGGAAATGATTGCTTGATGGGGACAATGGCGATCAGAAGAATCAACTATGTTATTATACAACATGGAAGTTATCTTGTATTTTAGATATCTGCATTTGTTGGAGTTGAAGGCGTATTAATTGACCTAGAGGTCTGTCAGGAATTACCTCATACCTAGAGAAACTCAGTAAGATCAGAGATTATTTTCTACAGTACATTTAAATTTCCAGCTACCCTACTTTCATGCTCTTTGTTCAAAGACAACACTTCACAGACAAGTTTGGATTTGCTACTCCAAATTCTTTCAGTTTCTGTTTTTCCACAAATCTCTGTATTTCCATGTGCAGACAGAATCAAAAGAAAATAACACTTCTGTAATATTTACACTTAATCCAGAAACTGACAACATCTTACAGTTCTAAACTTCCACTATTTGCAGTTTTAAGTCTCTGCTGTTTGCAACCAAATTTACAAATGTTTTTGGAATTGTTGTCCTTCAAGGAACATATCATTACCGCAAAATTCAAGAATGGTCCATCTCCACATGTAGGAAGTCAGGCAAATGTGGCAGGAGACCCATGCAGATAACCAAGGAGCTCCTGACTAAACTTAAACATAAAAAGGAACGGTACAAGAGAGGGATGCAAGGTGAGATCATACAGGAGAGATATATAGGTATTGAGTACACAAGGATGAGATTAGGGAGGTCAAAGCACAGCTGAAGTCAAATCTAGTGAGGGACATGAAGGGCACTAAGAAGGGCTTCCACAGGCCAACCAACAGCAAAAGGAATAAAAGGGGGAAAAAGTGGGCCAGACACTGAATGGGTCAGGGAAGCCAGTGACAACGGCCATGGGAAAAGGCCAAGGTACTTCACCTCGAACTTCACTGAAATGTGAAGGACAAAAAAAAGTGGGTTTTTCAAATAAATTAAAGGCAATAGGCAGTATAGAAATATTGTATCCTCGGGCCATTACAGGATGAGGATGGTCAGCTCACAAACAGGGACAGAGACAAGGCAGAGTGTTTAACACTTTCTTTGCCTCTGTCTTTAACACAGATGACAGACCAAGGGGGTCTCAATGCCATGAGCTGGGGGACCATGACTGTGAGAATGATCAACTCCCAGTCAACCTGAACTTGTACAGGACACGCTGCTCCAGCTGCATCCCTAAAAATCTATGGGGTCTGATGGGATTCATCAAAAATCTTCAAGAGCTGGTCATCGCAAAAGGTCTCTCAATGATTTTTGAGCGGTCTTGGAAGTCTGGAGAGGTCTCTAAAATATTTTTTTCAAAGGGGCAAAAGAATTTAGCAGTCTATTCTGCCACTCAAAATCACTTTAATGTATAAAGATCTGAATAACTAGTGGAATTTTAATAGTAATTATTTAGCAACTTAAATAGTAACTAACAATGGTCAAGTGGTAATGATTTTGTGTGTTATACAGCTTGATGCCTTTCAATATTTTGCAAATGATCTGGAATTCAGTAAGAACTGATTCATTATCAGATCTGTAAATCCACCAAAGCCTGCAGAATATTAAGTAAGGTAGAGAAAGCAATTGTGCAGAGAGATCTGAAAATTAATTTAGTAAGTTAAAGGCCATTCTTACAGCACATATGTTAATACAGTCAAATGCATGGAATGGATATAGAAGCAAGGAATACCGTATCGATCACTTGACACAAGGACTGTATTCAGGAAGACAGTGACTTCATCCTTTAGGACTCCTAAATAACTGTCCAACAGCTGAACACAAACTCTCAGCTCAGTTCTGCCACAAAAAAGGCTGCTGTGCATGTACATAAATAGAAGAGCGATATGTAAGAATACCAAGATACATTTCACCTCTTTGTGCAATGAAGATATTGTAATTCTAGTCTAAAAAATGATTTATAGATTTATATATATATACATAGGAAGTTAAAAAGTCATTTAGGATAAACTAAGCATCACATTAAATTAACTCAGAAGTTCCATTGGTTTAGTTTACCAAAAGAAGATTAGTAGTGATTTCATTAGAGTGAACAACTATATTAATTAAAAAAACTGTTGAAAAGGCCGTTTCATGGAGAAGAGTAAAAGCAGAACCCATAATTTATCATTAACACTAAACAAATTCAAATAGAATTAAGTCATCATTTTTTAACAATGAGATAGAATATTAAATCACCTCTTACAGTTTAGAAATTTAGGTTACCTACACTTCTGAAAAAGTATAATAAATTATGAGTTGTTAAGCTCTATACATGTAATGAACTAGGGGTTGTGCTACTTTGCCATCTTGAACTAAATGATCTAATGGTCCTTTCTGACACAAAATCAATTACTTTGCAGAAATATCAAAACAGACACATTTAATTAAAGTGCAATTTATCCTTGTCAAAACTCAGGTTTGTTCTGAAGTCATCTGTGTGACATGGGTTAAATCTGAGAAACAAAAGCAGGTAATGAGTATCCCCATGTTTCAGTAGCCACATTTTAAGGCATACCCTCTGACATAAACTGCATACTGACCAGCCATCTACTGTTGTATAAAACATTTTCTGTATTTATTCTACCCTTCCTGACTGCTCAGTCAGGATTTGCTGATATACATTTTGTAGTTTGACTGATCTGAAGAACATTTGTAGACTCTGATTCCAATCAAAACTACACAATTTTAACAAAGATATAACATTAATGCTATTAACCAGTACTAAAAATCTCATGAATAACTTATTTCAATGTATATGTTTCTTATTCCAATTTAGCAGGTCTAACTACATTTCAGTGAAAGTAACATGTAATTCCCTTTACCCTCTATGCTGTCTCCACTATACGAAAGTCTGTACAGAGGTGGACACTCTTCTACACTGCACTGAGTTCCGCAGCACGCAGATGTCCACAGTCCCTTCCCCCTGGCCTGTAGGAGCTCAGGGCGCATATTAAAGCTCAGCCCCTCATTTTGCAAATGAGTGGGGAGCAGCTGATCACTAAGAGACAAAGAGCAGGGCTGACAGAACAACAGGTTTCTGCCTGAAGAATGAACAAAAAAACCTGAGCAAGCAAAATGAAAGTCATCATGACAGTAGCAGATAGGAACAAGTTTGCTTTCTTCTCAATACAGAAAAGCAAAGCTACTTCAATTTGGGGACAAAACAAAATATTTCATTTTCTCTGACAAGAAACATTTTATTTTTACCACACATGTTGCTGAAGCAACAAAGCAATGTATTGAAGAGCTAGAGTTAAGCACAAAACCAAGGAAATGGTTCTTTTTTCTACAGAAATCCTGGATTTTCAACAGCCAACTCATTACACGCAGAAGCCCACTTAACCACTCTCCACTCAAGGAGGTCTGAACTCACTAACTGCTCCTTGAGGAATGCCTGCAACAAAAAGCCCTTGGTAATTCTGCTGAGATGCTCTGCATTTTTTTCTCTTTAAGCTATTCCAATCTGAAATATTCCATGGCATAATGAGAGAAAATCATTCTGTATCCTCAGGTTTGTAATGTTCAGAGCCAAGCAGCCTGGCAAAAGACAGTTTCACTTAAGGTATGAGATCTAACTTATTTGCTATAGCTTACGTGAGTTTCCACGATACCCAACAACCATTTTCAAATACCTCTTGCAAAGACAGTAGGAAGTATTTTATCTTCCTTTCCCAAATACAAAATTAAATAAGCCACTACCTAACACTTTAAGATTTCCTGTGATATCGCACAGTGGTAAATCACTGTTCCATCTCATTTTTGGCAAATGCCACTCCAAAGTAGTTGTAGAGGCTATGGGACTTATTTCTAACCAGCAGGTCCCTACCTCAATGACACCCTACCCAGTAACATTTTTGTCAATCAAAATACCTGGTTGACCTCTAATTCATCTCCCATTGAACACAGAGCAGAAAACATCTACTTCTCTGCAGCACATGCTGACAAATTAGAAATGCTATATTTCCCAACACAATATTTCAAACTATTTATGTTTCTCCACTACTAGCTGAACCATTCAGGTCTGTAACATCACAGCACAGCGTGGTTTTTACGAATTATGGGTCTCTCCTGAACACCAAAATGGTAGGGGTTTCATTTTTCTGGGCTGCAGTTGGAATATAACATTCTATCTCTGCAAACATGCATATTTTCAGTTCTCTGAGGTAAACAAAAAAGTGGTAGCAGACAGCAAACCAAGCTTTGCTTTCTCCATCTATACATGAAATGCTGTGAATCAGACTCCATGTTCCTCTTCAACTCAAGGAGGGGCTTTACTATCTTCATAACCCTATGATGGAATATCTGTGCCCACACTTCACTGCAAACAGTCTAATCTCCCAACAGGAGCTATTATTAAATTAAACAAGGACTAACCCAAATGGATTTGATTATGGTGACCTTTTTAGTGACAGCACGTTCAGGGAGGGTTTTCTCAGAGGAGTGAAAGAACAGATGGGCAGCCAATGTTCACGACTCTGTTCACTTTACTGCATGGGATATTTTCCCCCCGTGCTCCCCAGACAGATTTTCCCGCTTTATTCACACAGAATTGTATTTACCACATTCCTTTAGGATATTATGTTCAGAAGGCTTTTTCCTGAAGTGTATCCATCTTCTTCAGGCTACCTCTATCTTTAGTTTCAACTCTTGTCCTTGGCCTCATTGTGGCTTATGTGTGAGGGCTCAACTCACCTAACAAAGAAAAAAAAAGTCCCATTTGATTTAAGATTAACATAATATTAAGCATTTTCTTTATCAGGGATTATTTTCATCTAGCAGTGTTGTTATCATACTTGGATGTTTTGAGGCAAATTCTGGCAAAGTGATAGAATTCCACCACAATTTTTGTCTGTTCTCAAACAGTGTGCATAATTTTTTGGCCTCCAGAATGTGCCACAAGATGATAATCTCCACATTTTTTCAGGAGACACCAACATTGTTAAGTACGTTTTCTTTCATCCTCACGGTATTTTGGATCCCCTATCATGATGGCAGGATCAGAGGGCAAAATCTGCACTCCATATACATATGCCTAAACCTGTTTTCTTCAGAGTAAAAAGTCACTTGTGTAAAGTGTTAATCCTGGGCTACACAGTAGCCTCTTCCTTGATACTTTGCTCTCATATATTGATCATAAATTAATCACAACACAGACAAATAATCCTATTAAAAAAAAAGGGAAAAGACATAGACGAAAATGGTTCTCCAACCACATCACATGGACAAACAAGTTCATAATTTTTTTTATTTTCTTGTATTTTCTATTAAAAAATGAAACTCAGATACTTCATTCTTACATCATCCCCATCTCCTTTTCTTTCCTTTCAAATGCTTTTTCTCATTTGATAATATTCTTTTTAATTTGAAAAATGAGCATTCCATACTATATTCACAATGATTGTACATGATGAATTTGCAAAACAGCATAATGAGGTTCTGATTTGTTCTCTGTTCCTTTCACAATAATTCATAATATTCCATCTGATTTTTTTTACTGCCACTCAGCACTGCTCTCCTGTTTTCATAAGGCTATCTATTACCACTCAGAATGAGATTTACGGTTGTAATAGTCAACTCACAACCCACCCAATAATAGGTAAAATTAGGAGCATTCTTTCCTCACTTCCTCTTTTAATCTATATTGAATTTAATCGGCTGTTTTATCATAGCATTCTTGGATTGCTTTGCAGCTCTTTATCATCAGAAGATGGTATCCTCAGCAAACTTTGTTGCTTAAGTATTCTTCCTTTTTCTGATCATTTATGAATATTCTAATGAGCACCCTGCAGCACAGAATAGTAGACTTCTGGCAAATTCCTTCCACTGCAACAAATGCTGCTTTATCCATGCCCTTCTTTATCCTAGTTTATGATCCACCATTAATCCCTATGAGAATCTTCCCTGTTATCCCATGGTCTCTTAGTTCTTAGATTTTTGCAAGAAATCTTGATATACTACTTCAAGAAATACATTTACTAAATCCAGAAAACACTGACAGACCTGATTTTTATTTTTGTCAAACAGAAGATGAAAGCTCATTGCAAGCATACGTCTTCTCCTTCTCCATCTAATACTTATTTTCTTCAAAAAAGTTTGCTCTAGCATACCTAACACTGAATTTACTGACATGTAGCAATGTTTCAGATGTTCCCTTTCCAAGTTTCTTTAGAACTCTCAAGTGAATGTCATCTCTGTCTGTAGATTTATTCTTGTCCTTTTTGTCCATTGGCTGAGAGATCTCATCCATCAGTAACTAGATTTGGGAAAGATCCATCAATACATAGATCTGATAAAGATCCTCCAACATTTTTCCCCATCAAAAAGCCTTACCATCTGAAAAATCTCATCCAGTTCTTCTAAAATGTACATACAAGAAAAAAAATAAAAAAGGAATTTTAATTTTTCAGCTGTGTTGTCTCCTTTTTATACATTCATCACTTCTTGGACTTGCAGGTTTCCAAAAGGCTTATTTTTTGAACACACACAAAAACACACCCCCCGAACAACAATTTTTTTATTCATGTCTATGCTTTCAATTCTTTCCTGAACACATTTTTTTTTCTTTTTTTTTGTTTCTAACACATGTTCTTCACTCATAGCATCCTTCTTTTGGTAATCAAAGGCTTCCCTCCACAACACACATAGGCAATACACATTTGCTCCAAGCTGTCAGTATGTTTTGAGTTTTGAAAGAAATGACCTTATCATATATGTATTTAAAAAATCTTGTAGACCAACAGAGGCACAACTTGTCCCTGCCTCATTAACAGCACAATAGCATACACACTATAATATCTTTACCAAGAGACATTATGAAGTTTCAAGGCACAAGTAGTAACATATAGGACAACAATTATGTCATCTTTGACAACAGCAAATAATTTGGGGTCAATTCAATCTGCTCAAGTAGTTCAATAAACAAACATTTAAAAAAAAAATTACATGCCAGATAAGCAACCAAGTCTGGTCACACCTCCAAGAAGGGATGGTTAGGTAAAAGCAATCATATTTCAATAAAGGGTAACAGTTATCCCTGAAATGTACTAGGATAAGGATACAAGGTAAGGAAACAGTGGGATCTTCATTATCCTTCATTGGATACCTGGAATATGCATACACAATGGGCTCATAAAGGCTCAAAATTCAATTAATGGTGTTAGAGCCAACAAGTCTTTTTGGAACAGAGGGAAAGAGAAGAGACTCTCTGTGAAACCTTCAGTTGTATACCACAACTAGACAAGGTGAAAAACTGCTAGCTGAGGAGATCTGCCCATATAAGAAGAAGACAAGGTGAACTCCAGGGACTAGACTAACTTTTGAATATGAAACAGAACAGAGAGGGAGGTTTGATGCCCCAGAGGAAAAAAAAAGGTAAAAAATAAGGGTAGTGAGAAGGAAGAAAATAGATGCTAGCTCTAAAATAAGAAAACATTAGGCACTGGAAACTGAAGGAGAACCAAGGCAGTACACAGAAACATTGAAAGAAAACAAAAGGGACAGAGTTCCAGTTAGAAATAAAAATGGCACTCACAGGAAAAGGCTGGAGATTCCCAGCATCCCATGGAAAGGCAGGTCTATGTGATCACAGTCTCCTTGCTACTGACTGATAGCCTGCTCATGGAAGGGGATCCAAAACCAAAAAAAAAATATGCCATCATGTCTGTTAGGTGGAGTCGTAACTGGGAAACCTCACAAGGAAACTGGAAAACAATTACAACCACCCAAAACCAATCCTGTCCAATTCCTGCTGGGAAAAAAATATCAAAGACTGTTTCATAGAATACTTGTAAACAAGTAGATATTTGTGTGAACTTCAGGGACATCAAGTCACCAGAAAAGGAATAAAATGCCTAATAAGAGAACAGACTAACCAATACCTAAATGGTGAGCAGTATAAGAAGTGTCTGCAGTGTCTGACTGTTGAGGTACATTTATTGAAGTAAGTCATTCTTCAAGATGTAAATTTGACTTGAAAGCCCAAGGTAACAGCTACCTAGGATCAAAGCTGACACAACAGCTAAGTACGGCTTTATCTGAGAAATGATAGATCTCCAAACACCAGTGGAAAGACAAAATATAGGGTAAATGAGAATTCAAACATGGATTAAAAAAAACTGTGGCAGCAGAAGAGCATATGGCAAATAAAAATAATTAAGACTGTGAACAGCAATAAGGCAACAGAAGATGACATGCCTGAGTTGGCTCTATATAACCAACAGAGTAGGAAACAACTCTGATGTGCAAACTCTCAAGAGCTTTCCCAACACAATGGAAGATCTTGAATTACATTCATTGGATGTGAAAATTAATATTAAGGAGAAAACAGAAATTTGATAATCTAAAATTCAGAACTGGAGGTTAGATATAGAAGGACAGATACCACTCAGGAAAGACAATACTAAAGATTACAGCACTGGGATATGCAACAAGCTATAAGGCATACTTTTTTCATAAAAGTCCATGTTTTTTAAAGTTAAAAGGGTTTCTGCTGCAATCAAGATGAAAGTTGATGAGATTCATAGTCAGATATAAACTTGGATAATGATTGCTGCAACATCATTGGAAAGAGAATTATTGGCTATTGTGGTGATATCTATTGTAACAGGAGCCAAACTTCCTGACAAAAATTAGAACTGACCATAGTGAGTAACAAGAGCTAATGATATGGGTGGAAGCAACTTGGTATTGGACTCACTATTGTTGCAGACAACAAGTCTGCATAACAAATAGCCAGAGCTAGCAAAAACTCACATTATTTAAATTTTATTCTGTCATGTAATGACCACTTACATAGTTTAACATTGAAAGTTGAGTTAGTGTAAGTTCAATCAAAAGACTGAAAGAACAGTTTCATTACTCAGTTGTGGGAGAATGCTAAAATTTACCTCCAAGGAGGACAGCGCTGGGGAGCAGCCCAGACCAGACCAGCTACATATATGAGAAACTGTTGTTGCTGAAGTTTAAAAGTTAGGCATTTTATTGTACGGGTTCTAGTTCAAAAAGTTTTATTGTTATCCCCTCGTAGTTGCTATCCCTCACATTTATTCCCCTCACAGCTTTGTCCCCGGTTAGTTACAGTGTCGCTGAGGTGTGGGGGCTGCTTCCCAGGCCGGGGTGGCCCTGCCTGGGGATCATCCCTGACTCGAGCTGCTGATGCGGCTGCTGCTGTCACATGGGAGCATCCAAGGCCCACCAGATCCCTGCAGGAATCCGTTTGCTTCCTCCCCTCCCACCCTTTTCTGGCTCTGCCCTAATCCCTGGTTTCCTATTGGTTAGTTTTCCCATCATTTGATGAGCTGTTCCTTGGCTATCCGGTGGCCCAGTTACTCAGTCCGTCCCTACCCTTACCCAATCCCATCCATGCTTCAGAACCTTCCCTCAGAACCCTATAAATATCCTTATTGTCCCCCAGTAAATATTCACTTTTGTGCCTTCGCTTCATCTGGTGCAGAGTGTGCGCTGGGTCATTATTTCCCCAGGTCAACAGCTCATCACTCAATTATCAACTTCATAAGCACAAACTTCAGAAAACCTAGGGTACTCCTCAGGGGACTCAGATGAACTAAGAAATTCAGAGACTGGAATGTCTTTAAGTCAAAAATAGTAGGATGCCTAGGAAACTGAATTCCAGACATCTGGAACAGACTCCAGATCTGACTGAATTAAAAACCATCACAAAGTAGGCTACTAGCTACAAGAGAAGAGCAAAAAACTGCAGCAAGGATTAGGAGGGTCAACAACAACAACATGGAAATTGAATGGAACATGTCAAGCTGTTTCCTGACACAGTACAGCAAAGCAGAGCCAAAAATAAATAGATAGATAGATAGATAGATAGATAGATAGATAGATAGATAGATAAAGGCAAATTATGATTTGGTGAGTTTGAACAAAGAACAACAATGGCCTAAATTGGGCCAAAAGCTGAATTCATACTTTGCATCTGTTTTCAAACAGACTTTGATGACTAAGTATGAAAATCAGCTCAGATAGCAAGAGTAATACAGAACAGAAACTATCAAAAATGAGGTAAAAGTACCAAAAATTCAAAGCACTATGCATTCTTAACTGGGAAAGAGTAAAACTTCTTCCAATTAATATAAACAAATATAAGGAGACTGCAATCTCTCCCCTAACTTCATCATCAGAGGACAATATTGTTGACAGAGCATAAGAAAAGGATGGGGAAAAACTCACCGAGTTGAGCTTTGACTTTTAAGGCAGCACAGTTTCTGAGATATTTGCCTTTGCATCAAGACAGTTCTGGCAGCTTTTTTGCCATTCCATAAACTCAAGAGGAAGGGGATATGCCAGCCCATACTAGCTGTGGCTTTCCACCACCACATGGAAACAGGGCTGTGAAAATCCCGGTTATCTTGAGAATTCAGCAGCTTTCAGAATCAGCTTTCATCAATAATTTGACAAGTGCATGCTTCAAATTTAAGTCCTGCTGCTGAGAATTTAACTGACTTCAATCTCCACTATCACTTAGCAGTCATCTTCAGTCAGCTCTTTCAAAGTAGTATGTTTCAATTTCATGTATGATGGATATGTTACAAATTACTTAGAATGATTTTTTTTTAATTTTAGATCTTAAAACCAGACAAAACCAGACAAAATAGGCACATCAGTCCATGAAAAGTATTTGCATGAGCTATGAGATATTCTGAAAGACAGAATGACCATTTCTGCAGTCAGTTTTCTGACTTTTATATCTGTGTCATCAGTTAGAGTAACACAAAAAGTATGTTTTCTGATTTTACTTAGAGGGGTCACTTCAGTCCTGGATCCAGAAACCAAAGGTGGTCTGCTGCCAAGTGGGGAGTCCTGCATACCTGCCTTGTTTTCAGCTATGCTTTTATATAATTCTCCTCGTCCAAGTATTTTCACAGCTCCAGTGTGAGTCAGGTCAGGGGCTGATCTCATCTTTTTTCCTCCCAGCTTACTTTTCCCTCAGGTGGTTATGCAGATTCAGCTTGCAGCATTGCTACATGAAAACTTTTGCCAGCAGAAGGGAAGGGACAGAATTGTATGCAAGAGAAGCCAGGGTGTAAGCAACAAGACTACATCTAGTATCATCAGCATGTACTTCAGTCATCTAAGAGTGATTACAGACACTTCTCACTCCAAGATACTCCGTGACACTTTTCACAACCACACCATTAGATTCCTGTCTCAGTAATTACTATGTTAATAGCTATTTAATCTTTAGTTCATGCAATCAAAAAAAGATTCTTATCACACATAAAGTCATTTTGTACTGCCAAAGACAAAAAATCAGTTTCAGCACTTCTCTCAAAGCACACAGAGACATTCATTAACTGCAGCCTACAGCAGGATTGCTGGACTCACATGTAGCCTATTCTCCACTGTTGTATGGTGTGGTAGTTTTAGCTAGGCCTCAGTTTTAGCAGGCTCTGAAAATCTGATGTAGATTAGGAGAGACAGGTGTCACCTACTTAAGCAACCAAAAAATATTTCATACCAGATGACACGAACCTGAGATATAAATACAGGAGTAGGAGGTGTTCTCTCAGTTGGCATCATGGTTGCAGTAGAGGCAGGACACGCTCCAGCTGTCCTGCTGTGCTGGGCCTTGCTGCGGCCACCACTACTTTGCATTTTGTTTGAGTTCAGGGAAGGAGAAACATTTTATTGTTATTCTTTCTTTCTGTTCCTTGCTGGGTGTCTTTTAAGGTGCTTTATGAATCTAGAGTAATGAAATCTGTTTTCGGTGGGAGGTAGAAAATTGTTGTTAATATCTAACTTGTGTAGGTGTGTGATATTTTGTAGTTTTCTCTTAATTTTCTCTTTTCTGCATAAATATATACAGTTAGTTTAAGTTTAAACCTGTTTTGAGGGTTTTTTGGTTTCCTTCCTTTCCTCAGCAGGGGGAGGGAGGGTCAGATTCTGTATCGGGCAGTTGGCATTTTGCCAGCTCAACCAAAGACATATGGGCAACAGAATCATCTCTGTGAGACCCCCTGACAGCACCAGCTCCAGGTGATGAGTCATTGGCATCAGGACTGACACACACAGATGAGTATTCATGTGCACACACATACATCTACATATTTTAGAAAATAACAGTTATATAGCAGTATATAACTGCTGTATTTCTACAGTACCTCTGTATTTGCCCTACATGTGTATTTAAGGAATTATGTTCTCCTTATCCATAAAACTCTATTAAAAGGTTTGTTGCATGTGTATGCATGTATATACAAAATAGATATATATGCTCTATATCTATTCAGCATCTCCACACAGGGGTCTTTACATCACCGATATATAAATACACAACCCCTGTATTCTTACCCAAAACATTACCCAAACATCTCATAATTTAGCAGAGAATAAAAATCCTATTCAAAGTCTTTAAACCTCCAAGAAAGTATGATTCTGTTGTGAAAAAATAGCTCTGAAGTGCTGATTTTTAATATCATAAAAATAAGACTTTTATCTAATTTACTTTCCATAGATGTGAGAGACTGAAATTTTAATGGTTAATGAGTCAAACAATTGGCCAATTGCAAAAGCAGCAAGGTGCTTCGCTGAGGCTAGGTTTGCCTCACAGCTGCCCCAAATTCTGTTCATGCTCCAGCGTGCCTGGTGTTACATCTGGTTTTGGGGGGTTAAAACCATGTTTTTTCTCTGTATCATTGTATTTATTGTGATCTTTTTAGTAAATTGTAACTCTAACTTGTAATCTGTCTTGAGTCGCTTCATTTTTCCCACATCTCTCTTTAAACCAGCACACCTTTGTTTAGCAACAAGATGGGGTTGGAGTCACATATGGGAGAAGGCCAATAAGAAGCAAATCCTGAGAGGTGGCATTATGCTTTTTATCATGCCAAAGTTTTCCCTTGCACAACTGGCTCAGGCATAAAACTCCACTCCAGGGAAATGCCAAAACATTCCTACGTAGGCCTGAAGGTATTCATCCCTTCTGATGGGGCATAACTGGCTCAACTATGCTGAAGTGAGAGGCAGCTGTCATGTCTTAGAAGGGGTCATAAACCATCAACGACTCCCGAACAGACACATTTCTGGGGCCTTCCACCAGAGGACTGCACATGATCCACAGTGTTGCAACAAACAGTGTTAAACTTCCCCCAGGGGAGGTACCTGGGCATTCCCACTTGAACTGAATGCATATTAAGCCACTGAACTCTGTGTTTCAAGGGCTTCCCCAATGCCCACTGGATCAAGGCTGCAGCCATCACTTTGACCAACAGACACTGAAACTGCAGCAACCAAGTCTCATCGCTGGGTCCACAGATGGTGATACTTTTCCACTCAACTATCTACTCATTCTTTATTTCTCTTTCTTACCCTTATATACTTTCTTAAGTGAGATATTTATCCTTTTATATTGTTATATTACTACAGCTAGCAATAACCAAAAGAGCTACATACCTCCTTTCTATTACAATCAAATTGCTCTAAAATAAACTATATATATAAACACCAATTACTTTATGCCATTTCACTCTAATTTGTCCCAAGGGATCTATTAACAAGAATCTCAGTTATTCTCACCTTCAGGGGCAGGTTGTAACAATATCGTGCAACATTGCCTAGAAAAAAAAATTACTACTTTCATGACTACTATATTTGATATGATTTTAACTACTAAACATATCAGCAGTTTCAGATTAGAATTAGAATTATTTTATTATTTGCCCTAAACCTAGTACAGGAGTGAACTTACAGACATTGATATTTTGCCCCAGCTTTCAAGGATGCAGGTTAAACAAACAGCCCAAGTAAAGCCTATAATTCAGTAACTTCTTGGAATAGCAACTACTACAAGGAAAACCTGTCAAGAGATACCCTATTTAAATCACTGCACATGTAAACTTAGAAAAATAACATGTTGTTGGAAACAGGCTGCATAAAATGGCTCAAGAATTTACTTGCATATCTGCATCGCCTTTTGCCCCCACTATGGCTTCCCCAATTAGAAACAGTAAAAGCTTGCATAAACCCTTGCCATTCCTGCATGCACACCCTCACTCCCTGCAGTCAAAAATCCTTTGGTGTGGCAGCTGTATATCTTTAGATGGAGGAGAGCAAGCTCCACAGAATTTAATTACAGGTGGGAAACTGGAAAAACTTTCTAGGACAGGAAGCCACGTCACTCCCCAGTGATAGAACAGCAGAAGACAAAATGACTTAAAATATCAACACAAATTTCACTTCAGTTGCCAACAGAGTTCACACGCTACAACAGCATGAGCTATCACCCCATTCCAGGTCTGGCTGCAGAGGCTGTTGATTACAGCAGGTAATTCTGCAGTTACCCTGGAAGGAGGTACCGCAGGCTCAGCCAATTCGGCAGCATCTACCTTATCTTAACTATCTCTAAGCTGTATGTGCCTCATTCAATTCCCATTTCTTTCTCACTAGACACTATTGAATTAGCTACCTCTTGCAGATGGTCATTTTAGTGAAGACTGATAGCCAAAAGCACATTAATGACATCTGCCTGCTAGGTGCTATTTGTCCAAAGTAACGAAATTTGCTTCTCCACAGAATGGCAATTTGACTTTCCTCTTAATGCTAAAACGTTTGGACAATTATTTCCTGCTATATATGCAACTTGTTTCTATTTTGTGCCATTATGTTCCTAGTTTTGTTGTGCTACTCAGATCAGAGCAAGCTGATCTTTTTCCTTCTTTCATCTGCAGTTAACGAAGAACAATTTTTAAAAGCTGCTATCTTACTGTGTTTCTTATTTTTCATGCAGAATGGAAAATTATGTTCATCCTGATTACTTAAGTATTTATGGAATATCTGTTCCCCTTTGGTAGATTCTACATGGCATGATTCTACAATTCACAAATCCCCATGCAGCTGATCATGGTTTGGTAGCTTGTCATGAACTCTCATTATTATAATGGTCTTTGGTTGCCTCCCACCCCAACACTAAGAAAACCTGGTAGGCTTAACTGAAAGTTTTTGTATTTGTACTCTGTTTTCCTAGACAAAACTTCCTATTAATTTATCTGTCATGTCACTCATCTCTCTTCTAGTCCAACTAAATCAGCATTTTGAACATGTATTAACACTGCATGTTTTCCTCTGCTTACTCCTTTTTATCATGGTCATACAAGAGTTCCCTCAGACTGAGCCAATCATCTACACAGTCTTGAAAAGTCCTGTACTCCTCTTCTTATCCTAGTCCAAGACTGCTGTACATGAAGTTACACTTCCTCTATCATCCTCCTGTTTTAAAGAAAAACATCTTACTACTACATTAGTGAAGTAGTAAGTTCAATGGTCACAATACACTTACTCCATTTTTCCTCAGGAGTGCTCTATCCTACAGCCATGAAATTGCCCACAGGCTTCTCCCCAGGATATCTCTTTGTGTGAACCTTAACTGGAAAGCTTAATCCACTCACTCTACTCTTAAATGCCAGCAATCACATTTGGTCCACTCAGGATCATTTCTAGCACACATAGCCAGATAACACTGAGTAGCCTCAATGAATCTCAGAAATTGTTAAGTATTATATCTGATTTGGGATCTAAAGAGGCAACACATGCCCTGGACTGTCTTTTGAACAGATTGTCTCCTGAGACTGATGGAGAGAGCATATCTCACAGAGCGGTTTGGGTTGGGCAGGACCTTAAAGATCACCTAGTTCCAACTCTCCTGACATGGGTGGCTCATAGCCCCATCCAACCTAGCCTTGAACACTTCCAGGGATGGGGCATCCACAGCTTCTCTGGGCAACCTGTTCCAGTGTCTCACCTCCCTCACAGTAAAGAATTTCTTCCTAATACCTAACCCTAATCTCTTTCAGTTTTCATCATTCCTGAAATACACCTACTTGTAAAAAAGTCACTCTCCATGTCCTTCTTATGTTGGAGGATTCCAAGTAGAGACTCATGAGAGCTAACTAGAGGGGGAGCATTACCTTACTCAACCTGCTGGTCAGGCTTCTTTTGATGCAGCCCAGGGCACAGTTGGCTTTGTGGGCTGCAAGTGCAAATTGACAGGTCACGTTGAGCTTGTTGTCAACCACCTGCCCCAAATCCTTCTCCTCAAGGCTGCTTTCAATCCATTCTTCACTCAGCCTGTATTCATACTTGGGACTGCCCTGACCGACATGCAGGATCTTGTACTTCACGTTGTTGAATTTCGTAAGGTTTGCGCAGGTCCACCTCTCAGGGCTGTCAAGGTCCCTCTGGATGGCATTCCTTCCCTCCAATGTGTCAGCCACATCACACAGCTTGCTGAGGGTGCACACAATCCCAGTGTCCCTATTATTGAGAAAGATGTTGAACAGTGCCAGTCTCAGTATCAACCCCTGAGAATACTACTTGTCACTCGTCTCCACTTGGACATCTGAGTCATAGACCACAACTCTTTGAGTGCAACCATACAAAGACTTCTTTAGCCCCTCAGGGGCTCATCCACCAAATCCTTGTCTCTGCAGTTTAGAGACAAGGATGTAGTGAAGGACACTGTTAAATCATTTGCAAAGTCCAGGTAGATGATGGCAGTTGCTCTTCCTTTATGCACCAATGCTGTAACCTCATCTGTCTGTGGAAGATCTCATAACTTGAGTTGGCCACTGTACTGCCACAGCCATGCTCAGCAGTTACTTAAAGTGATGAAATTCCATGTGTGCAAGGTTAGCAAGGTTAGCACCTTCTATCCAACTTCGAGAAAAACTCCACAATTAGCTTTTTCCCACTGTCTATTGTGGCTCAGACTTCAGCAGTGCCATATCTCTGGCATCCATGCCGGACACCGTAACAGCATCACTCCACGGATTTTCCAGATGGCCAAAGTCTGAATCCTAGGATTGCTGACTTCAAGTAGCCAAAAGCAGACAGTGTCTTAGTCACAGAGATTCCTTATACTCCTAAAAAGTTAAAATACTCCTCAGACTTACCCAACACTCAGTGGCGCATTTACTTCTGTTTTTATAAAGCTCAGATTTTCTGTATAAGCCATTGATCTTGTTAGTCTTTTTGTTTGTTACAAGACCATCCAAGCTTATGTATGCAAGAATCCACTTTGAAACCCAAGGAGGCAAACACAGCTGTTTTTAACCATGTCAGTGTCAAGTCACATTCAAATGGATTTCCTTCTCCATGCACAAAAGCAGCTATTTTTAAAAACTGTAAAACTGCGTACATCTGGGAACACTTACATTACTAGTAATCCCTATATAGTACATGTTGTCATCACTAGCAGGAATTCCCTGTTCCTTGACCACAGGCCAAAAGAACACATCTTTTTGAAGCAGCTCTGGTTTCTTTGGACTTGATTTCAGATTTCTGGCCATACACTTATCACAGATTATTAGTAATGTTTTGGTTCCAGAAGTGGCTACGACGCAACACAGTCATCGTACCATGCTACAAATACAGAGACGTGTACGCCACACTTACTCTTTATTATCCTACCTCTTTCACCTCTTGCTGAAGAAATCAACTACAATGAGTAGTCGGGGATAGTGAACACCCATGCTTCTTGACAGATTTTCAATAACCTCCAGCAACTCTCTCTTCTCTGATGGGATTACTTAGTCAGATGGCTACTAAGGGGTTTGGTGTTCATCCGAAAACAGTTTATGCTAGTCCCATCCATTACATCTATCTTGTCTTTTTTGTTCCTTTAAAAAACACTAGCAGTGTTCTAGAACAAGAGTTTTTTGTTCCCCTTCATGTACTTTTTAGTCCCACATCTAACAGATATGCAGTTTCATGCTATGCAGCAACCCTCCTTTTTTTTGAGTATTTGCTGAGTTTGACTGTTTTTTGGCAGAACTGTGAGGGAGTTCTTTCTGTTTCAAGGAATTCTGCTAATTTCATCCCATTAAGAAAGTTTCAAGACAAGATTCAACAAATCCCTCCTCTTCACTGAGCTCCCATTCCTTTATCTAGTTGTCATTACAGTTTCTATCCCTGAAGCCAGGAAATAGCTCACTGAAGAAAACAACTGTGAAAACTTACTGCTTTCTTGCCATTTGCCTCACCTAGGCCACACCTGCTTCAGGAACTTACAGGGATGAAATTTTACAATGTTTTCATTCACACTTATTAAGAAGTTATTTGTCATAGAGGAATCCAAACCAACTATTATTTCAACGTTCATGTTTTCACTTTCCAGCTTTCTTTGTCAAATTTCAGAGGTCAAATACCCAGGGTAGCAGTTATCTCAGTTTTGGATAAATGCATGTTATCAACCATATCCCAGTTTATTTCAATGAGTTAGAAGGATTTACACTGTGTCAGCAAGCAGCATAAGCAAGCCACAGGCTGAGGATGATCCAGTGCAAGCAGTGCCCTCATTGACCAGGGTACAGTCCCACATCTGAACACAGTACATAGATCAGACTACTTACTGGTAACATGGCCCTCTGGTAGTCCCAGAGAAGGCAAAATGATGAACTAGATTCAGAGACTACACAGGTTCTTCAGCCAGGAACAAAAGGAGAAAGGACAGAAAATAAGGCTGTAACACAGGTCCAAAGTTGGCCTAGAAAACAAAGACAAGATAGAAGACAGGCAATAAAGTACCTCTAAAGAACACAGGTCTGAGGTCTCTCTGGGAGTTAAGGGCACACCACAAGTCCTAAGCTGGAGCTGAAGTGGGGCTTCTGGGTCTGTGGGCAGGGTCGTGGAGAGGCCCCATCTGAGGCTGGTGAGAGTAAATAAGACCTACTGGTGCTCTCAGAGCCCTAATATTTTGCAGTTTCTATTTATTTCCAACATGTTTACTCCTAGGATTTAATTTTTATGACAACAATTAAGTTTTCCTTGCCCAGAGTCACCATGCCAGTGCACTTCACAGTCAAACCTGTGTTATTGCTCTGCAACTGCTCAGACCAAAACTACAATTTTAGGGTCACTCTTGCAGTTTTATTTGCTGCATCTATTTTATATCCTTCCATTTCTCCAGCAACTGAATGACTTTTCATATCTGATACTCATGGCTGTCAGCTCTACCCAAATTTATAGGTATGTTTTTTGTGTCCAGATCATTGTTTTCTTTCTTGTTTTCCAAGGAAAGACCAAATAATTGAATTTGGAGGTTTTCCTTTAATTTTTCATTACTGTGAAAACATCAGCAATAGTACTCAGACATGTTTTTCTTGGGCCTTTTTCAGAAGGGCACCTCACAGACTTTTACAATGGTAGACCAGAATCTTTTAAAGGCTGCGATCTGCCATACAAGCAGAGCTTGACTGGGCAAGCTCTTTCATAGGAAAACACTCAATTCCTCCAGCTCCAGTCTTTACATTCACTTACTCTGATCATTTTTAAAAACAGGGTATTGAGACAAACGACTTACAATGGTTTTCCTCCATTTACTAGAGTGACCTTCTGAAATTTTCATGGGCTGCAAACCCAGTAGTAACACAGACGTCACAGGTGTCTTTTGTAACTTGGGCACAGCACTTTGCCCAGTCCCATGTCCTAACAACTAGTTTCTCCCAAGGCCTGTAGTTCCTTCATTTGCTTAGTGGTGGGATTTGAGTGCTCTCTGAGTTCAAATTGAAGTTCCCTTCTGTTTAGTGGCGGTACATTTGCCATTTGCTCCAGCTTGGTCCCACAGGAATAGAGATCATCAGTTTGCTCCTTGGAAACAGGATCCTGTTTCAAGCACCTGCACAGGATCTTTTCACTATGAAGCTGTCTGACATTTATCTATCTGTAAAGTGGCTCTATTACAAGTCACAGATGACGGGCTCACAATTTCTTTGTTTAATTGGGAATGTGTAAAGTAAAATGGCATGAATTAATCTTTTATCACAGGTGCAAGTCTCTTACAAACCTTTGCTGCAAATGTTTACGCAAAATTAGTGCTCCCTTTTTAATTTATGGCAATTGCCCAACTTTTCTTTCACCTCTCTTTCTTTGGCTCACTCTCAGACAATTCAGTAAGCCATGTATCTTGGTCAACTTCTTGAAAACACCTTTGACTTGCACCTAAGTTTCAGGTTTAGGGGCACCATTGCATAAGAATTTAAGCCATTGATAAGTCTCCTACATTCATGTTTGGAAGCAAAAACACCAGTAACATTCCACCTGACTCACTGCAACAATTTAGTAGGAAATAAAGAAATCAACCAGATAACTTATGTTACACTGTTATGAATCTATTCATAAGGCCTAGACTAACATGTTAGTATTTCCACAACTGAAGTTCATTGTATGAAAACACAGAATCATAAAAAGGCTCACGTTGGATGCAACATTCAAGACCATCTATTTGCAACTCTTCTGCCATGGGCAGGGTCCCCTTCCACTGTGCCAGGCTGCTCAAAAGCCTCATCCGACTCAGTCCTGAACACTTCAGGGGATGGGGCATCCACAGCTTCTTGGGGCAACTTGTTCCAGGGTCTCACCACCCTCACAATAAAGAATTTCTTCCTAATAGCTAATGTAAATCTCTCCTCTTTTAGTTTAAAACCCTTCCCTCTTGTCCTGTCACTATTTCCCTGCATATTATGTCACCCTCCCTCTTTTTCAAGCAACTTTAGTGGTGCACACTACAAGGTGAAAGCAGCTGTGTTTGCAGCTCTTGGGTGTCGCTATTCCAGGCAACTCCTGCCTTTGTAACACTCGTTTCCACAGGTGTCCGAGNGCAGCGGCGTGGGCGGCGGGCGAGGGGCTGTGAGGGGGTGTGGGGGCATCCGAGGGCATCCTCTCCCGGCCGCGGGCACGGCCTTCGCCCCGTCCCGCCGGCCGCGCCGCCGCCGGGCAGAGTGGCTCCGGCGGCGCGGGGTGGGGCGCCCGNTGAATCTATTCATAAGGCCTAGACTAACATGTTAGTATTTCCACAACTGAAGTTCATTGTATGAAAACACAGAATCATAAAAAGGCTCACGTTGGATGCAACATTCAAGACCATCTATTTGCAACTCTTCTGCCATGGGCAGGGTCCCCTTCCACTGTGGCAGGCTGCTCAAAAGCCTCATCCGACTCAGTCCTGAACACTTCAGGGGATGGGGCATCCACAGCTTCTTGGGGCAACTTGTTCCAGGGTCTCACCACCCTCACAATAAAGAATTTCTTCCTAATAGCTAATGTAAATCTCTCCTCTTTTAGTTTAAAACCCTTCCCTCTTGTCCTGTCACTATTTCCCTGCATATTATGTCACCCTCCCTCTTTTTCAAGCAACTTTAGTGGTGCACACTACAAGGTGAAAGCAGCTGTGTTTGCAGCTCTTGGGTGTCGCTATTCCAGGCAACTCCTGCCTTTGTAACACTCGTTTCCACAGGTGTCCGAGAACCTTCACGTCTCCTCCCTCCCCACACGAACCTCCAGGACAACTCCATTAAAAAACTACCTTCTCAGGGCTACACTGGTGCTGCCTAGCGGGCGGCGTCGAAGGCCCAAGATCTTTACTCAGGGTTTTATTTGCAGCTGGCAGGGGGGCTGCAAGGTCATCGCGAACTTTCCTCGGCGCCCTCTCCGCTTACCCCGGTTACTGCCGCAGCCCCCGCTGCCGGCCCCGCTCTCTGCTCCGTTCNCTGCGCGGCCCGGGCGACCATCCCGCGGCATCGGGGGAACGCTTCTCCCCCCATCTCCTTCGTTTTATTTATTGGGGTTTTTTTAACCAAGAATACCCCGTCTACTTCATTTGGTAATTTAACGGCATATGATTTAAATCAATATAAAATTCAAATACTTTTGTGCCACCTGTTGGATTTTGCCACTAATTACATGTAGCTGGAAGCACACTGCTGTATGCAGCCTGGGAAGTGTTGCCCTCAGTGTGACCAGCTGCCCTTACAAAAATACTATTTTCTTTGCTGTTGAGAAATATTTTCTCTCTGGGCAGGCAAATAGAGCTGGTTTTTTCCTCATAAAAATCTAACCTATAAATTACAGACTACATGCAATGGAGGTTCAGTGTTGATGCGAGGCTGGAAGCAGAGTTCTGTGATAACGCAGCAATGATTATTTGGGAAGGTTATTCACAGAGGAGCTCCAGCCTGAAGGCCTGGGAGGCAGAAGTGGCCAAGTCTGGGCACACAAAGCCATCAATGCACCTGATGGTACCCATGGCTCAGGAAAGGGAGGAGGACTGCAGGCCTGTGCTTTCCTCACGCCCATGAATACACAAAGTACCAGCACTGCTGATCAGGCTATCAATCATGGGCAGTCATATAACACAAAGCATGCCAAGTGTTATACAGCTGAGACTCTCTCAAAAAATAATTTTGCCTGACCCTTCTTCAATAGCTGTCAAGTCACAATGTCAGGAGACATTTTACAGTATAAGAATAATCTGATTTTATTTCACATTGCAGTGGCCACATTTGTGTATTACATAGTAATATTTCTTAGGATGACCAGGTGTAAATGAACTGCATATAAACCCCCTTTTCTATAAGAATCTGAAAATTAACCAATGATTTTATCTGGATTTCACTAGAACAGAAAATTATTGACCTATGGGCTATCAGCTGTCTCTACTTGTGATTCCTTATCTGCATGTAATCACACCACAGATACCTTACTGTTCTTTGAGATCAGGAGGTGTAGAAGCAGGCAGAGAAATGCAAGTGCTTGAAGAAGGAGCGGCCTGAAATACAAAGCTGAATGTGGGAGGTCACCACGATGACATTTTCATGCAGTGACAGGTGAAGGGCCCATCACTTCTCCTGAAACAGTGGGTCAGAGCCATCTCTTCAGTAGATGGGAAAAGACACTAGAACCAAAAAATATTCCTTCATGGCAACACCAGAAATAAGTAAAGCAGCAAAATTACTTTAATTTACCTCCATTTACATTTTCTTATATTATTTGCCTATTTTTAAGCAGAAAATACACAGGACAAGTAATGCGTAAAACTGGGGGTTGGCCTGGGTTTTGGTTTTGCGTACAAACACAACCATCTTTTTGGTATGCATGTTTCCACTTTGTATTCTACTTTTGTGTTAAAATGCACAAGTTTAGAAAGATATGAAGTACATTTCATGAAATTATACACACTTTCTAATTTGTTTGCTTTTTAACGAAAATCTAGCAAAATACTAAAGAACAAAATTAAACTGCAAACTAAATAAAAACTCTATCAGTCAAATAGTATGTATAATACAGTATTTCAGTGCTGACATCTGTCAGTCTGATTCACGGAAGGCTTTAGGAAAATATTTGGCTGAAAGTTCTATTAGCAAACAGTATCTTTACACAGACTCAATTGACCACAGTTTTATTGACTTTTGATTTTGCAATAATCCTGCTTCAAAATCATCTCTGGTTTTATGAAAAAAATTTTCCACTGTTTGAACAATTATAAATGCCCACAAAATGAACAAGATGACAGAAAAACACACCAAGTAAAATTATAGTGTTTACATACCAGTACTTAGCTCTTGGCAAGTACTTAAGTGACTTCACAAGATGCAAATCAGTGCACATTAAATGTTACACATTGTCTTTTTAGACCAGTCTGTAGGCAACATGAGCACGTCCTGGGGCCCTGACACAATAGCTGCATTTCTCTTCAGTTTCTACAGACTCATAAATAGCATCTGAGACTTTAGTTCCTAATGTGATAAAAAAAAATATGATAGCTTGGACTAAACTGAAAACCAGTGATTTAAAAAATGCACAACTGACTTCTCTAGTTTCATTCCCATCAACTTCTCTCTCATGTGGATTATATTAATTATTTCTTGTCATATTATTTCTACACATTCAGATAAGCCAAGAAGCAGGGAAAAGAGTCTTACACTGTTTGAGGTCTTCCCTACAAGAGAAAAGAACATTGCATTTAAAAGAAGCAGTTCCACTTTTAAAACCAGTTGTAAATACGTTGATGAAATCTTTTGAGCAGTAGAATTTAAGATTTAAGGAACCTTTCTTAGAGTGGAGGAGTCAGTAAAAGTTTAGTCATTGTAAGCCAAAATCCAAACAGAAGTATGTCAGTTAAAGAGGAAACTGTGATTTTTCTAGTCTTCTTTCTTAAAAGACCTGGATTAACTTCTCTGATGCAAACAAGGTTAGGATAAAAACATTTGGCTTAGTATTGATACCCAACCTTTTCTTGATCGAAGAACTATAAAAGAACTAAAAGTGGCAACCCACAAGAATGTCAGAGACCTGCAGGAGTCATGACGTATATGATGTGTCAGCTGCATGAAGTCACAAGGACTGCAAATGCAAATATTCAGTGGGAGGGAGGAAGGTTGTGAGGAAGAATAAGAGGGAGAAAGAGAGGGACGGAAAGAAACCTTCACTCACTAACTGATCTCTTCATAATTTGAACTGCAGAATGGGGTAGACCTTTCCAGTGACAGACATGCCTGGAGGCAAGCCCAGAGAAGGAAATCCTGCACAAAGAGAGGAAGAAGTGAGGAAAGATGAAGGAAGGTTAATGAATTTATCTAGGAAGCCATTCTAGTTAGGAAATGCCCTTAGCCTCTTCTTCCTCAGAAAGAACTTAACACTGTATATGTTGTGACTTTCATCAAAAGACACCCTGTTCAATTCTTCAGTGATTTTCATTGCTGTGTTTTGATTTCTCAGCTCATAACATATTTTTACCTTTAACACTCTTATTTTATAGGCCACTCAGAAAGGATCCAAGTTCCTTTTTTCCATTCCTCTGTGTTGCAAAAGCACTGTGTTTCTCTCTTCTCCCTTTCCCTATATTCCTTCAATTACTCCAGGAGCACTAATTTTGTTAACTGATCTGTATGACAACTTGTTTCCTTACTTCTAAAGTACAGATAAAAAAATAGCATAATTAGGGGGCAGAGTAGTTGAAAACATAAAAATCTAATATTTATTTATTGGAATAGCAAGAGTTACAACTGCAATTCAGGCTTGTAAAAAAAAGGCACTGACTCCAACCAGGCTATAAAATATTTACTGCAGATGAGAAAATACCCTAGTGTGGGCAGAGTTTGGAGAAATATGCACAGACCTTATAGAAATGTATGGGATATCATTTTCCTGGTTCATAAGGTATACATTTTAGGTGGCAGTCTGTGTTTCAATAACTGTGGGAGGAAACCTTACTGACAAAAGTGCATCCATCTTCCTAGACAATAGAAAAGATCAAATTCCCAGAAACTTCTGTCATGGAGTCAATTCTTACACAATGACATGTAATGCTAAATAAATCATTTTTTGAATTACAAATTGTGAATCCATCTCCTTAGATAAATGTTATTCATCTAGCGGGAGGTGGGGCAGTGGGGTAGGGGAAAAGATGGCCTTAAGAATATTTGCCTACAAGTATTTAAAAAGGAATCTGATTTGTCACTCCTATATTGGAGTGCCAGCGCAAAAGTTGTTGCCAGCTTTTAAAATCTCTCCTTTGACTTTCAAGTAATGTGTGTATGGTTAAAAGCCAGCTAGAGAACAGTGGTGTGATTTGGTGATGAAAGGCAAATGGCACAATTTAAAATGTCATTAAAAATCTACTCTCCTTAGATAAGGCCTTTCTTTCCTTTAGTCATGCTTCGGTATTCTATTCAACATAGTTACTAGACTGATATTAACAAGAATCAATGTGCAAAAGTAATGCCCTCATTTTGCATTTGGTAGCACAGTTTCTTCAAAGTAAGGTTTTTTCAGCTGTTTAAAAAGTTCAATGACCGACTATACATTCAAGTAACAGGAGCTGTTCTCTCTGGCCAAAAAACGTGACCCTATTCTCCATCGCTTCCCTAAGTGCCTGTAAACTGAAGGTTGTATTCTTCCCTCCATTTCACACTAGAAAAATTTATCTGTAAGTGTCAGCAGGAAACAGTCAATTTACCTGACAAACCATAAAACAATATTTTATCTTGTAAAGAAACTTTGGACTCTGTCAATGTGCCAGTCAATAGGTAAGTACGATGAATCATCTAACAAATATTTTGGGGCATGGGGAAAAAAATAAATCTGGGTTCAGCCCACATGCCAATCAATCAGAGATTGCCTGAAGAATCATGGAACACTTTTGGAGACAAGTAAAAAGTTTCTGGGCTCTGCCGGTATGCTGGGCCAGTCAGTCATGGTGCAGCTGATGAATCATGAAACACTCTCTGCAGCATGTCACAACATATATGTGGTTGGCACAGTTCTCATCATCCTGAGTTTGTCTTGCAGTTAAATCGACTGAAGGTGAGTTATAGTTGTGTTTTTTCTCCCACCTACCGGCCTCTGCAACCAGCCACTCTTAAATCCTTTTGCCCTGCACTTCATTAAAAGTGGAGATGCAAGACAAAGGTTCAACACGAGAGCAAACATAGTTTTGATGTCAGACGAGTTGTTAACATGCTGCAGAAAGCTGTTGAACACATATTTTGACAACAGAACAGACACCTACAAGAGTATTATTCTCTTCAAAGTTTGCTGTGTTGTTTACATGGAAATTTAACATAATACAGAATAAATACGTAATATATTACAAAATATTTAACAAAAAAAAAATTAAAGAGTAAACCTGGAATTTTTAGTCACTACCTAAGAAATTCCTAGCTTTACTGCCACTCATTACAGCAGGAGAAGGTGGAGGGCACCATGGGACTGTTATTGGTTTTGTTTTCCTGTCTCAGCTGAAATTGTTAAGCACAAAATATTTCTCCCATAGAACAATTTAACTTTTTACAACTTACCTCTGCTGAAGATAACATTGTATGCCATACTATTCTCTCTTCCTTGTCATTAGCCCATATTACAAATATTCTAATAGGATGCTGAAAAGCTTTTTTCCTGATTACATGAATACTCATCTTGTGTGACAGTTTCTACCTAAGATTTTTAATTTTAAAAATATATATTTGAAAAAGCAACTTTTTTACCAAATCCTAACTCTTGCATAGTTTGAGTACTCGTTGTATCCTTCTACCTAATATTGTTTTAGGGTGCATTTTTCTAGACCAAGGCAGAACTTACTACAGCAGCAAGAATGACATTTGCATAAAGAATAGTTGCAGTCACTATTTTAAAAAAATTAGGAACAAATTAAAAGTCCATACTTACACCACATTTTTCCACAGTCAGCAAGGCCATGTGATGAAATGGTGAAAGGTTCTTGTAGGTGCTCCATCGCTAGGTGTTCAATTTTTATATTAAATGGTCACTTTACTGAAAGAACGGCCTGGGTCCTGATTCCCCATGAGTGTGCTATCCAGTTCTTTATGGATCCTTTAACATCACCATCATTTCAATAAACAGATTTCTCAAACTTTGCTAATGACTCTTCAGCATCCATGCAGCACAGCAGAGAGAATCCTACTATACAAATATCTTAATACAACATTCAGAAACATCCCAAGCTGTGGGAAATTTAAATAAAACATCTTGTTCTGTCACATTTAACATTATAATCAATTTGGCTGAAAGAAGTTTGCTTCCCTATGCCAGGAGACAGATAAACCATTACTGCTTTTATAGGAGTAGGTAAAGAAAAAGAATATTTTGAATAAAAAACTGAATTATCACTATCAGCTAAGGAAAAATTTGACATTTTATGTAACTTCTGTTACTTCTTAGTACCATTAATAATTTATTTTCATTTTTTCTGATGGTTATTACCATCCCTGTTCTTATTCAGAAAATAAAATTCTTGGTGGCAACAGTGCAACAAACAGTTTAAGTTGCAAAATGTACTGTTTAAAAAAGATTCTACGCAAGCGTAAGTTGGTAAGTACAGTCAGTTTCCTTTGATGTCAAGGTGATGGGAAGCATGTAGCAAGATTACATCTATGAATAATATAATACTATAGGAGGAAGTGCTGGGAAAGGATCAAAAGTTCGGAAAAAAGATGCATGTGTATATATTTTCATGTATATTCTGAACACCGGTGTATTTATGTCAGACAGTTCATTTGTTAAGGAATCAAAGGATGGCTGATATCCTTCATCATTCTTTCTAATAAGTAACTCTTGTCATTACTAAGGGCTCCCAAAAACTTGTCCCATCTCAAGTTAAAAATGTGCTGAGAGGGATAAATAATGATGGTGGATAAATAATGATGGTGATTAAATAATGATGGAGAACTTAAATTAAAAATACTACTTTTGAATCTTATGTTTTGATAAAATTTCACTTTTTACTCTTTGGTAAAGTGCATTAAAAAATACACTATTCCCATCCTGTGCTGAGAGTATCAGCCATATAATTAGATAATATGAATCATCAGGACTATGTCCATTGACATTGTCAAAAAACTCAGCCCTTTATGTTCATTATTTTAAAGAAAAAGTACTTTTACTACTGAGGTCAGTAAATGTCTATTTTTTTATTTCAAGGTGAGTTGTCGCATATTGTCAGCCTTCTTTACTTATGCTTCACTGAATTAGGCTGAAGAGTATGCAGAAAAAAATGACTGTATAATATTTATGAAATAAAGACCTACACCCATTCTCTCCAGGATAAAGATATGTTTTAAAGACATCTGCCGACTCAGAAATGTGTTGATTCGCCAGCCACTGCTTGTTAGAGCCACCACTGAGAAATAAACAGCAAAACTTGGAAAAGTGAATCCTTCCCAAAACCAAATTTTGCAAGGCTTATTATATACAGATGCTGTTTTATTCCAGTAAATGTGTGCCAGATATGCACAGCTGTCTTTCTGTCACTTTTGATCCACCTCAGTATGTCTCCCCTGCTAGTTTTATCTGTACTTTTTTGAAGGTGTTACAAGGGAAAAAGTTCATTTCTCATTTCAAAACTTTCACTGCTCTAGTATCTATCTCCCTCATATTTCTGTAGGGCTTTTATGTCTATGATGTGGTAGTCACATATGGATGAGAAGGTGTTCAAACACCAATTAAATATAAAAGCTCATATCTGAGTTGCCAGTGACATTAAGTAAAAACCTAAAACTGTAATAAGGTGGAGGTGCTAGTCCCTCCTCTAAAAAAGCCAAACACTGATACTTTTCACTTAACTGCCTGAAGCTTATGATTTAGAGGCTTGTTTTCTCAGCTGATAGCCCCAAGCTGTGCCCAGTTTCTCTACAGACAAAAGGATAACAGAGATGGTGACAAGCATACACCCCTTTTATGAATCAGAGAAACAGTGCTCTTCTTGTTCCCTAGGCACCAGCCAGTTGAAACCTGAGCCATAGTTTTACAGCTTAGCACTTACCAGCTGGCTTTCACGTGAAAGGCTTTTAAAATATATACATACATACATACACGCACACACACGCACAGGGTAAGATATTTTTGATTCTGATGATAGTTACAGAAATATAGAAAAAAATTAGCTCTAAATCATTTTCCTTTTTGCAGCTGAGGCTCTTTGTATCTTCTTCAGTGCACCTTGGACAGGGGAACAGATTGTGCTTCTCCTTTTTTCATCAATCTTTTATGTATTTGAAGGTTAATGTCATATCCCCCTTCAGATGTTTCTTCTTTAGGATAAATTACTCCAGGTTGTTCAACTTCTCCTCATAGCTGATATTTCCAAGTAGCCCAGGCTGGATATTTTGCTCTTGCTATTACATGGATCATGTTGATAGAACAGAAGGTTTACTTACATATCTTGGCATGGCATTTCCATGTTTTATCATCTCAGTGAGGTGTTTGCCTTTCTTTGCAAGAACCTGGCATTGCTTCCTAACCATTTCATCCTATTTGCTGCCTCACAGACAGTCCAGTTCTACACTTGGTAGGGTGGATGAATTCTTTATGTACCTCAACATTCAGCCCAGATTGAAACAAGGGAGTCTGATACACTGAGTTTTCTCTGCTTTATGGGTTTATTTGGTCAAAAGAATGCAATACAGTTCCTCTAACTTTGTAGATATTTGTATCTGTACTAGTTATCCAGTATCCCTTTGCCGGTAATGGCGATAAAAGGAAACAGGCAATTCTGTGGTACAATTCATTTTGCTCTGCTAGACACATCTCAAGTAGGTCAAATGAATCACCAACTATCTGATTCAAAAGTCTGGAATGTGAACAAGGAAAACTGGGAAACAAAGGAAAACAGGTTTATCAGGACAGATGAAAAAAATAATAATAAAAAAACATTAAGGAAAAGTTTGGGGGGAAAAGGGGGATATAAACTGAAAACTTCACTGGTCTCTTAGAAATAGTTGCTAAGATCAAGCAAACTGTGTGTATGTGAGGACCAAGTGAGAAAATACAAAGTGAAAATAAACTACAAAATATGTAATAACAGATGCAATAAACATTTATTAAACATGTAATAAACATGTATTGAAAACTTCTCAACTGAACAACTTAACTACTGACATGGAGAGTTCTCAACAGCAGTTGAGAACTGCTTTTTGTTAAGGAGCATACGACGTCTACCGGAAGAGGAGGTTGGTTTGTCACATTAGATGCAGTAAAAAGAAATAAAGAGTGGATGCATGTAGAAAGAAAAAATTTTGTTTTTTCTGGATTAGATATTGACGTGTGAGAAAGGGAGAAAAATAGAGATTGAAGGAGAAAGTGGAGGGATTCAACTGGAAAGGTACAAGAATAAAAGAAAAAGGAAAGCAAAGAGAAAGAGGAAGAGAGGTATGGATGAGGAAAGGCAAACAGAAAGCCATGGGATGAATAGTATGTTAAAAAAAGCCAGTCAAATAAGGTTGGATTATTTTTATCTACCTTCAGGAAAAAACGTACTGGAGAAGTATTATATGTAATTACACTGCAAATATGCTTTTTCAAGTCACTTTTATTCTTTATATTAAAAAAAACAGAAGTAAATGTATTACAGGAACACTTTTGTACTTGTTCATCTTGAAATGTCACAGAACAACATTTTACATTATGATGTATCTTTTGCAAAATGTCTTAAGCAAATGTTTCTTACTCAGACTAGTCCTTAACTAGATTAAAACAGTAAAAAAAATATATGAAACCTTTGTAAAAATTGTTTCAAATTCCATGCTTTCATTATTTTAAACACCTTACCTGGAGGTTTGCTGTAATTCATCTCATGCACACAAGAAATTGGCCCAAGAAAAGAAACATTCCTGGGTAATGGGAAGCAACATGTGTGTGTTTCTAAAAACAGAGAAACTCTTTGAACATCTTCCAAAAAATCCAAGTATATGCACACATTCTTCCAGCTAAAATGAGAGCTAATGCTTGCTGTCTTCTTACACATTGCTTTGTTTTATCTTATGTATTTTTACAACTACTGCTTATATCCTGCAGTTGATCCATTAAGAACAATTTTGGCTGGGTCCTCTTTGTCCCTGCCCCTCATCCTTGGTGGATCTTAAGGAGGAATTGCGTTTAAGGGGAGAGGGAAGAAATTTTTTTCAATTAATACTGTGAGATAGGAAAAGTGCACCACTCATTATTACATGTCTTAATCCTACCACCTTCTACCTGCCTTCTGGTTCAGCCCATGAAGGTGAAGAGGAACAGGAATGAACACAGTATCTTCCACTCTGCTCTCCACTTTTGCTCTTGGTCACATTTGAAGACGCTGAAAGGAATCGCTTAAAAAACAAGGAGACAAGAACTTAAAAAAAACCAAAACACCAACAAAAAAAAATACCCGCACAAAACTAGGAAGCAATTAATCTGTGCTTTCTTCTTTGATTCATTTGGTTCTGAAGTGATTTCACACCGAAAGTCTCATAGTCAGTGAATGTGAATGACCCCTGGAAACAGAATTAATGTCAGGTGTTACCTTATGACAACAAGTTGTACATCCTTTCTCATATCAAATTATTTAAATTATCCTTATATTAAGTGGTAAAATGTAACATTGGGGCACAGTTTAAGGAAAGAAATTTTGTGACATCTGAAATAATTGCTTCTGAGAATCAAGCTCAGAAATATCCAAAGAAAGAGAAATTCCTTCTTCCTAAATAAAGCATGAAAGGGAACAAACTCAAAATTTAGCAGTTCTACGGAGAAAGGGCAGGAAGGGTCCAGAGTGGCGCCTACGCTCACGTGGCTCCAAAACTTAATCTCATGGTCAAAATCAGTGTCCCACCATGAGATATTTAGGATGTACATATTACTAATAAACATTTTAAAGACTCAAGAAGGTATTGAAACATTATTAGGAAGCTAAATAAGTCATTCATGGGACAGAGAGCTTCAGAAACAGTCATTACTCTTCATTCCTGTCATTACTTTAGTCAGAGATGTCTTAAAAATGAGAAAAGCAGTCAAAGATAAAGGCCTGAAGTAGCCCACTTTTACATTTTTACTCCTCCTTTTAGCCACATTTTTATTGCTTCAAGAATTGGCAATGCAAAAAACCTGCATGGTAATGGAAAGAAACATGGTGCATATCATGTACATTGACAGTCATGGATGGAAATTAGAGAAGTACTGAGGAAAGTTGAGAGGGAATTTGGAGGGTGAATGAGCAGCATTTCACAAACAAATTAGGTCAATAGTGTCAAAAAGGTCAACCATGTGTGTTTTTGTTTATTGTAGGGAAAGGATATTAATTTTTTATTTAAAAGGTAATTGTACGGAAAGTGCCAGAATAAGAATTAAATATCACTTGTATCATGTGTCACCAGTATCTCCTTGGAAGGTGCAGTAGATCTGCAAGATATATAGAAAATCCCTTTTTTGTCTTCAATGGCAGACTCAATTTGAACCTAATCTGGTATATAGAAACAGACCTAAGCCTACAAAGTCATCCATCTTATTAGCTGTTCTGTATGGTGAGTTGTTCTGCATTTTGATTTTCAGAAACACCCACATATCCATTTCTCCTCTAAGTAGAGGATGAGAGAACAAATGGGCCATGTGTCATTGGAGAGGTCAACCTAGTTGTGTTCTAATGTCCTGAGATAAATCACCTTATAAAGCAGACACTGCTCACAAAGAACTTTCTGTCAGCTTTCCTAGCTAGAAGAGGTGCTAACACACGCTGCAGGCTTTCAGGTGGTCCTATTATGGGAAAAAACAGTCTTTGATGATATTCAGTCACAATCTAATTTACTGTTTTGTTTGTTTATTACAAATCATTTATGTATTTTTTATTATTATTTACTTGAATGACCTCAGAAATATAATTCAAGGCAATATGGTTTTATATGTTTATACATATACGTGAATCCTCATGTGCTCATTAAGAAAATAACAATAGAAGGTCTGTATGAGCAAATACATAATTTATGTACAACTTCTGTTTGGGAGATGCATCCTTTAGAAAATCTGGTGTCCTTCTTAACATTGGTAGGCAACTCTTACACTTTCTAGTGTTTTTGTCAAAGCCTAGAAAAAAAGCAGGCAGGTATGCTAGAGAGAATGCAACACAAGGAGCACTTCTGTATGTACACTTTGGCTCTGTAGCTATAGCTACTTGAAAATGCATTCAGAGGTAAACTGTAAAATGTTTTAGAAGCAGCTGCTAAGCCTAATATCTCCTGCATTGAAAGAGAGTATGTTTATATTAGATATTGGGAAGAAATTCTTTAGTCTGACGGTGATATGCACTGGAGCGAGTTGCCCAGAGAAGCTGTGGATGTCCCATCACTGGAAGTGTTCAAGGATAGGATGGGTGGGGCTTTGAGCAACCTGACCTAGCAGAATGTGTCCCTGCCCATGGCAGGGGGCTTGGAACTAGATGATCTTTCAGGTCCCTTCCAACCCAAAGCATTCTGTGATTAACAATTAGAACTGAAAAACAGGATAGCTCACTGTTACTACAGATTTTTGGGAAACCTTATCTCATGATAATTTAGTTAAATTGAGTTTCATTGATGAACATGTTACTGAGATATATTGTTAATTAAGACTCAGCTCTATGTATTGGTTGATTTGAGACTTTTACTTACTGTTCCTTTATGGTTCTTCCAGGGCAGTTGGGTAAACTATATAAGCTCAGTATGTCCTTGTTGAAGCAAAGAATTGGCAACCAGAATGTTTTATCTTAACAGAAAATTGTACTGTCTATTTCTTCTTGTTGTCATATCAAATGTTTGGGAAGCTAAACTTCTCTCAGTGTAAATATGCAGTTATACATGCTGACATCCATGTTTTGGTCCCGAGTGAAGTACTGCAGCATTTGCTCATTAATTTAAAGGTTCCCTGATATTTTTATATCTTTTAATATATTTTTCCTGTTTGTAAGTAGTTTCAGAAGCACTTTATCTCTAGGTCAGGTCTTGACATTGTTATTTGTTAACTTTTCCCAGTTTCATTATTGTTTGGGGTTTTTTTCAATGCAAGTGCTAAATAATAATATCTGAGGACTCCATCTCCATGTCCTTGTTTCTGTTGTTTTTCCTCTTTCTCAACGCTCTTTAATAGATTCCAGTCATGCAGTAATGTGGAGGTATGAGCTTCTCATTTCTGTTCATTAGATCTCTGATCCACACACTTCCACTTTCTGGTCAAACACACAGTTTACTCCCAGTAATAAAATTAGTTCAAGGCCTGATCATAATTATCAGTTATTCACTCCAGATGGAAAGGGCTTAATTAAAGAGAAGAGCATAAGCGCCAGCTTTCCTTCATTCCCAGTCTCACCTGCCCACTGGTGTGGAGCAAGCTGGCAGCAGCTCTTTCACTGATTTTCCTCTGTTCCATAAGTGTGCTATCAGGTTGCCCAGTTTGAAATAGAAAAGATAGCACCAGCCCTTTCTAGAAACAATCTACTATACCAAACAGGCACCGAGAAGCTGGATTCCTATTTGCTTAAACTTTTTCCAAACATGAACATGTTCTGCAGCAAAAAAATTAACATTGTAGCTCCTGTTCCCTTGAGAATAAAATAAGTTTTATACCAAGGTTTCCAGAATCATTTAGATTAAACAGACACATCAGATCAGATCAATGTTCAGTTTAATCTAGTAGAGGCTGACAAAAGCCAATGGTTTATTGCTAGCCAAGAGTGCAAGTGCAGAGCAAGGAAAGTGGAATTTAACAGTTTCGTCCATAAAACTGTCCAGACACCATTCAAACTATGCGAACTTTTAGCACCCACAATGTTTTGTATCAGGTAATTCCAAACTTTATTTTTGTGTTATGAAAACAATCTCTTGTCATCTGCTTTGCACTTCAACTTGGTAGTTTTTACTTCTAGGTCTTGTAGAGAAGAAAACCAGAGGACAAGCAGTTCCCCTTTTATCCGCTTAATGGCACTCATGATTTAGATGTCTATTGTGTACACCCTCAGCCATCTATCCAGTCTGCTCTGTGGTTCCTGTGTAGCTCAAAAACCATTCCAGAGCTTCAATTGTCCTTCTTGCCCTTGTCTGAGCCTCTTTCTGTTCTATCATTTTATTTTTGAAATGGAGCAACTAGGAGTATACAGCATGTTCAAGCTCTGCATGCCTCAGGGATTCATCACCGTCAGGTGATGGCAAAGTAATGTTAGTCTTCTATTTTATATTGCTTTCCACAAAATCCTTAAGATTCAATTTCTTCTTCTTCTCTTTCTCTCTCTTTTTTTTTTCCTATTGAATGACTGTTCTATCTCCATGTTTTCACAGAGCTGTTCATCAAATCCCCAATTTCTTGTTTCTGGGTAGTAATGGTCAGCTCATGGTACATGGAAAGTTAGGATTTTTGTCCCATGTACCTATATCTGTGGTAATTAGCATCTCCGATTGTCTAGTAATCCTGTACTATGAGATACTTCTGCACTTCTTTTACAACTAACTTTCCATTTCACTGCCATAAATTATCAGCAACAGTGACCAAAGTCTGACTTTTTCTGGATCATTTATAAACAAGTTGAACAACATAAACCACACCTCAGCTGAAACTGAGTTCATCCTGAAGTCATGAAGTGTTCCACAGAAAGCATGAAATTATATAAAGTCCATCTTTGTTTGTCCTTATTCTTACTGTGCATGTATTAGTTATAACTTATGGAGGCACATTGCCAAGTGGTGTGTGAGCAACCTTGACAAGCCCAATACTCATTCTCTTGTGATTCCTACAGGCATCACTGTTGGGGAATGTCCTCTTCTTCTGATCTTTCCTCGTGCCCCTGCTAGCTTCCCGACAGTTCCCCGTGTTCCAGCACAGAAGTCAAAGCGATTTCTCATAGAGATATATGCAATGCTTCCAATAACAATGACCTACGTACCCCTTTATTAGGGATAAATAGAACTAATATACTTTCTCGAACTGGTCACGCGAACAACAACAATTTGTGATTGGTCCATCACAACTGTCCACGTGCTCTCGTGGCCATGCTGACTGGATGAAGGGTGCTGTCCACGCAAGTTGCCACGAGATGCTGGCGCCGTCTGGACCCTCTTTTTCCCCAGCTCTGTGGTTGTTTACTTCGCTGTCAAGCTCTCTTAAGATTACAGCGTCCTTGGCCAGCCTGTCAGCACTGGATAGTATGTTGTGCATCAGGGCTTAGCCTAAGCCATTCCCCTACACATCACACTTCAGACTAGGGCAGTCCTGTGGTGTAAAGGAGAGCACTCTGGACTCTGAATCCAAAGGACCTGAGTTTGAGTCTCAGTAGGGACCGTCCCCTGGCAGTTCAATGCCTCCCTGCCATCCCATCCCGTCAGATCTTGGATACTGAGCAGGGTCAGCCCCGGTTAGTACCGGGTACTGTAGACAGTCCCGAGGACTTCACTGTCACTGTCCAAGCTCACTTGGCCATGGCAAATGGACCTTAGGACTTAAACGGTGGGGCCAGTTCTGCGCATGCTGTGCCTCACCTAAAAAATCCACTGCACAGGCTCGAAGGGCACACCCACGTGGGGAGAGCCCTTCCCAAATCTTCATTCGCAAAGTCTGGCCATACAATACAATACACTTCAGACTGGGAGTTAAAAAGACAAAGGCACCTACAGTGAACTAAGAAACAAAGTTTGGAAACTATCATGGGAGTTAGAGAGCAAAAGTTAATGACATAGAGGACTGAGAGACTGAAAATAGAAGAAGAAAACCTGAACATAGCTTGGAACTGTGAGCATCATCAGAGAGAGCTTCAATACCAGAAAATGGCAAAGTGGGGAATCAAAAATAAAAGCTGAAAGCAAATAAAGAGGTAGAAGGATTCTCCAGGATACTTGGTACCAAGAGACAGAAGGCAAAATCACTCTCTAGAAGTAGGAGAAAATACAAGTAGGGAAAGGACAGATCCATTTGAAAGAAAACCATCCCCAGTCCTTGCACTCAAAACTGTAAAGGATGTAATTTTTTTTCCAAATAAGACAATGTGAGAGAGAAGTGGAGTCGTACAGGATATGAAATCACCTGTTCTCCTATTTGCCATTATAGGCTAAGAGAGAAATCTCACATCTGCAGACACTGACTTTGATAGAAACTACAGAACAAAAGTGTGTGTAGCTTAGAAGTGCTGTAAAAGTTGAGAAAATAATCTGCAGAAATCGTCTGTAAAAGAAAATGGTTACAATCTTTCCTAAATGGCCTCCAAAGGGAATTGCCCATGCTGCATGCTGTATGGACAGAGCTTGGTAGACGACAGCTTTCTCAGCAAGACCCTATGGATAGAAGACGTAATTGACACTGTCAAAAAACCTGTTACCACAGTTCTAAAAACAGCAGTTGTTGACAAAGCACCAAAATCTGTGCGTCTGGCAAAACCTCCCTCTAACCTGTAAAATTGCTTGTTCAAACATTGTGCTTGTGAGAAACAGTTAAGGACTGATTTTAAAAGTCTTGTTCAGATTACAGGCCTGTCTCCAAACTGCAGATGAGCAAGTCATTTCAAGAGACAGTAAACACCAAGTCAGAGCATGTTTCACATTCTGTTTTTTTGTTTCTCATTAGCTGAATTGATATTTCTTGGCTACTATTTTTATCTGATTAATTACCAATGAGCACTAGAGTGGTAACTCTGAAACCTTTGCATCATTCACTGTACAGAGAGAGTAGTGCCAGAAAAAAACAAGATTTCCAATTATGAACTGCCAAATTCCTTTAGCCTTTTTACAGAAGATCCACTCAGAATGACAAATTAATTCATTTTCCTTGCCAATCTAGTCATTGTCATCTCCACTGAGACTGTCAATAAATGCCAATTGTGATGCTAAAAATTGTGATGTTTTATGAGACATTTGGCTTGCTTGCTGTTGGCAAGAGATAGGAAGTAGTTTTGACAAATTCACCTGGAATTTGTTCCCTATAGAACTGGTACAATCTTACACCCAAGGAAGATTTTGAAGCCTCAGTGGTGAACAATTATCCCCAAAAATACATCTTAAGAATAGAAAATAACTGTCAAAAAAAAAGGTGTCATTTAGAGGTCAGAACTATCAGGAAAAAATGATAAAACCACTGACAAAAATATGCTGTACTAAATTTTGCAAAGAATGTCAGAAAACAAAATTCTTTACTGCATAAATTTTTAAAACAGTGGCAAAAAACCAGAAGACAATAAGAAAAAGGAGAATAGGAATGGAGTGACAATGAGGTGGAGATTAAAGATAGCTAACATCGGGCCCCTGAACTAAATCAATAGTCTACATTCGTTTCTCAAAACTTATGAAGATGAACAATATAGGGGGATGGTAAATGAGAATGGGTCTTGTGGAAATAGAAATTAATTCATCTTAATTTTAAGAAAACCTGAAAAATTTAAATGGAGGCAACAGTGGGGAATAAAAAAACCTTTATAATCTTCATCCCAATATTTTGATAAAATTAGTATTCACAATGGCATTTACAGTGTCATAGTGGGTTTGGCATAAATCTGTCGGACTGAATTGCAGTGTATGCGCTGTATGCAATGTCCATGTTTGAGAATAAGGCAAAAATAGTGCTCAGACACTGTTCTGTGACTTGTCATATATTATACACTAGAGATTAGACCAGAGTTTGAAGTTATAAGAATTTTATAAAATGGAAATAAATAGAAAAGGAGATGGAGTGCAATATGTATTTAGCACAGGTAGAATGTATCACATAAACACATAGTCTTTAATCAGAGACATGATTCTTCAAAAAAGAGAATGGGAATGAGATATACCAAGGTTACCCAAATTCCTATAAAGTGGTTGGTATTTAACACGAAAAAGAGAATGATGACCAAAAAACTATAAATGGAGAAAAGTAGTAGGTAAAAGGAAGACATCAATGAGTAGTACTGAAAGAGAATGTATATAACTAAAGTGAGGATTACTGTAAGACTTTCTTATGGATTGGTTCTAGGATAGTTTTCTATTTATTCAGCATTTTCATTAGTTGTCTTGTCACAAGAAGCAGAAGTGAGCTAATTAGATGTACTGATGACAAAATGTGGGGAAGAACTGTCAATAAAGAGAAGAATAGGGGCTTTAATATAATCAGATGAAACTTAATATTGGAGAGTCACAGAAAGTCAGTTAGTCACTAAGGCAAAGCATTTCTGCTAGGACCTGATCATCTAGAGAGAAGTGAGAGGGAGAAATGCCTGGGTCTATGAGGCAATTACAGTGATCTCCTTAGGAATGTGTGGCAGCTGTATAAAAGTGAAATGCAACCACTCGATGATTTGGTACTAATGCTCTTGATAAAGGCAATGGGAAGCAAATGTTTGACAAAGCAGAGATATTTCATACAAAAGTGACTAGAATTTTTCAGTAAAATTAGTTTTTCTAGGGAATTTCCACCCATCTTCAGCAATGACACAGATCTGGATTGTCAACAGCATTCTCTCTTGGATAATCTCTTAACCTCTTCATGATCATTTTAAATTACTTCAGATAAATGGCACATCCAAGCTGTACACCCAGTGGCGGTCTGATGGCATCATTTCACTTCCCAGACCACTCTTAGTAGCTCCTTTTCTGATTATGTTTGCTGCCATGGTTGTTAAGAGTTTTGTTAGCAAGCACAGGCTGCTGGATTCTCATCAGGGCAATTCCTACAGTTCTTTCGTACACTTTTTTTGAAGCTTTGTACCATGAGCTGCTTTGAACAGCTGGGCCTGCTTGGAAAGAGAACAGTATCTAAGCATTCCCTTGTCTTTCCAAGTGTTCGTAATCAAGTACTAATGTGGAGGTGATTGAAATGTGGACAGGACTTCCAACATAAAATTTTCAAAATTGTATCTCAATAAGGCCATGGGCTTCCTTCACACCTTTTGACATGGGCATTTCCAAAATGGCTCTTAGGCTGTCTGGATCAGTCTCTCAGAAGACAACAGGTGCTTAATAGAGGCAATTTCAGTCCCCACTGGCTTCATTTTTCTTGCATTTGGACTCTTGCCCTCAGCTTAAAGATAAGCAGAGTACTGCCTCTGAATATTGTTGTAGAGTAAAAGCAATCAAATCATGGGATTGCACTTCCATGAGAAAGGTGCTCCCCCTTCACCCTCCAACCCAGGTACTTTATACAAGACTGACAATACACTACAGTTTAGGGCTCAAATGAAAAATATATGGTGTTAGAGGAGAGTCTGTTCCTTAAGGAAAAATTAAAACATTTCCTTATTTCTTGAACAATGTGGAATGCAGAGCCATTCTAACTCCTGGGGACTAATTGTGCTCATGTAGAACCTGAGGGCAACTTCTCAGGCAATCTCCAAAGCTAGGTGAGCCTTAGAAGTTCCTTGGAAACACGAGGTTCACCCTCCCACCTGAAAGTCCTTGGCTAAGTTCTCAAGAGTTGTGGCAGCATCTTTACTGCCAGAGAAGACACTAATTCACAGCTCTCTGCTTTCCCTCCAAGGGGTTTGACAGTATGGTCTGGAAGTGGTGGGTTATACAATCTCAAGGGGGTCATCACCTTGGACCCACAAGCTGTTTGTTCGATCAGTGGCTGAGAAGTCAGGCAACAGTTTAGTGAGACTGCCTTCATCCTCACAAAGGCATTTCAACATGATGTTTTGCCAAAGCTTTGTTTGGTTTTGTTGAATTTGTTTTAAAATACTTTATCCAAAAATTCCTAGGATTTTTATTGCCTGTAGGCAATAACTCTTCACAAAAGCATGGATAAGACTGATAATAGAGAAAGCTCTTGCAATCAATAGCTACTCATACAAATGACTGTGTAACATTACCTATGCAGTGACACGGCACAATTTCTCAGAGTTGGTCTGTATAGTTCACAGGGAAAGCCTGATTCTTAACATAAACAGTAATATTATTTTGCCCAGAATAAATCAAGTAACCCACCTGCACTCATTTGCAATGTTTTGTACATTATTGCCATTACAATGCTTAGCAGTTTGGGTTCAGTTCAGATCCTTGAGCTTATCTCTAACCTCGCTTTATCACTCATCTCTGCTAATTGGTTTCTGTGAACACTGAGATGGATTGTGTCTACAGACTGCTGGCTTCTTGTCACCAATTCCTTGCTTCACAAAGCCTGAATTTTGGAAATTTCATTTGCCCTTTTCCATTTTAAGTTCCCTCACTAGCAGTCTATCTTCCTAAAAGATACTTCATGCTCTGTCAGGATCCTGGACAAGAGAGCTGGTTTTCTCCCACACTGAAGAGGATCTGTTTGGCTGGCAGTGCTCACTGCCGAGCAGTGGGAGACAATATTGTGCATCTCACGTATGGCGCTGTCTCTAATTAACCAAATGTCTGTGGTTGCAAAGATAAATGTGGGTGCTGGGAGCCTCAGATCTGTGATATAAGTTTCTGTACCATCTTCAGCATCTTGGTTCTGGGCTTAAGGGAAATGTTTTTCTAATTTCTCACTCTCAGTGGAGTTTCAGTGCTTGTCAAGCAAGAAGAATGTTTTGTCAGCTGCTGTATTTCAGGCAGTATTTCTGGCAAAAGTTTCTCACTCTTTTCTCAATAAGACAGTGAAAAGCTTTACCTTTATAATCACATCTGTATTTCCCAATATCAAGATAATTATATATGCAAAATAACTTTGCCTAGGAGGCAATTATACTCTGTTGTTTAACTGCCTCCATGCTTATACTGCAACCTTGTTCAATTTTTAAGGGCTATTTGCCTGTTAAACTCTCATTCTTTTTCTGTCCAAAATCCTTATTAACCAAGCATTGTTACCTTATTTCATGTGACAGAGAGAACTGCATGATGCATCGAACTTAGCCAATCTACAGGCCTATTCAGGCAAGAACACACAGCCTTACAGACTTCTGTGTGGATCACCATACACCTCTCGATGAAACAAAAGGTCATATCTAAGTGCACACATGTATTATCAAGCTGTGGAAAAGTGAGTCAAGACAATTCATGTAGGACAAACTCATGCATGAGTCAAATAATTAACATTCTCAGAGGTCTTTTTCCAACCTAATTGATTCTGTGATTCAGCAATGAGGTATATTTTCCCATCACTTTGCTACAGAAAGACTCTGGCATCTCTTGGCATCAATGCATTTATCCTGCACAGTAACTTTTTCTTCATTTGGAAATCTGTACACATTCCTTCAGCTACTCATCTACTCAATGCACTTCTAGTGTAATACACCTTTGCCTGCACCTTCAGGTAGCTTCCTCTTTTTTTTTGTCGATCCCACTGCTGTGAGTGTCACCAAGACAGTGGAGTCAGAGAACAGCCAAAGGCTTACACCACTGATGCCTCTCTATCCTGCTGAAGGCAGGATCAAGACTCATTGTAAATGGGGTCAGCTATGCTGTGACCATATTTCCGCCTTTTATGCATCATACAGGACAAAGAGTGTGGCTGTAATGGACAGCTGAGCATTACAGCATCTTAGATGTCATGCATTAAATATTTCCTTGTATACATCTTCAGTGTTCAACACCCTTGCTGAGGTGTTCCTGAAAGGCTATATCACAGCTTTTCATGGATTGGAAAATTAAAACTGAACCACAATATCATATAGTGGGCAATGCCAAAAACTTGATTAGAAGAGGTATACAGGTAGAGTAAGGAATTCATAATACTCTGTTGAAAAGACTATATGTCCTTCCAACATTTAGTCATCTTTAATAAAACAATTTAAACCAAGGCTTGTTCTCAGTGTCAGTCTTTAGTCCAGTTTTAGTAGAAACTTTAATTCTGAGAAAACATCCAGAAGAGGAAGGAAAATAACATGGTGGTATTATAAAAACTAACAATGACAGGAGCTAACAAAAATCCTTAATTATTAATTTTATCCTAGGAACAGTTCTTATGAAGTGTTAATAATTTCTTTGAGCTAAACAGAGAGCTGAGCAAAGATATTGCATGTGTAGCTGCATATGCAATAACAACTAATTATTCTGCCTTTTTCATTTCAAAATACAAAATTTCTCAGCCCAAAATCTTTTTTACGGAAGTGTTTTTATTGCAACATTTTTCCCTTGGATTTGGGATTAAATTTTTGATCCAAATAGGAGAGACAAGCAGAAGCTATTCCCCAAGTAGCTGTTGAACTGGGATGTGGAAGCCACAGGTGCAAGTTCCTGTCTGTATCACACAGAAGGAATTTCACTGTGGAGCAAGTATTTCATTTCACATGAGTGCTTCCAGTATTGCTATTCTGAAAATAGCTCTTTTTCTACATTTTACATGAAGGAGAAAAAATGTTTCAAAGTCTCTTTTGCTTTTCTGATATGGAATGAAAACAAATTTCAAAATCTTCCACTTCATTTTTTTTCCTGAACTTGAATTCTCATTTTTCAAATAGATCTACAATCACATGGTCCACCTTATATTTTACTGCCAATCTTACACATGTCATAAACAAAGTCTCCAGCTACAGAATGAATTATTTATATGAAGGGAGTGAATCCCAGAACGTTGCAAGTTTCCTGCATGAATACTTTTGTGCCTCTCGTTTGTCACACGCTTCATTCCATATTTGGCTCTTGTCAGATTGAGAGCAAAGGCCCCACGTAGCTGCCCCAATAGGAGCATCTGCTCTTTCTTTTTCTTCCAGAGCCCAGAGGAGGTAAAAATATGATGCTGCTATACTGGGAGTACTTTAATACTCACTTTGTGTCTGCCCTCTCCCTGTGCTTTTGAAGGGAAGTAGGGAAGATGGAAAGATTTGGTTTTTTCTTAATATTTTTTCTCAAGGATAAGGTAAGTTCTGGCACATGGTCCACATTTGACTGAATATCATGCCATGGTTTATACAGGTGCTATGTGGACACTGACAACAAGTGGAATTACCTTTACATTTTCCACAGTTTCCACAAATTATCAAATGGGGAGAAGGGCTTTTTTACAACTTTAGTAACGCTTTTGCCATTTGTTATTTAAAGTATTTTTTTCCCCAAGTCCTATAAAATCATCTGATTTAGTGCTCAGAGCGCTCATGAGGAGGGCAGATGCCAGAAGACCCCAAGGTATTGGTTCTTCATTGCATATATATCTGAATTATCCATTTTGAACTGCAGGATTCTCCTTCAAAACTGCAAATTCAAAAGAGCCTGTAGAGAACAGGAAAATGTATGAGCTATGAAAAAAACTCCCTAATGAAAATCAGTGGACCTGCAGAAAACAATCTTGGGAGATAAATACCAATTATGGAGGATCCCTCCTTTCAGCAACACCAGGAACAAAGCAATATAAATTACACACAGAAAAGAAATAAATCTGACTTTAATTAGGGTTAGAAGTGCATGTGTCTGTTATAATGAGCTTCTCAGACGCTGCTGCCTCTCAAGTACTACCCCTCCTCCTCCCCAGCTCCGGGATGTGGCTCCAGGTTTTAGATGTGTTTCACCAGGAGCTCCACAACTTGTTGCCTGCAATGGCCCTGGTGCATCTCCAGAAGGCTATGAGTGCTTTTTCTGCCTTAACTGACAGGAGCAAAGCCTTCTGGGATAATTAGTGCTGCTTCAATTGGACAGGTAGCGGATGGGAAATAAACAGGCTCAAGAGCTCTGGGGACATCCGTGTTGCTGTAGGCAGGGAGGCAGAGGAAAATAAATATAGCTAAGCAGTTGGAAAAATATTTATTTATTTATGCTCCTTTTCTTTTGAGATGTGAGATGAGGACCAGCCCCAATATGAACTCATTTTTTTTTCTAAGCAGTTGTCAACTCTCTCCAGCCCTTGAAAATTGCATCCCACATAACTCTATGGCCAGCTACAGTGATGACCCATTTGGAAATGCTTTTCCTTATTGTTAACTGTGAAAGGAGATAATTTGTTACATAAATAATGAATTAGATGTGTATTAATTTAGAACTGCTTGTCTGAATGGCTTGCAAAGCAGCTGTGTGATTTTAGGCAGTCATATGCTGTCAATTAACAACTTATTCTAAGCCAAATCTGTGTAAGCTTATTATGTGTATCACACAGTGTGGAATTTCTTCATAGGTTTTACTAATTCTAGCTGTATACTGTTGGCTCCATAGTAGTTTAACACTGCTAAAGATTAGTAAAAATCCCAGTTAAATTACTGACGGACAGAGGGAACTTCCAGCTGCATTCCAGCTATTAATCTGCTAGTGACACTTCTCATGTCGTTGAGAAGTTGGGAGACCTCATTAAAATCCCCAGTTTTAGTATATGGAAAACTTAATACAAGTCCAGGAAGGCAACATTAAAGCTGAATATTAATAATACATTACCAATATTTTATTGAATTAAGGAAAGACCTTTTCAGTTCATAGTTAGACAAGCAGCATGGCTTATACTTACAAGTCTGATTGCTATCTGACTTTCCAAAAGCAATATGCCCAAAAATTTCAAAGAACTGATCTTGTGTCCATACAGAATGTGGGAATATCTGAGGCAACTAATTATTAAAAAAGACGTTTAGAAGAGACTAAAACCTTTGACAACTTAATTTTATTTTCTAACAGTACTGTATTTCAAAACAGGAATTCCACATTTTGATTGTTCTCATCTCACTGGAAGATAACAAGACCCTTAATAAATCTTGAGGGGCTACCTCTGAATAATATAATTATTAAAAGCCTCTCTTATCAATGCAAGTTTTCTCCACTCAGTATTTCTAAAGGGATAATTCTAAAGATGATGGTGTGACTGAGCTACACCCTTTTATGCTTGCCATTAGTAATTGCAATATACACCACTGTCTAGTTTGGACTGAAGTACACAAGGATCACCATGTCTGATTTTCTGAAAAACTGTGCCTTCTCTAAGAACATGGTAATTTTTAAGGAAAAAAGCAAAGCTCTTACACAAAGTCCAGGACTTTTTTTTTGCCTCACAACTAGCCATAAACTCCTAAACGTATGGAGCCTTAAGCATTTTCACAGGAAGAATCGCTCATGCTGTATATCAAGTCCTTAATAAAATCAATAACTTTGAAACTTGTTCCACTTAAAAAAAAATGGTATAGAAGCTTGGCTATGAGTCAGGCAAAGCTCAAGATTATCAATACTATGTATTTCTGTGTTTTCCAGTGTGATGGCTTCCCAGCTTCTCACTCACATTATCTGGGCACCTGACCAAATAGGAGAATAAACAACTCTCTGTCATTTATAGGAAATTTGTCCTACTGTAAAGAGGTTTTAGAAGTTTCCCTGTTAACAATGTTATCTACTAGTTCTATGGGACATCTACTTCTCCCTGCTGTGGAAGGATGCTCTGCCTTTCGTTCAACACAATGTGAATATGCTCAGTCCTGACTCCTTTACTCTTCATCTGGATGCTCCTTGCTCTCTCCATTTCCTCTCTTCGCCATCTGATGTTTTTCTTCCATTGCCTATCCAGCTCCACCTTTTTCTTCAATCTATCTGCTCCTTCAGAGACAAATGAAATTTTTTCAGATCTGGAATTCAGTATTTCTCCCGTCCAGACACATGACAAAAATTATTTATCTCAAACTAGTATTAAAAAACCAACCAAACAAAAAACAAACAAACAAAAACAAAACAAAACACACCAGAAAAAACAGCGTAGGAAAATCTGCCTAAAAGTTTAATCAAAATGTCTTTGGGGTACAGCTGCCTACAGACAAATTTAGTCAACAAGCAACGAGTCAATGTCACCACTTCCTGATCCCTCTCTCAGTAGAGTAAGTCAGCTGAAGTTAAGTGGGCAAAATTGCTGTTAACATGATACAAGAGTAAACAGAACTGCCATAAAACTGAGAGGCAACAATTTTTAAGCCTGATAAAAATATTTTCTTGTGGAGAAAATATTTCACACACAACTTCCCTTGGAATGAGATAACTTTGGCACCAAGAGCTTAGACCAATACAGAGAAATACAGCAATTTCTACATAGACCGTGAACATCCAATTACATTAGATTTCAATGGCTATTATCTAATCTACTAGAATCAGACCAAGATGAAACCTTCCTAACATCAGATTATTTCATCATTTTCCATAACTAAACTTTCTGAACATGCTGAACCATTTGGCCATTCAGAGAGGTACAGGGAAAAGGTGGTACACAAAATTAATGGCTTGAATCTGCTTCATTTAATTGCAAGCAAAAGAAGTATCATATTAGATCATGTGCGGATATTTCATTTATGTTACAAAAAATCAAAAATATTCATCCTGACTTTTTCAGGTCAAAGTTCTTCTTCTTAAATAAAATGAGCTGTTCTTACATTGCATTTATTCCTTTCTGTTTCCTTCTTTGCCTTTTCTGCCCCTCTCTTCCTCTACCTGCACAGGATAACCACTTCCTCTACTTCTTCATTCAAACTGGCAAATTCTGATTCCTCAGCTAAGTTTCTCTAGTAAGTCAAGGAGCCAGTAAAATTAATAACATTTTCATAGCATTCCCTTTTAATTCATTCTATTGCCTAATTTGCTTATATCATTGTGTAGCTGAAGAAAAGGGATAAAATGTCAGACTATTGTACAGATCCAAACCAGCCCCTTTGAACTCTGATTTTACAGCAGAAGCATCAAAGAAGAATTGATACTCGAAGGCTTTTTATCAATAGAAACTGTAAGAAAGAAATGATAAAAGAACATATTCACATTCTTACCTCAATTTCCCATTTTAACTTGAGGAAGCTCCTATTGACTTTGATGCTATAGGATTAAGCCTTTGGGCCTAGATCCTCAAAGGTACTTAAATGTTGCAAAGCTAACTTTTTTCCCCCTTGTGACCTCATGGATTTCTCAACCCAAGTACAACTTTCAGGCAAATAATAGTGCGAGTCATTTTAATTTTTTACTAAAAAAATTAAAATCAGAAATCAGTAGAGCAAGGACCTGCCTAAATCAGCCATGTCTGAAGAGTAAAGTGGGACTAGACATTGTCACTGCCTCTGCATAGACTCAAAGTGACCTAAATGCCAGTCATCCCCACCTACATTCTGGTTATTTTGGTATGCAAGGGCTAGCTGATGGCTGTACTATGTTACAACGGCTGACATATGCCCAGTCTGACTCCTAACCAAATGGTAAGAAAAAACTGGAAAAGGAAAAGGAAAAGGAAAAGGAAAAGGAAAAGGAAAAAAAGGAAAAAGGAAAAAGGAAAAGGGAAAGGGAGGAAAAAGGAAAAGGGAAAAGGAAAAGGAATATTTTCAGTTGGAAGGGACCTACCATGATCATGGACTTATACTGCCTGACCAGAGCTAGTTCACCTGGCTGATCCGATGCAGGTACGTTGCTTTTAGAGCCAACTTGCATATCTGTCCACAGCTGCACTATTTATTGCAGACCAACCAGGTCTCCTGTTGAGGTCCTTCTACTTCTACAAATTATTACAAGCAGATTATGAGAGAGAACACATCCCATGATGAGAGACCTCACTTGACATGTGAGTGACATGTAGGAAGGTGTCACTCAAGCCCTTGACTTAGACTTAATCTAAAACCTAGTTGCAGGCTGAGGCAGGGATCTCTGCCCCTGTTAACTCTCAGACTGACCTCAGCATTTAGGCTGCACAGTGTGTGGTCAATGGTCAACCAACTACAGGATTTAAACACCTATCCTGTCCAGTGGTAGCTCAGCAGAGATTTTGAGCACATCGGGGAGGGGGGGGAGGGGTGGAGTTTGTAGGTATAGGGGTGCTGAAGAATTACTTTTGGGGACCTGGGCCTCAGCTTCACTAACCTGGAGACCCTGTTTTCTCTTTCCAGCCTAATGTGATACTACAAGGACAGGACACTCTTGCTTTGAGTGTTGACATGCCTCCTCGTGCTGGGCCTGTTTGGGGAATGGGGGCTGTGGTTACCATCACTGAGTGGGTGTAACCTCCTCGCTGGGGTAGGGCAAGGCATCAGCCCTCAGCCCCCTCTACCCCCTGCCCCTGAGGAGCACTTGCTTCTCCTTTCCCCTGATGTGTGAGACATGAAATAGTGGAGCCAAGTAGTATTGCAGCTGCAGGGGGATAAAACCTGCTGCTGCCTCTGATTCCCTCCCCAGCTGCATTTGTCAGGCCCACCATCTTTCACTGTGCTCCATCACTTCTCACTGTTCTCTGTTGCTCCATTTTTATGGAAATTCATTTATAAAAGAAAGGCAGTTATATTCATAATGTAGAGCTTGCTGGAATACTTAATCTTTCACTTCATTTTTTTTTTCAAGTATGCCTTACTCAGACGTGGACTGATAAGCTGACAAGTGCTAAAACAATCTGTGAAATGATGCATGGACTTTTAAGCAAATTAATAAGTGCCTTGGAGCAAAGATATATATAATCACAGAAAAACCTGACTCTTTTCATAGGAGATATATCCTTGAAATATTGTTTTATCTGCTTAATTAGAGTTAAGGGGTGGACACATTGGCTTCCCTGAGATTAAAGAGAAAACTTAAAATATTCAGATGGGAATTTGTTTTATATAATATACTACATACACACTTAAATATGAAAGTTTGATCCTTTAATATTTAACCAATGGACAGTCCACTGAGACATCTCTTTCATTTCCACTGGGGTCCTGGTACAAGCACCAGCTAGTTTTAATAGACATCACACATTTTTAAAAAAATAGGCACAGTTAAGACACAGTTCAGCTGAGAGCCATGGGGCACAATATGTTGCATGGGTCAAAAGCACACGTCCTAAAGGAACTAGTGAACTAGAACAGTGTCTTTGTTATTAATCCGGAAATTGCATTTTTAGAACATATATTGCTGACTATATAAGTCTCCATTTTTTTTTTCTTCCAGTAATTTCTTTTTTCACAGGAACAGAGCAAACATCTCTCTTTGTTCCTTATAAAGATCTTTTAACTTTCCTGTTCCAGCTAGACAGTAACAGTCCCGTATGCATCTTAACATTTATGTTTATGCAGGCTAGAAATGTTCATGCTCATACTCATACTCGATGTCTTTAATACATACTTCCATCCACCAGCGACCTGCCCGTGACCTTCTTCAGAAATGCAAGGTAACTTGGCTAGCTCTATTTCTGGTCCTTCTGAAAAAGGATTGTCAGGTCAAATTGTGACAGTTAAAGTGTGATGTCTGATATTGACTGCTGTCCAGCAGGGACTGTAAGCACTGCATCTCCCACTTCATTCAGAACCTTACTATTGACTTGCACTATCATCTTAAGGTTAGTCTTTTATCTCCTGTGCTTACAGGCAAAGAAATAAGTGGCACTGGAGCAAACTGCTGTACAGCAGCCCAGGGACACTGCTCTCATGAAGCTAGTGTGGTTGTATGACTTCAGTGCCCACAGATAGGATGACCATTGCACAGTGTGTCAGAGACAGGTGTAATTACCATTACAGCACGTTTCTGTAGCTCAATTATAAGTTAAATAACTTTTCTAATATATCTATTTCTCTGTTTGTTCATGTGTGCATGTGTATACTTTGGACAACATGCAACAACTTTTTTTAATTAAACCATTCTACAATGAGGCAAGAAAATACAGGAGATACCAAAAATCAAGCAAACAAAGAAAAAAAATTAAAAACCCATTGTTGTATGCCTTTTCTAACCCTATGTTATTGCTAAAATATTATTTCACCTTGTCCTTCCCCTTTCCACTCTCCAGGCTTGTCAAACCACTTTCCCAACACCCATATTTGTGCTTGCCAATCCTTTCCCACATTAGTGCATGTCCTCATGGTTATTTCACTTCCTAATGTTCCTAATGTTTTTTATGTAAAAATTAGATGTGGGACATTAGGAACTTTGAAGTAGTCCTTTTAGAGTAGGAATCTGAAAGTACTTGCAGGTGCAAAGAATCCTTGCTGGTTACTGGCTGGGGTCACCAGCAAAAGAGTAGAGCAGAAACTTCTTGACATTCCTATTTTTCTCATTTTCAGTTTAGTGGATTTTCTACATAAATAAGTGAGTTGGAGTTGAAAAAATAATTGCTTCAAGAATTACAGCATGCAGTTTGGTCTGCTCTTTCACCTAATCTTGTTTAACAGTGGAATATCAGACTCTTCAAAGTATGCAAATTATTTCTGATTTGTAAATGTTTTGCAAATAGACACCATTCAGAAAACAGTTTGCAAATCAGCTGCATTACTATTTCTATTGCATTTAATTGGAAAGATTTTTATTTCAACTGCAGATACATCTTCAGTTTAAGTTCAGTTTGTACCATCTGCCATATTTTATCCCAGTATAAAACCATATAATTTTATTCTTCTTGACCACTTTCCAGGTACAGTTTCTCACCTGGAGTATTCCACAGCTTGAATCTTTTCTCTTCTTCTCATCACTTGGAACTCTAGCCAAAGCTTGAAGAAACCTTTGCTGAAACAAATATATCAACCCTAATGGGTTTTTTAAAAATCTGGATTTTAGGAAAAGTTGAAAACCCTTGCCTCATTTCCATACATGAAAACTTTGTTCTGTGTTTGCCTAGAATAGCTCAGTCTTGTTCAGTGAGATTAGCAACAATGGGGTTTCAGTTTTTACAATGCTAATCCATGATTAATCTAAACATATTTTAATGCTCCTTGAAGCACAGTATTATTTTCCTAATCCAAAATTTGCCTCATTGATCCCATCCTTGCTTATTTTTCCCACAACAATTCAATTTATACAACACTGTAGCTAAAGTCTTTACATTTAAATCGGAAATAAATTACTATTGTTATTATGCTGAATGCAGCAATAAGAGTTCATAAGATAGAAAGACAGGCCTCTTTCCTGCCCTTCAAACATGACTATCATTCCGAAAAAATATGGAAAGATGAAGTGTTCATGTGATAATTTTCTACTTACTTGGGATTCGTGAGTATTTGCAGGTGTTGCACAGATGCCATTTCAGGTTAGTGAGAAGAAAAATAGTTAATAATATTTCATAAGATGCTAGTTAAAAATTTTGCTCACTAATAAACCGTGTATCAAAAAGCAAAACGATTTTAGAATGATGGGGAGATTTTCTTGGACTTTTTTTTTAATTGCACCAGGATATTTCCAGGAACACTGTTTTTTTATTATTTTTTCATTTCCTTTAGGGGAATAATAAAGCCTATTTGCTATTTCTAAGTAGACCTCACTATCTGAAACAATCAAAAGAGTGTGATAGTCACAAAATATGCCTTCAGGCTCACATACTATCTCTAGAAATAAAATGGATTCCCACAATTTTTTAAACAATTAAGACCTATATTAAATAATAAAGGTAGGTTAATGCTAAGGATTGATTCATGGCTCCTGTTTTCTAAAATTAAAATGGATTTTTAAGTGTCTCCTATTACTGATGCCTCTTAATATCTGCAACGTTCAGCAAAACCACTGTGAAGGTCAGGACATGGGCATTATTTAGTGTCTGTTTTTAATGTGCAGGTTGTGAGCAAAATCAACATCATGAAAAGAGCTGAAAGTTTCAGAGACTTTGGTTTGCATTAAATTTTCAGTGGCCCTCAGTAAAAATGAAGCATATTCTCATCTGCTAATTTTCCTACCTCAAGACTGCACTCCTTTGCCATAAGTAATCTTTATTACTGCTAAAGGCTTTATACTCCCCAACAACATTTAGGGAACCCAAAACATATTTTTTAACCTTTCTCTGTAAATTTAATACCCAGTCCACCCTCCACTGCTCCTCCAGTGACTATGCAGATTGTTTTAGTAAGAAGGATGTTTTGGAAACCCAGTCTTCAGACTGAGTACAGGCATGCTACATCTAGCCCGAGGTGGCTTTCCAGCACCATGGTCAGATGGACAGGAAGGAGCTTCTGGCTTTGGGGTGACTGTGAGCTAGCAGATGCCCAGGCTGCCCTTTCACTTCCCTGTGATGAGAAGTGGCAGCATCCACACACTCCATCAAGTCTGCCACCAGCTTGCTTCCTCTTGGAGTCTGGCATCCATGTGGCTGACATTCTCCTCCTTTGCCCATGGAGAGGGTAAATGTCAGAGTTGCCATAGCACAACAAAACGTCCAGCTACACTTAAATCAGGCCATCTGATAGGTTAAAATAAATTGTCACCTACATGGTGACACTGGTGAGAACTACTAGGTTTTCCAGTGACTTTCTACACCGAAGTGAACAAGAACACCTCTGTGGTTGCCCATTGCTTTGGGACAGCCATTGTGATCTGATTGAGGACACCTTTGTGAGTGCCTACTATGTATGGGTAAAGTTAGGACCCATTCTGCAATTTATTTAGTCTCTAGCAACATTTGCTCATATCCAGAGAGAGGAATAACCCTCGTGGAGCTGCAATACCCTCCCACAAGACTAGTAGCAGTTGAGCGGAGGCTCTGGGCTCTTCATTCCCTGCAGGGGCCAGGGAAGCTGGGGATGGAAACCTAACAGCAACAAGCCAGGCAGAGCCCAGGCAAATGGCTCTTCTCTTTGTGTACACAGAGAGGCCATGCTCACTCTCAGTTATCCCAGAGAACACATCAACCTTACAATACTTAAAGAGAAATTCCAGCTGAGCCTTTTTAGACCTGATCAAATTAAATTTGAGATATAAGAGGTTCAGAGGTTTTAGAAATAAAATATATTATTTACAACTAGAAGTATTTATTATTCAAGGCATTCTATCAATCCTAAAAGAATATTTAATGGCTAGTGTATTAAATCCATATTTTATGAATAGTCAGATAATTTTGATTTCCTTTTTCCTTTGTCAACTAGTTTAAAAGCCATGCTGAGAAATAGCTTATGAAGTTCATGTCACAAGTGAGATTTCTATTTTTTATTTCACAGCTCAGAAGCATGCCAAAATAAAAATGAATAAATAATGTTTTGCATATCTTAATACTATTATTCTTAAAATTCAAGGTAGTGCATGTGCAAATTAAAGCTAAAAATATGTTTAATATTTGATTACTACATTGTAAGTTCACATCTTGTATGGCCATTGAGAATGTAAAAATCTATCCCACTCTTGTATCAGCTGTAAATGTGAGCAAAGGAACTGCCAATAAAATGAATTTTAGAAAAATGTTAATAAATATTTGAATTACCAAGTTTTTGCTGTCCTGAAAAGAAGCAGTAGCAACTATTTCACATTGCAAAAGAAACTTGTAGGAGATTATAAGTCACAGAAGTGCAAAATAGAAATGCAGCACAATCATCCTAAATGATATGCAGGATATGAAGGAAGAAGTAGAAGTTGCAAGATACTTTCCTCTTAAAGCTGTTGTTCAGATGTGAATTGTAATGAGCCTTTGACAACCAGTGCAATGACTGGCAGAAGGACGATGCCTAAAGGCATCATCCATAGTTTGCTGAACACCAAACTGTGCACAGCCGAAAGCAGTAATACCTGCCATAAGAATGGTCGGTATCCTTAGCGCCTACTCATAGCATCAAAGAAGCACCCAGGTGTATGGAGCTGGTTTGTATAAACACTCTAAAGGGACCATGCGGATTTACCTTTCTCATGTAACTTTCTCTGTATTTCCAAGAAAGCCAATTAAAAACTTCATGAATGGGGATTTTATTTTCTGCAAATACTCTATATGTTGTGTTTCTGGCATTCAACATGAGTGTTAGAATATCAATAAAATGCAAATGAATTTATAAGATGCTCTATGCAGTGTGGAAAACAATTCATAGAATCATAGAATGGTTTGGGTTGGAAGGGACCTAAAAGATCATCTACTTCTGACTGTCCTGCCATGGGCAGAGATGCCTTCCACTAGACCAGGTTACTCAGAGCCCCATCCAGCCTGGCCTTGAAGACCTTCAGTAAAGGGACAGCCACAACTTCTCTGGGCAACTCGTTCCAGTGCCTCACCACCTTATAGTAAAGAATTTCTAATATATAACTAAACCTATCCTCCTTCAACTTAAGGCCATTCCTCTTTGACCTACCACTACATGTCCTTATGAAAAGTCCCTCTCCAGACTTCATATAGGCCCCCTTTAGCTACTAGAAAGGTGCTCCAAGGTCTCCTTGAAACCTTTTCTCCAAACTGGACAGGCCCAAGTCTCTCAGCCAGTAACAACACCAAACACTTTTAAAACAGTGCCTGCAATATTTTCCTCTATATACTGCAGCTTTTTTGTTTGTTTGTTTGTTTTTCTTATTCTTTTTATGCTCTGTTACAACACTTATTTTCTCATTTTTTAATTTGATTGCTTGTGCTCAGCACTTTCATTTTTCACCTTGCTTCCTTTTTGGTTTAATGTCTGAAAAATTTGCAACTGCAGTCTTTTTAGAGTATCTTTTCTTCTGAAACAGACAGGATGCAGCATGTCCTGCCAAGTGGAACTAAAGTTTATTAAGTGTATTTTATGTATAATATATGTAATATAAGAACAGAGCTTCTTTTCTGTTCCAACAAAGGGTGATAAATGCTGAATTATTGCAGGAATCATCTTATTACAAGTTCTCAGCCTGATCAAGAGCAATAGTGCAAGTAGTTAGTAAGTTTGTATTCTGTTTATTCTGAGTACCATTTACATTTTTTTGTTAAAGAGGCCTTTCAGGAGGAAGAAGAACAATTTGTCCTGGTTCCTGTACTCTGGGAACCCTTTGGAGGGAGGAGATCTGCACCCTTCAGGGACACAGCCAGCATGAAATGCTTCTGGGACACAAGCAGGAGGGGGGACACGACATGGAAGTCTGCAGAAGGAGAAAGGATTTGGGACAAGGAAGGAGCCTGTGTGCCAAAGGAAGAAGACCTCCCTCTGGCATAATGGAAAGAAAAAGACTTTACTAAGCAAGGGGTGTGAGCAAACCAAGACCCACTGACTGGTTTTGGTCTAAAAGACCAGTGAGGAGGGAGACCTTGCACCATAAGGATACAATGGGCAAGAAAGAAGAGTTCAAAGATTTTTTCAAAACTTTTTTAACATGGGTTACCTGAGAGATCCATGATCTTCCTATACAAAGAATTACCTTATTCTACATAAGCAATTCTGTTCTCTGATAAAACCTGTCTGTAGAGTCTGGGATCTGTTTAATGCCCCCAGACAGCCTCATTGAGAAAAGTCAGAGATTTCCTACCCTCTGGCCAGTGCAAGGTTGGGCACCTGTAATTCTGAGTTTGTCCTCTGCAAATGGTTTGCCTGCAGTTAAACATGGATAATACTTTGGACCATACACAATTCTCAACAACAACAACAAAAAAAGTGGATGGTAAATACTGAATTAGCTCAGATGGTTAGATCATGATGCTAATAGTGCCAAGGTTGTGAGTTCAATTCCAGTATCAGCCATTCACTTAGGAGTTGAACTTGATCATTATGGGTCCCTTCTAACTCAGAATATTCTGTGATCCCTAACACGTCTGTGACAACTTGCATGATTGGAACTATAGCACAGTTTGTGGTGGAAAAAGGTGATGTGAGTAATATACTCAAGTCTAAGTTATGCTGTTTAGAAGAGGGTCCATTTTTGATAATTTTGTGTATGTCACAGCCAAAAGGATGGTTGTTACTCCTAGAGAATGTCACAGAACTTACTTTCTTGTTTACCCACCTGCATAAAGAGATAGTTGCCAGTTATCACAGTTATATCACAAAGCCCTGTTCACGGAGAGGAAGAAGCCTTGGGTAAACATAGTCATGTTTGTGGTTCCAGTTTGTCTCTGCTTATATTTAAATACATCACATTACTTGTTTGTTCCAAAGTTAATCAAATTATCCAGATCAAACTGAGTAATTTACCAAGCCACAAGTCTCAGTATCATCTGTGAATTTTATATATATATATATCTATATCATCTATCTATCTATCTATCTATCTATCTATCTATCTAATCACATGCTTTTCTTAGTATATTTTCTTCCAGAAAAATTGTCTGAATTGCATGAGCCACACAGAGCTGAAGAATCAACCTGCAGTCAGTAGTCCTTCATTCTTCCATACACATATATCAAAAGGCAGACTTTTATTTTGGGGGAAGACATGGTCATAGTCTCGTAATAACAGTTCTTACTGAAAACATTGTGCTACATCAGTGCAGGTGCTTTTATTAGTTGGATTTGTTGAGTCTTTAGAAGAAAAGTGAACTCAAATATTTTCAGGAAAGTTTACAATCACCAACAGGGTTTCTGACAACTCCAGTTCTGTCCTTTGACTCCATGTGCACAAGGTTCAGCATATCACCACCAGGATGATCAATCTGATCCTTGGGTGTTACTCTTTTTCAGACCCTGGTATAACGCTTTCGTCCTCACCGTTTTCACTAAAACAGTTGTCACTGCAATGATACCAAGGGTTTATAATTCTCTTATTCATATTTGCTGTTATTCATATTCATGCAGATTGCTTATTTTACTTTTTTATTTTCTCTCCCAGTGTATATTGTGCTCTGTTTTATAATATTGAGTTCTTTTTTTGATTATGAAACATAGTGTTCTTAAGCAAATTTTATTTTCTGTCTAAGAATTTATAAACACCTCTTGCTGAGATATCTAGATATTACATGCTGATACCAATACTGGATGGCTTTATTTTAGGTTCAAACTAATTAAACCATATATAAATTACTTTTAATACAAGAGGTACCATAATAATGGTTACTTTAGTTTATTAATTGTCCTTCTTCCTAAAGTAATTGCAGAAAACCTTTCTGAAGACTCATCCTAGGGAAAAAAAAAAAAAGAAAAAGAAAATAAGCCAATATTTGCTACTACATGCTGTTTCTAGTTCAGGCTGCTCAGAGCAGAAAGTGTAAGGAGCTGGTAATAGAATGCCATTTGATTCTGCATTTCTGAGGTTTTTCAAGCTGCAGGTTAAGTCTTTGTCCCTTCTGAGCATTGGCACAAAGAATATACATACATAAAATTTCCTGTGTTCAGAACACTGGATGATCAATACAAAGTTATCTTGCCAATTTCAGCACATCTTGGACAAAATATTTCTCAGGCAGTGTACCGAAGAAATATTTAGGGGTGCTATTGTTTGTTACTCTACACTGATGGAAATACGTAAGTTTGTTTGTATTTGTACTCATTTGTGATTACCAGTCGGTATCTATTTCTCTGCTATTACAGAATGCTTTGAAGCAATATTTTTCATAACCTGGATGAGACAATGCTCTTTAAATCAGAGCCAAAAAGCATACTCTTTCTTTGAAATGTACCTTTTCCTATATTATTTCTTCTGTAGTTTTCATTTAATTGCATGAGGTTTCCACATATTTTTTTCTATGCTTAAGAAGTTTCTTTCCACCTAAAATATCTTTTTTATGCCTCAAACTTGTGATGCATTCAAAACAGTGAATAAATTAATGTTAGTTCTTATCATTTCAGTTGATTCATTTGTTTAACATACAGCAATTTTACTGCTACCGGTATATTTCAAGAATTTATGTATATAATAGTCAGGCACAAATGTTTCTAAATAACCCCACATTTTAAAAACCTGTGTGTCTCTAGACTTACAAAGAAATTACAAAACCATCACAAACACTACTGGAAAATAGTTTATTATAGATTTGTACTACTTTGTTCACTCCTAAATATTCTATGGACCATTTCCAGCAATAATTACTGAGAATATGTTTTCTTTTGCAATTGAAATCCTGTAAAGCTCTAACTTTAGGAAGTGCATTTGGCTGTGTTAGAATAGTATGAAGACCAAGCAGTGCAGGAAAGACACTGACAATAGTGAGTCTAATATAATATACACATCACATGATATCCAAAACATATAATCATTCACAAATTACATGTTTAGTATTTGACTATTGTGTTCAGACTATAGCTGCAAGTCCCATCAGAACAAGGTAAGGTTTGTAGGGAATGAGAGAGCTCCTCTTTCATTTGGCCAATTTAACCATCAGAGGATCTTATTTTGCTCTGCAACTCATTTACTGCATTTGCCACAGGTTCTGCTGAATTCAGTGACAATTATGCCCGCAAGTCAAGGAACAGACTGTTCCCACAGTATTTATGAATCATGATGGAAAGAAATGAGCAGTGTTCACTACAATTGCCAGCTCTTATACCTAGAACAGAGCAAAAGCCTTGTCACCAGAAAATGTTGCTGCTGAGACAATAAAAAGATGATGCATGAGACTGCAGGGCATTGCAGCACTTTGCAGTCTGTAAGTAATTCAGAAGGATGTTGAACAATATCCACAAGAGGTGAATATCTGAAAAACGGATTCAGAAAATTTTCAGCCGAGAATTCCATAAGAATTAGCTGAAAGGCCCTGCTGGCTGATGCTAGTCTCCAGTACAGCTTGCAATAGCAGAAAGACTTCAGAAGCCTAGAGAGCATTAATTTTATGAAAGCTCCCAATAGAAGGGCAAGCAGATGACCTGCATAACTTAAAACCAGCGATCCTGGTATTAATCCAGGACATATTAATGAAAAAGTCATGTAGGATTTACATCACAAAGAATTCAGTGATATATTAATATTACCACTAGTCATCAAAGTAGATAGGAAAGTACATCTTGTCAGAAATCTAATTTGATTATTTGAGGATAATGGATCACAGACTGGTTTCGAAAATTTGGGAATCACCTACAGCAGAAGGTATTTCTGGTGGGGTCCATATTTAGCCTAATATTAGTCAACATTTTAACCAGATCTGTAGCTGTCACTGATCATAGCTGAATAGCAAATGAAACTGAGAGGAGGGCAGGCCAGATACCCTGCCAAACTCTAAATCAGTTATGCAGTCATCTGTTATCAGTACAGGTTGGGGAATCAAGGAATTGAGAAAAGCCTTGCAGGGAACTTGGGGGTACTGGTGGATGAAAAGCTAGATGTGAGCCAACAATGTGCCCTTGCAGCCCAGAAAGCCAACCTCACCCTGGGCTGCACAAAGGAAGTATGGCCAGCAGGTCAAAGAAGGTGATTCTCCCCCTCTGCGCTGCACCATCTTTACTGTGTCCTGGTCTGGGATCCTCAGCAAAGGAAAACCATGAGTCTGTTAGGGCAGGTCCAGAGGAGGTCATGAAGATGGTCAGAGGGCTGGAGCACCTCTCCTATGAAGACAAGCTGAGAATGTTGGAGTTGTTCAGCCCGGAAAAGGGAAGGGCCTGTTGCAAAACACAAAGGGTAAGGGTTTAAACTAAAAGAGGTTCCATTTAGATTTTAATAAGAAAATTTTTTATAACAGTGGTAAAAGGTTGCCTGGGGACATTCAAGGACAAATTGGATGAGGCTCTGAGCAACCTGATCTAGTTGAAGATGTTCCTGCTTGTTGCAGGCAGGTTGGACCATATGACCTTTAAAGGTCCTTCCCATCCAAACAATTCTATGATTCTAAGAAAGTCATACACGTAAGGAAAAAACAAAGAATGTTGACCACAACTACATGCTAGGAAATTACATCCGGAGGGAAAAAAAAGTTAAAAACTAATGGCATCTAGGTAAACAGATGTGTGAAACTAAGCTTCCATCATAGTGACCCAGCAAAAGAGGCACTTACGACCCGTAGATACACAAAGAGCAATAAATGGGCCAAAGCCAAGGTGATTTCAGCTTATGGCACTGGTGAGACTAATACTGGAATGCTTCCTCCAGCTTTGGTGTTCTTATTTCAAGAATGGTATTGAAGGTGCACATCAATTATTTGAGAGCTCAAAGAAAATGTCTTGCATAGATGAAATAAGGAATCTACTCAGCTTTTAAAGAAGAAATAGTGAGAGATGGTCTGCTTACAACATATAAAATATATACATGACAAAAAAGAAAACCAGTGACTATAAAAGGAATTTTAATTAATCAGGAAAGGCATAACAAAGCAAAACCAAAACAAACCCAAACAAATAAAAAAAAAAAACCAACACAACACAAACCACCAAAACAGAACAGCCAGCAGATGAAAGCTAAGCACAAGGAAATTTAGAGGGGAAATGCTCTAATTGTTATCTGCAAGTATGATTAATTCCTGGAGCAAGGACCAATGAATGTGTAGTCTGCCCACATTTTCTTTCCTTCACATAAAGATTGAAAGCTTTCTACATAAGTCAGATGCAACATATGCACTAATTAATAGCAAGTTATTAATCCCATTATAGAGGTCGATGCTTATGTTATACAAGAGATCAGACCAGATGACTTACTGATTCCTTCAGTCCTTCAACGCAACAAGTTTGTGTAAAAAACTGAACTCCTCTTGTTCCAACTCAACTTCCATGAGTTACTGACACTGGGGTGTTTGATGGCTTCTTGCTTCTCACAGAAAGCCCACTACTGGAGTGACTGTTCATGAACTAGAATTAAATTCTATGCCATTTTCTTTCTCTGAGGTGCAAACTGTGATGGTCTTCATTTAAATGAAGATCAAAATATGGTCATTAGGAATTTAATTAAAAATATTTTGATTGCAAATTATTTTTTGCAATGTGTTTGCTCAAACAATCTGTTCTTCAGCTGTCACTTAAGTACTTCAGAACATCCGGCACAGTGTTATGGTTTTTTTGTTCACAGGATGTTTGTAATGAACTCCACTATGTAACCAGCTGGTGAAATAACTATGATTTTGCTGAAAATATTGTAGAATTTGGTACAGGGAAAAAAGGAAAGGCAGGAAGAATATCTTTTTAACTCACAGTTAAAACTAATGATGACAGACTGTCAGGAAAGAAATATGAAAGTATATAATTACTGGCTGGCATGCCTCAGGCATCACCCAGGTGTTAAGAATACATAAAGGCTGGGCATGCAAGAACTAACCTCCTCCAAAGGTCCTTTGGTATCTATCCCCCCAAGTATTTTAATACTGCCATTTGCTTCATAGTATTATTGGCCTAGCAACAATTTGTTAGAACAGAACAGTAACAAGAAGCACACATGCATATAAGTTTGGGGTTTTTTTCAGATATTATGCATTCACACACAGTATAATTCAAGTTATTAACTGAATTAAACAAAAACAAGTGTCCCTGGTAAACTGATGGGGAGTGGTTCCTAGAAGTGATTATTTTGCTTCAGTAGCACAACTCAAATGAGCAAAATTTGCCCACATTACAGAAAGTATGCAACACTTGCTTCCCATTAGACGAAGACTCACAGCAGAAATTGAAAATCAGATACTTACTTTAACTGTGGTTAGATTCTGACCTAATTTGATATTTGTTGCTCCTATTACTTCAAAGTTTTAGTTCTGCAAAAAGAAAGCTGAAAGCTTACACTGTAAAGTTGTTACTCAAGCACCTTATGTGAAAAGCCAGTGGTGACACACTACAGCAGTAAATTTATGGACATTCTGTAGTCTGAAAGTTAATCACTCAGATTATTCAATTTATGCTTACAAATAACAAAGCAATAACCAAAATCTGGATCAGTTTCTGAGTGATTCATAAGCAGGGATGGAAAATGTAATCCTAATAATACTTGAACGAGCTCTGACACACACAAACACCCACAGACTGGCACATGGTGCAAAACAGTTCTTGTGGTTGCAAAAGAGTTTCCATTTATTAACTCCTTTGCAAACGTTAAACTTTGAAAAACTTTTCAGGTCAATAATTTCTGATGCTTTCTGATCCATCAATGGGTTCAGGGGATTTTTTTGGTCTAGAACTGGGCTGTTTAGAAAAGTCTGAAAAAATATACAGTCACTTTTAAATAAAAAGAAGCTTAAACATATTTTTTGCATCATTAAAAAAAATTTGCAAAAAGGAAGTTTTTCCATTTCCTTTAAGGCCTCAAGCCAAAAACTTTATTTAATTTTGAAATGTCAGCTTAGCAAGGAAGTATTTCTCCATATGCACAGTGGACTTCCCAGAAATATTTGTTTAAGGACATGAGTCACTTCAGACTGATAATGACTTCAAAAGTTTTAACTGAGGCCCTGCAGGTACATTTGGACAGTGGTGAGCTTTACCATGCATAAATCTGTAGTTAACTACACACAGAAATGCCAAGTCCAATTGATTACTCCAGCATGGTCAAGGTAACTTTTCAAATGCTGTAGGAAACTCAGAAGCCATGCAAAAGCCCCTCCTCTCCTAAGTCCATCACCTTTTACAAACAAGACTGACCTGAGACCTACAGAGCTAAGCTCTTAAAGATGTCACAGCCTTTATTCCTTTTCTTACACTTCCAACAGAACATAATGCTTCTTTTCTTTCTCTACTCATGTTTAATTGAGATAATCAAGCAAAGTACCTGTGTTGAACTCAAAAAAATCACTGGGCATGTGGCTAAGATCAATAGGCACCAGGCATGGTCTAGCTTGGGCAATGACAGCGTCTTAGTATAGTTCTGCATCTGGACTAAATGCTGTCACTTCTCAGTTTGGATATACTACTCCCAGATCTGGAAATATGACCAGATCCCTGCTCAGTGCTGTCTAAGGAAGACTGGAACTTCACAGGTATTACTTCAATACTGGATAGCTGGATCATCTCAGCAATCACCCAAACTGTACATTGCATAAGGAGTGTTAGACATGTCAGCCTATGACTTACCAGAAGAGTGGAGATAGGACTAGATACTTGCCTTCCTTGTCACTACATTTACCAGTTAAGGTTCCACCCCATGTGCTCTTTTTTCTCCTCGCACACCATCTAAATCTACAGAATGTATGTCTTTCCATATGAAATCTGAGATAGAGAAAACAACTGTGCAAGAAACAATGTCCTAAATGTTCTGTTAATAGAGAGGGGTGGTATTCTTCTGAATGCTCCTTAACTCTTCAGATCAGATGTTTTATTACGTTTCACATTTCAAAAATGGAATTTAACATGTAAATTAATTTGCCACTTCCATTTCCAAATGGTGTTTTATTTGAAAATGTAACTCCTATGTATGTCACCAAAAAACTGAATTGTAGGAAGAACACATTAATTTATACAACTCTCACATAGATCACACATCAGTTAGAGTAGAAGTACTCTCAGTTTATTTTAGAGGATTGATGAATTCTGCTTTCTGAAGGAACCTTGTCATAACAAGAGCCAATTCTGAAGTACCTAACACTTCGTGTGATGATCCAATTATGAAATGTCCAACATCTGTAAATACTAGTCGTATGTTTCTACTCTTGTTTGAACCAAATTTTCTTTAATTACTTCTGTAGCTGGCTCCATTTGTCAATGCCTACCTTATATTTTCTACCACATATTTCCTTGTAACATAAAGAGAAAGTCACACTGATTTCCTTTACTATTTTCTACTCTGTGACTACCAGAGCTGGCTTTCAGATTTCACATGTAATGTGATTGAGAAGCAAAAACCTCACTGTTAGTATTATTTTATCACTCTACACTGAGTTTCTTGTTGAATTTTAATGCATACAAGTGCCTTGGAGTAGATTGGTCATTGAGTTTCATTCAATATAATATATTTTTAGCTGCTATTTTAAGCTAAAAATGACAGCTCTTACATACAGCCTACTACAGGTCCTTTAGCTCTCTTTCCTCAGATCTGTTCATGTCACCCATGCCCCCTAAGGCACCAGTGTCTGTTGCAACTCTTTAATTGCCGTCACTCCCTCGTCTGTGACTTCGTTCTCTCTTCTCTTTTCCCCCCTTTGCACCCCAGAGAAGCTATGGTGCATTTCTGTGGCAAAATATCTTCAGAAACAGTGCTTCTTAGCAATCCTAGAATGGACTGCAAATCTGCAGTGCCAGATTTCATTCCCCTGTAACTCACACCAATCACATCACAACACTCCAGCTTTTGGTTCTGCATCCTATCACCTCAGCCGCAAATCTGCAACTTCTGAGAATGTGTTCTCCAACAGTCATAAAGGCAAGGGACGCAATTATGTACCAGAAGGACCTCATCCCTACAGGTGTTCAGTGCTTCACATCTGGGGAGAGCCTCTGGCTTTCAGAATATCCCCCACATTACACGTGTTATAACCCAAGGTCATACAAAGGCACAGTAAACAGGGGTAGGCAAATTGAGAAACTTACAGCTTTGCATGCCTGTAAGGGGTGAGACAGTTTGTGGTACACCAGATCTCTGCAGGTGCTTTCTCTGAGGGCCAGCTAAATTGAACCATTATATAGCTGCCACAGGCAAAGAACACAAAATTGGGCAGTTAGCGCAGCTCAGCTGACACGTGATAACTTGCTAGGCTGAATGTGTAAGACCAAATGTTTTCTATACCTTACAGTACACATTTACTACACATCCAAAATTACCACACATCCTAATAAAGTTAGCCTTAAAAAAATAATTAACTCAAAGCTTTTTTTGGGCAAATTTTCTTTGTTTATTTGTCCAAAAAAAGGGAAGCATTCACAGAATATATTTAGGATCATGATTTGTGCTGTCTGTGGTGGGCAGCGGACAAAACAAATCTTAAGAAATCTATCACAGAATGAGACAGTGGAATACAGTGTGGTGGCAGCTGCAGGAGTTTAGCACTGTGCACTGATGGCACCTGTATGAAGTGAGGGGCATCTGCGTGTTGCAGAAGCCTCTGCAGCTCAGCAGAAGCATCGTGATGCCATGAGGTCTCTCCAAGAAACAAGCACTTTTGGTCACTGCGTACAAATGCAGAATCGCTACTTAGCAATCATCTTTCTTGAGGGATGGCACAAGTGAAAACATACACCTGTCATTTCACCAGCATAAAAATCTTAGGAAGCAACCCACTAAGTCATTTCAAACCTGAGGCCGCTTCAACAATAGCCCACTGAGATTTACAGTGCCAGATTTACAGTAGAATATGAAAGACCCAGAAGCACCACTGCCGTGATAGAGTGGATGGTCACTGAAATTAATTTATCCTGCTTCTCAGATGTTTGGTCCTGGATGATCATCTCTTTTGTCCCTGTTTATGAAGCTGTTTCAAAGATGCTTCAAGAGTGCTATCTGTGGCAGCCCAGTGCCAGCCCTTTGAGGATTTATGAAATAAGAGTAATGATTTCTGCTCCTATTAATAACAAAGTGAGCAACGAGAGTAAGACAAAACCTACCAATTCTAAATTATGTTCATTAATCTTTCTACATTAATCACATTGCTGTATGCTGCACCTTGTAAAGCTTGTATATCTCTTTGTAACTAGACTCAGATCACTTTGTAGTAGTCCAGACTGGATAGGAAAAAGGCATAAATGACTATGTAAATACTTTGTAATCCATTTATTCCATTTGTTAATTTGTCATCATGCTAAGTACCAGCAAAACAATGTTTGTCAAATGCCATATGAGTGCAACACATCAATCATGACAAGATGCAGGGCACACAAATATGCTTTAGGAAGCTGACTTCAGTCCTCTGCTGCTTAGTCTCTGTTTTGGTTGGTTGGTTATTTGTTTGTTTTGTTAATAGGGGTTGACAGAATTGCATAAAAATAAATTATACACACATACAAAAAATAATTACATTTTTTTTAAAAAAAGGTTTTTCCCAATTGTGTGTAATAATTTCAGTACAACATAATTCTGCATAAAGTACATTTTCCAAAATTTCTTTCCTATTAAATCAGTTTATGGCTTTAATAAGGAATAGAAAGAACATGTTAGTAATCTTATTATTGCAAGGAATGCAATTTTAATACTAATTTTCCAGGATTTTAATTAATTAGGTAGTTTAAATTTCTTTATTTATTCATTACAGTTTCATACTTTACCTTATAGTTTTAGGTGAAAGGTATTTGAAGCCTTAGGGAAACAAGTTGCAACACAATCCTAGTCAAACCACACAGACCAAGCTTCCTGAAGATACACCTTTCATTGTCTAGTCCCTTCTTACATTCATAATCACCACTAGAATAAACAACAGTTAAATAAAGATACTGTGGGTTTAAGTCTTTGTCCATTATAAAAGGGGGAATGAAACTGCCCAGACAAAAGTTGTGGCTGTTGGCATTCTTTGGCATCCTAATCCTCAGTGCTCAGCTCACATGTCTGAAGTCATCAAGCGTTTAGTGACTATGAAATGTGCTTTTCCTTGTGTCTCCTTCTACAGAAGAGAAGCTCAGATTAGTCTTGCTATGGATTCATCAGTGCATTTAATAACTGTTAATTTATGCCCTGCCATCTCATATTAACATGCTGGCAGAAGGAAGAGGGTATTCAGATCCTGAAGCACAGGTTTCAAACAGAAATTCCAGCTAAGCTTCACAAACAATTACTCTGGGCAGTGCAATATCCACTGCAGGGAGATAGGATACTGCAGTGTGCTTGCAGGAGAGCCCTCTACCAAGTCCAGGTAGTTTGGTCAACCAGTCAGGTTAACCAGCCTTTGCATGGGCACAAGTGGCTGGATTTCATAACTTCTGTGGAAGTTTGGAGTGTTTGCTAATAATAATACAAAACCTTATGTGAGCCAAAGTACCTGTTCACTCAGTGTCTGAGGAAAATTATGGTGATGTGGTGGTACTTAATGTTGATCTGCCCAGTCATCAATCATCTTCTAAAATTCGAAGAGGGAAGTTCCTTCTAGCTCTGCACAACTTTTCTTGCCCACTGAAGGCTGTGTACCTGTACTTTTTGTTGCCTTCAGTTTTCTTTTAGGGATTATGACTCACATTCCAGGCTATTCTTTGGACTCTGGAAAGTTATAATTCATATAGTTACCAACATGCATAGGGAACTTCAGAGGTATTGTGAAAACCCTTGAAAATATTGTTTGCAAATTCAAATTAATGTTACCAGACATGTCACATGGCATCGCTACAGAAGAGATGCATCAATTCAAATTGCAGACAGAAGCCTTGGGGAAACAATTGTTCACTTATGTGATTAAGGACCAAAACATTTTTTTTCAGAAGCCTTGCAGCAAATGCTAAGCTTGCCAAGAGCACTAGCCAACAGCTTGTTTTGAGTAGACAGAAGTCATGGCAGGAATTTGCATGTCTTACCAAAACCCTCGTGACTGTATCAGATATACCCACAGGTGAGAAAGCATGCTCACAGTGCCTTGTAAGAATCTTCTTGTGTTCAATTTGCTCTTGATACACAATAGCTAGATTTTTACAGTCAGACAAGGTGTTTTCCCAGCTTCTAACTAGTACTCTTAATTTCTGTGTGGATCCATCTCCAGTTCAGATCCATGGCAGCAGCGTCCTTTGCACAGCATTTGTACAGTTTTGCTTGTTGTGATGATTCTTAGGAAATTACTGTTCCACCGCCTGGTTCACCAACCTCCAACACCATGTATTATGAATCATTAAAAATTAATCTTGAGTCTTTAACAACATAAATAACAATCTTGTTTAAACAAGAACAAACAATCACCACGCAGCTATGCTACGGTGAATTAATTTCCCATTACTTTGACAGTGTCAGACTTCCAGCCTGAAACTTTCTTGCTAGTTCTTCAACTTTCAGAAACAAAAATCACAGTATGAGAGCATAATTTTATTTTCATTTTCATGACACATGTGCAGATAATAGCCAAACATCTAGATTTCAAGTTTACTTTAGGATCTATTCACTGACCCTAAATAACTGCGTGCCTTTAGCTAATTGTTCTATTTATTTTACTAAATGTTAATAGTCCTTTAATTTTAGGTATTATCCTGAAACATCAATAACAAAAGTGAAGAGACTATATTAGCCAGCAAAATACATAACAAAAGGAAATTAATTACATTTAAAAGGCATCAGACCTTTAACACCTCTGCTAAGCATCAAATCCAGAGAAATAATAAATAATGCACTATAGCTCATGTTAATTCTAACATTATTCATTGATGAATGAACAGGAATAGGTAGCTAACTCAATAATGGTACTTTTGGAGTATATCCATGGTAATGTAAAAACTATGTTGGCTTTTTGGGTTTATTTTTTTTCCATAAAATGCAGGTATCATAAAGCAATGTGCAGGGACTTGGTAGGATGGAGAATACCTAAAATAGTGTGGGGGTTTTTTTTAGTGAAAGCATGAGGGGAGGGGAGGGGTAGAACCCTGTATTTTCCTCAAAATCTGAATTCACAGAGGAGCCTGTGACAGTATCTTTATATTAGCTCACATTCAAACCCAACACAGTTTACAGAAAGTAACATAGACATAGCATAAGGTGTTTTCAAGCATTTAATAAAGTGCATGCTGGTGTCACAAGTTTTAAATGGATAGGTTGTGTTTCCTTTTGTGTTAAAAGAATGGTTATCCACTCTCAGAAGCGTTTATATGCAATTCTAAAATTGTAAAATCCCCAGGATTCTGAAGTGTTTAGACACCTGGCTTTATCTTCAAAGTAAGAAGCATTTACATGAAACAAAAAGATCTGTTTACTGAATGGCTTATAGGTTATGTTGCACAATGAAACTAAACCATGGGATTTGGAGCACTTAAAAATATTTTTCCTATTTCTTTTTACTGTAATTGTGTTGTTTTGGTTTGGCTGCTTTGGGGTTTTTTACTGTATGGAATTTTTTTATTAAACTGATGACAACCTTATAAGGTTAGAAGTCCTTATTTTAGCCTCTACTTATTAAAACATAATTCTTTGAATAAGAGTAGAACTTCCTCTCTTAGTGACATATTTCCCATGACCAAACAGCTGTTGTAAATAGGAGAAAGAGGATATATACACATGAGTATACAAAACCACAACTCATATCACATTTTCATTGTATTTTCTTATTTAGGTCCTGGACCTGAATTCCTTGCATATTGCAAATTACCATTACATTTCTAACAGGGTTTAAGTGCTCAGAATGCATGTTTGGCATCTGTGTAAAATATAAATGAAAATGGACTGTAAAAAGAAAAATCTTTGTGATCCAAACACTCTCATGGCTTAACAAAATTTCATTTGAAACACTTGATGAATAGATTTTCCATTAACTGACATGCAAAACAGATATTCATTTTTTCCACTATGAGATTGGCATACACAATGTCTACATGTTCAAGATCGGAAAGCAAATCTTGATCTGTAGCTATTCTAAATTCTAGTCCAAGGACATTTGAATTATTTTATATATCCATGTTCCTGTTGCTCAAATGACAAATAAAAAAATGTGCATTTAGCAAAACTAAGGTGAGCAAAAGTGAATTGTCACTTGTGTACCAAGTGCTACTATTGGAAAATGTCACACTAAGCACAGAAAAGTAAGCCCATTTTATGATAACTTAATTTATATCTGAAATTCATTATTGCACTTTTCACATACTATAAGGTGCTCTATCTTCTCTAAACTGTGTTATTTAATGCCCTAAAAGTCGTGAAGTGTATTATCTAGGTAGAAATATCAGTCAGATTTTATAGGCAATGGTGTTCCTGTTCCTGAAGAAGTAGAAATGCAACTTAAACATATCATAAAGCCAATTTTTAGTATAAAAATCAATTTCTCTAACTGCAATTCAGCTTTGTAAAAAGGAGCATATAAAACTTTATTTAGACAAGAAAAATTTTATATTTTATATCCCAGTGCAGTAAACCACAGGCCATCAAGTATCTTTTTATATTGCAAAAAGGCTGGGTTTAATTTTTGTTTTTATTCAACCTGAGTGCAGCAAGGCTACAAGCTCTGTCTGCAGGAAGGAGAATGGGGCTTTACTGTGACAGATGAGTCTGGTGAATACTTTTGTGAAATAATAAAAATAAATACGTCAGCTTGTCATTAAAAGAAATAGGTTGTCATTCTTTGTTTATTAGTCCTGCCTGCAACCTCGAGTTACCTACTGTGTATAAATAGGCTTGCTAGATAACTTGATTTCCTGTTTCTTTGTAAAAAAATTTTGAACAATTGGTTCATTTATAATAGGTTAAAAATTTGACTTTTTCCCATTTGCCTTAAAATTTGTGCATTTTATATAATGGAGAAGATGCTATTCTAAGTCTGGTTTATTCTGATGTTATGCATTAGAAAAGTAAGAACACTGCAGTGTAATAGCTGAAGTGTTGAGAGAACTTCATAGCAGAACCAGAAAGAGCCTAATGAGCACATATATGAAAAGAAAAAACACATTAACAAAACCAGAGAAGGGTCGGTGGTCATAAGAGCTACAGAATTGCTGGATAAAATGCAGGCTTCTCATGAAGCCTAATACAAATGTCTCTATTATAGCATACACCTTGCAGTGACACTGGTCCCATTGTTCTTAAGTACAACCTTGTGTAAAGATGGAGCGCTGTAATTAAAGGAAATAACCAAAGTAAATTACTATTTACAGCAAGCTAAAGCAATACAGTGCTTATTTTTTAAAATGTGCCTGGCTCAGGCGACTTTTTAATCATTCTTTCAAATATTTCTGACGCAGACATCTATAGGTTTGATCTGCTTGTAAGAGATGTTTTGAGAGATCACCCCCTGCCTTTGCTCATGGCAGACAGGGAAACTTAATAAACTTAGGACGTCCATTAAAATTATCACTTACTCCTATACATGGCCAAACAGGCAACATACCTCACCAAATTTCTTGAGTCAAGACAAAAGAAGGAAAGATAACAAGCCCCCACAATGAAAGCACTGAAAGGTGTTTATTTTTGGATACTGCGTCCCAACCCTGGGACTCTCTCCCTGATGAGATCTCTGTGTGAAAAGGCACAGTGCAGCTTTCAGGATGCAGCTGTACCTTCTTGTGTGCGAGAAGAAGGTGCATTTTGATGCCTCAGTGACCAGATCTCCTTCCAAGTAGTTTACTAAATTCCCACTGGCTAGGAACAGCAAAGCTGGAAGTGCACTAGATGGAAACCAGGGGCCACAATAATTGTACAAAGGCCTGCTGAGATTTTCCTAACTGCTTCCAGTAAAAGAGTCCCCTACTAGCAGTGGTAAGTCCCACAAGAAGGAACAGTACACTATGTTCACTCATATATGAATAACACTTATTTTATAACATGAAGTTATAGATCTAGGTGCCCTAATTGAAGGAGGGCTTACACAAATAGATCACTGGATCAAAAACTTGCCATTTCCCCCTCAAATATGACTTAACTTGCAGTCCCTGCTATGTGTCTAATGTAAGGGGTGTTTTGTAAGCATTTAGAATCAGGAACATTATTTTTTTTATATGGTATCATAACTGATACAAACAGAATTCTGTGAATTTTATCTCTTTTGTTTACACCATCTGAAAATAAAAGGCAATCAGCTTAAAGGACAATGTGATTGATCATTAAATGTAAGAGATTGCATTGCTATGGCAGGACATCGGAGGAAAGGAAAAGCTGAGGGACCAGATTCAAATTTCCCTTGCACCATTCTATGATTGTGCAATTATCCCAAGATCAGTATAAATGATTAATCACAACAACTGTAAAAACATTAAAACTTTCTTATCTTTTTTTACAGCTTTCATTTTTAAAGGCTGTGTAATATTGTACTACAAAAAAGATAAAATCCCATTGACCATTACCTGGCTTCGTATACATTTCCACAGTCAGGGAGGATAATCTGAAAACCCAGGAGCACAGACGTAAATAGCTACTGGAGGTGAAAAGCTGTGCAGACCTAGCTGCAGGGATTCAAGGCAGAGCACTGGTTAATCAGGAAATGCTACGATTATGAATCATCTGTGAACTCATGGAGTGCCCAATTTTGAGCATTAGACAAGGCAGAACAGCAGCTGCTACGTTACTCTGAACTTAAAGTGCAGCTCTAAGATGAAGGCTAAAAAAGTACAGCGAAAATGCCTTGTGGGTTCTCAAATGATTGAGCTTATTGTTGCACAGGTAGTGGGAAAAATCCAGAGAAGGCAGAAAATGCAACATTCTGTGCTCTATCAGCACAGTTGAAGTATCCCTGTCTCAGGATAAAGAAGAAAACAAAAACAGTCATGATATCTTTTCAGAGTCAAGAACCCTGCACCTGGATCAGCCCAAAGAATCATTTATTCCAGCATCACATTCCTGACAGTATCTGCCTGAGAAAAGCCTTGTGAACAATGTACAGGGTAGGAATGTTCTCCCTACTTGTTTTCCTTACAATTTCTGCTTCTGGTTTTGAAAGAAGGTGAGCAAAATGAAAAGTTCAGAGTGAAACTCTCTATAGGATCTGCAATTTTGCTTACCCTTGGCTGTGGAAGAACCCTCAGCCTTGCACAGCTAGAAGTAAACAGAAAGAACGGTGCCATCCACATCAGCTAAGCTGCAGGGTGATTGTGGAGTAGAGCAGTGGTCACACTGTGGGGGTAGGTGTAGGGAGATTAACCCAGAGAGTTTAAATCTGCTGAGTAGCAGCACGTGTCTTTAAAGTAATATATAAATTGGACATTTGAGGTATTATCAGAGTTAGATGAATGGCTGGAAGAGGTTATCAGTAATCTTGTATGACAGCAGAGCTGCTATCTCATCCCTGAAAAGCACCCGGTCAAGTGCAATACAGTGGTGCTGGTTAGCGAGAGTGTTGAAAGGGAAAGCCAAGCAGCAGGAAGAGCTCAGGGGTAAAAGGTGGTGTTTGCTGCACATAGAACAAATGTGATACCTGAAACTTCATCCAGTTCTGTTTGTGCCCCAGACATGAAACAGCTTAATTTGACCTTTTATCTGCTCATCATAGGGAGAAGGGGCAATTTAAAAACTAGGAAAAACAATTTTCTAATGCTTTCCCTGTCTGTAGGCTACTTGGAAGAATCTAGAGATATTAATCAAAATTTAGGTAAAAAAAGATTTTGGCAAGCATTTATTTTCAGAACAATGCTCCTGGCACAGAGGGAAACAATCACATATAAGGCCTCCGGGATCCAAGACCGCTAATTACTGGCACAGTTCTCCAGTCAGTGTATCCTTTAGCATTCTCCTTTCTGAGTCACTTTAAATACTGTATATGAAACACAGTACTTGAGAAGAAAGAAGAGAAATCTGTAAAGCATAATTATTTTTGGCATATTTGATTTTGACTATGCTTCCCCTTCCTGACCTATCATTGACCTGGATCCCCTGCTCCTAGATAACTTTACTTTCTACATATATGACTTCCTTTTATTTTTCCAAGGCATGGGAATCATGAAAGCAACTTGATTAATAAAAAACCCTCCTTTGCATACTAAAACAAAATCAAATTATTTTCACTTATTTTGATGAAATTTTTAGTGAAATGCTAATTTAAAACCTTTGAGATATTGACAAAGAAAGTGACATATTCAGGTTTGTGTAATAAAATCCAGTAGTGGTAATCAGTCTTTCAAATAATTTGTTCAGAAGCGTTTTCATTCAAAATATTTTTTGTCTTTTTTTAAGAACCGTGGAATGATTGCAACTAATAAGGCCGCATTTCATACGAATCATTCATCAATTGGAAAGAGGATGAAAATAATTTCCTTTCCAGAAGAACTCAGAACATGAAAGGAGCAGTTTGGAAAAAGCTTTTGGATTGTTCCTAAAAACACCCTCAATTGTCATATTAAAAACAGAAATATCTGCTCTTGAAAATTTGGTAGTCTTTGAGAAAAAGAAAAATAATAAAAGCCTCTCAAATTGAAAGTGTATTTTGGTATTCAATACTGAAAGCATGTACAGCAGTACTGTAAGCCAGGGTTTTAAATGTTCTGACCTAAATAAAACACAAACATTAATGTCACATTTTACTTTTTTACAAAGGCAGAAGACTGCTGAAGGAGAAGGACTGCAGCAATGAGCCTCTATGAGAAAAGTTGCTGTAAAAGGAAGTAGCAAGAATTGACATAGCAAACAGGTTTCTACTGAGAAGTTAACTCCAGCTGGACATCTCTGTGAACAGAGAGATGATTTTAAGGTGTCCAAAATGTAGTGAAAGTCAGGGTGGCAAAGGAGATGTGTACTGTACTGATGATGGGACAAAAAAAAGGACTGTGGGATGGCCTAGGAAATGGTAATGATAGGAGATGGGGCAACTGGGTGAATAGATGGTGAGAACAAAAAAAAAAAAAAACACTGAGTTCGTGTAGGGAAAGGTAAAGAGAAAATTAGTAAATTGCATTTTAAAAAACCAAAATCTGATAGTCCCAAGTCCTGAGAAGTGGCTCAGACTTGCAGGTACGTGTTTGATCAGGGAGAACAACCCCCCCAGCACTGAGCAGCAGTGGGGAGGAGGAAGGCAGAACAAGGCATTGTACCCCTGCCTGCCTCTGCCCTGTCAGTCTCTGTACCAAGAGAGGATTCTGTGCTACCCAGCAGTGGGTGAGCTGGCAAGAGTGGGCAGGGGAGGGAGTGAATGGAAAGCAACTCCATGCTGTGCCTGGCTGTAGAGGGAAGTGTGCTCCATTAGCACTTCCAAGGGGGCTGTTTCTGAACAGAAGCAGAGAAGTTGTTTAGGCCTTGAACCTTAGCTGTGGCTGAGCTTGAAAGGGGGAAAATGAAAGCAAGACAAGAATATGAATTATTAATATTTCTACATTATTATGAAGGAGAAAGACCTTGCAATGGGGAAGCTGGAGGGCTAGATGCACCTCAAAAAAGATGAGATGGAGAGGTAGCATTTTATTATTACTTTCACAGCTCTGAAAAAAAGCAATAATCATTTATCCTGATCAGGAGTAAAAATACAGAAATCAAATGTGAGGAGGCTAGAGATTAAATTAAAATTGCATCAGAAGCACAACAGAGACTTCTTGTGTCAGGAACATTATGATATGTGGCAGCCCATAACAGAAAAAAATTGATCTAGATCTTGTTGATCCACCTCCTGGTATTTTTCCATTTGCAATTTGATTTTTCTATGTGTGCATTTACTCATAGCTTAAATTCCCAACTATTTTCCCTGCCTTATTGCGGCTTGAGTGTAAGCAGTGATTTTGAACACTGTTCAGAAGCATTTGCAATGCTGTGTGCCTCCTTATGTGCTCATCACCTACAGCACTAAGGTACTTTTATTGAATAGCATGCTATTTCTGCCAGCCTGAGACTTGCAGGTCGTCAATGGGAACTGGGCAACCATCATACACAAACAGGGATTCTTGAAAAAGCAAGACTTTTGACAAGCCTGCCTGTTATTTGACATTCTCAATAAACAGATTGTGGAGAGGAAATGCACCCTCCTGTTTCTTCAGAAAATTCCTGTGGCTGTAGCTTCCTGTGCTCTCTGCACAGTAAATTTTTTCACATAAGGGAAAAGGGGGGAAAAAAGGAATGCAATTTATAATATATGTTTTTCACAATAACTAGTAATACGATCAATAACTGGCAATAGAAATGTTCCGCTAGTGGCAAGGAACATTTTATGGTCTCAGCTCCATCAGCTGACATTACTAAGAAATACATGCCATGGTTTCCTTCACAAGACAAACAATATTGCAGCTACAAATTCTCTGTGTTTCTTACAGGTTTGTTGTAATCTTTATTTTCCTTCACATTTTATTTCATAGGATATAAACATATGCTTTGTCCCATCCTGCAGCACATATACAAAACATTTTAATTTATATTTATGCTGAATCACCCCAGTTCAAACTTGCTAATGAAGCTTTAGGGATGCCTTAAGGATGAGATAGTTATACTTATCTATGAGTAAGATTCTGTAAATCTGGATCCTTTCTGGCCATTAGGGTCTAGGATTAAGACCCATTAATAATAATTTTAGCTCTCACGTGGGTAAAATCAGAGATCTGTGGACTCAAGCACTTTAGGACTGATGGCAGGTATTCTTGCACAAAATGGGTTTGCCTCTGGCAGGCAGTGTCCAGACAGCATAGGACCTTGTATAGATGAGACCTGAACTGCTTTAGGGAATAACCAAGGGGGCATGTGATCCCCACACAACTTTTGTAATGGATTTCCTTCAAAAAACTCTGTCTGTAGTCTCCAGGTTGGTTCAAATAAAATTTATAGAGGCAAAGGTGTGGAAGGTACCTCAAGAGGTCATCTTATTCAGTCTCATTCCTTCAAGAACATCTACTACATTTATGTTATTCTTGACAGATATTTTCTAGGCTTTAGCACTTTCATCACTGGAGGTCTTTACATCCTCTGCCTTTACCACAAGGAAACAGCTCTTAACATCTGCCCTATGTACTCCTTTCTGAATTTTAAAACCTTTACTTCCTGACCCACTCAACACAAATTTAAAAAATTATTTTTTAAAAATGCAATGTTTCTTTTGTCTTTTCAGAAGCCTTTTATATATTTAAAGTCCATTCCACTTCTGTCCACCCCCAACTCCTGAGTTGATACAGGCTGTGGGCCATGCATTTGGTCTTTATCCCATCTGGGGACTTGGCTGAAAGGCCAAGGACCTCTGTCAGCTTGCAAGCTGGCTTTCTTTCCTGGGAGTTGAGGTATCTGGGTGTTGACAGAAGGCAAAGGGGGAAGGATAAGACTTGCCCACAGAGCCCAAAATGCCCAAGATCTGCAGCCAGACCAAAACTTTAAGGGGAACGTCTTTCCTCCTTCAGGGAAATTACACTTACTATGTCTTGTGCTCTTTTATTTTGGTTCAGTTAGACCCCCATTTAAAATAACCACCTTGATCCATCTGTCTCTACATAAATGAATCTGACTCAGAACTTATACTTGCCAACACTAATACTGCAGAAAACCAGAAGCTTTACTGCAAAAAAGGACCTCCATTTGATGTTGCTGATACAGAAAGAGTACCATCAACACCCCACTCTACAGAATTATGACTAAGTCATTGGAACAGAACTCAAAATGTTACTCACAAGCCCCACCAGCATTGCACACACAGCCCCAGGAAATCAAAGGTTAAGACTGACAATAGGAAAGTTTTACATTCTCCTCTCCATGTTAATTGCTCAGCAACATTCTTGAATGCTGAAGACAGCTGATGTCCCTCATCAGAATTTTTTTTGTGTGACTAGTTTATGAAATAGTGCAATATCCCAGAAAGGGTTATAGATGTCTCCTTCATCTCAGAGGTAAACTGTGTGATGAACATAAAAGCCTCTTCCAGGTATCTTGCACATGTGACTTGCCAGATCTCCCTAAGATAGCTGGACATATCACCTCCAGACCTAGCACATACATAAATCCCCTCAAAAGTCAGAACTGACAAGATTGAGTAAGGTTGATTAGTGAAGTTCCAATGCTGGGTGAACGGGGCTAAGGTGAACCTAGATCCCACCAAGCATCTGTGCCAAGTGCTCCTGTCTGTGTGTCATGAGGATTGTAAAAACTCAGGCCATCAGTTTAGCCATCTGTACATTACACTGATGACCCAGACATGGTACCTATCTTCCACTGCATATCTTTCTCTTTCCAAATACCAATTTAATCAAGTATATAAATGACTGGCTGCTCATCCCCATGCTAAACACCAGCAGCTTCCCATACTTCATGTTCCACAACAAAAAGTAATCTTCAGTTTCCCTGTGAAATTCACCAAATCATCCCACCAATCCCTTATCCATATTCCATTGTGGCTTTTAACACACAGATGCCACCACTAGATAAATTCATAGACTCTGAGGCCAAAAGTCATCAGTGAACTACTCTGATATACTGTGAATATGAATGTATATCACAGACCACAGTTCAAACAGGTAGCTCCCTATGGAGAAAAATAAATGAAGATAAAGTGTTTGACACAAGACTGTTGTTCTCCTGATTTTTTACCAGTCTATTAATCAGCAGTGATCTTATATTAGCTATAGGAACACTGAGACATGTTGCACTGGGCTGAGCACAGTATCTGCAGAAGACCATGAGAATCATCTACACTCCATGACAGCTTTCCATTGATAACTACCTTCATTACCTGTCAGTTAGATAGATCTTAATCTGTTTAACCTGTGTGTTATTGGCATGGTGTGGTGATAGGAGTTTTTAAAATCAGAAAAGCTTGTTGTACAAAATCAAATGCCTTTTAAATGCCTAAGTGCATTTACTAGATCAGCCATATTTGTCATCAGCAAAGAATAAAAACAAGTTTTATTAACAAATACTTATTTTGCACGAAACCACGTTGACCAGTAGAAATTTCATCCTGCTCTTTTTGATTATGTATGAACTTCTATGGTCACAGAGTGTTGTCTTAATTTGTCATAGCCTGAAACCCACCTTACTATTTCACAGTTCTTGTCACATGCCCTCTTGGCATCTCAGAATAACGTGAGGCACATTCTTTTTCCTGGAATTTTTCCTAAATTTCTAAAATTTATTGAAAGCAAACATTGCTGAGGGCATAATTTCTCTCCTTGCTTTTTCAGATCACTTGTATGTGGGTTTGGAGAATCTGATAGAGATGTGGCTTGGGTTTGGGTTTTTTTTATATTTTGGAGAGACTCTTTGTTAGTTGCAAATCACAACATGTGTCATAGTACATCATTATTTATACTGAAGTTTGTCTAAGCAACTAAGCCCATTTTAAGAGCAAAATTTATTTGGTCTAGGAAATTATGGGGGATAATTAAAAGAAAGCCTGTACTATTTCTGTATGTAATGTCATTGGCCATATAATCTGGTTAAGGGGGAAAGAAAAGTCCACCCTCCCAGTAACACTGAGGCACTGAGCAGAACAGGTGACTTGGATTTCTTCTCTTCCATTGAGGGAAGAGGAAGCAGTGCAACAAGGCTAAATTTGTTCCTATTACAAACAGAGGGTTTTTTTAACATATGGGGAAATATAATGAAACACTGTTGATTTACTTACAGATTATTTCTCTGTCCTGTATTTTACATCGGTGTCACGTGATTTCTTCTCTGAAAAAGTCTCTGGTCATAGACGTTTAACTTCAATATCAGGAGCAGACCAGCTAAAACAAAGGAAGCTTCTTGCAAGAAAATAGTGAAATATGTGGACAATT
>VWZD01006211.1:0-32702 GCA_013396695.1 Sakesphorus luctuosus
CACAGCCCTGGCGAGTGGTTTTGTACCAAATTTAATGGAGGTTACACAGAACGTTTTACGCTGGGGAGGAAAAAAAATAACCACAAAAAAAAATCCTGGATAACTTTTAGTGTCTGTTCCACTCCCACATTAATAAAATCACTTGGGGTTTCTAAGAAAAGGAGAATAGGAAACACTGAGAGAGACCACTGTAGGGTGTAACAGTGTCCAAGTCCAGCTGCTTCCTAAAAGTGGGAAGAATACCCACATCATGAGAGGCTCTCCTAGATTTACTCCTCAAAATAACACAATGTATTGCAGCTGCCGTAGGAGGAGACAGAAGGGGACGGAGAGAGAGAAGCCTATTTAATAAAGAGTGGGAGGGAGAGACAGAAGGTGCTGGACAGCACGCCATAATTTGAAAAATATGTCCTTAACTTATTATTTATTTCTTTTAAAAGATTCCCCTCACTGAACTTAAGTTCCTTTTTGTGCTTTTCATTAATACTCTGCTCTGAGGTCGTAGTTTGGTTTTTCTATACATTGGAGTTGAAGGAAAATAGTCCGAAGTTCTGAAGATGGATTCTCCACCTAAAGTAAACAGCCTAGAATCCCATTCTCCTCTCACCCCAAAGACTAAAGTCTCTGCTAAAATCCCTTTTACAATATAGTACAGTACACAAAAAACCCCAAAAATAACCGAGAGTCCTGGGAGAAGCCAGTCCGAAGGACGTAAACATACAGAGAATGGTGCAACTTGTGACAAATGGCAATTCTCAAAATACAGCTACAGATTCTCAAAGCAGGTGCCGTCACGGGATACCCAAGTCCACAAAAATAATTTTTAAAAAATAAATCTTAAAAAAAAAACAACCTGTTAAAATGAATAATTTTTTTTTTCAGGTAATTCCATACATTCGAGATTTCCCAAAGCGTCCTCTGGTCTCTTTTCACCTATTGCATGGCCAAACTGTACTCCTGAAGCTCCCAAAAAAGCCCTCAGGACTTGGAATCTCATCTTGACAAGGATCAGAACATCCAGTCTTATGGTAGCAGCTTAAAACATCATGTTCCCTGGGTTTCCAGGGCCTTGGCTAAATCCTCCCATGCCAACGTCAGCAGCCATACCTCGGGGCCTCATCTGGGGGGGAATCATGATGTTTTGTTGGGGTCCCATCATGCCCTGCATTGACATCATCATCCCAGGTGACCCCACGGGGCCAGGGTGGCTATACAGCCCCGCAGGGGCTCGGTCCTTGCCCGGGATCATGCCCACGGCGGCCACGGGGTTGCTCATGAGCGCGGGCTGGCCGGGCATCGCCGTCTGTGCTGGTGACATCATGCGGTGGTGTGGCCCCATCATGCCCTGCTGCAGGAAGGCAGGCGGTCTCATCGGGTTGTGGCCCGGCATGGATGGAGCCGTCCCAAGGGGGATGTCTGGAGTTCCCACAGGCCCGGGGCCCCCCATGCCAGGCAACGTTAGTCCCATCCTCGGGGTCTGCTCTCCTATCATCCCCTGCATGTGGGAGAAGCCAGGCCCGGGACCCTGCGGCTGCTTGCGGCCTGGCACCTCCCCACGAGGGAAATACTGTAGTGTCTGGCTAGGCTTCTCCGATGGGATAATCCTGGACAGGTCAAACTCGGGTATTCCTGTGGCTCCAGGACGGATCACCTCCTGCAGCTCTGGATCAGTGAAAACCGAAGGCATATTGTTTCCAAGAACAGTGAAGGAGTCTGGACCGCCAGGGCCTCCAGTCTTGCAAAGTGCTGGATCTGTCGAACTTTGGGGCAGGTTGGTAGGACGCCCCAGAGGTCCTTCTCCGTGGAAGCCCATTCCCGCTGGGAAGTTGCCTTGTCCACCGCTGGGCCCGTTGTGTGGAAATGGCACCTGCTGTGGAGGGGACTGTACGGGAGGGAAGCCCTGTGGGAAGCCCAGGCGTCCTTGAGGTACCATTGGAGACTCCTGGGAACCATGCCCCATCATCGGGTTGTGTGACATCAGGCCAGGTCCCACAGGGACCCCATGAGGAGGTATATTGGGTCCCATAGCATTTGGAGAGGGCATCTGGTTGTTATGGGAAAGAGGCTGGGTCATTCCCATTGGGCTAAGGGTTGGCATTGGACCCACTGGGTTTGGACCTGAAATTCGAGGATTCTGAGAATTAATGCCCATTCCTAGGGAAGAAATAAGGAATCACATTTAGACAGCAGTCACTAACAATCAATAAAGCTACTATAGAGTTTTCTGCAAGGTTACCAAATCTGCACACATACAAAACAAGTCAGTGCTAGTAAAAAAACACCAGGAGTGGTTCTGAAAAGCATTATTTTAACCAGAAGTTTGATGGCACCTGAGCAGGTGCTTCCCTAAGCTTGTCACTGCTCTATCAAACAGTGACTAAAGCCTGCTCTATAAGTAGGATTTCAATCCAACCCATACCTTTACTACCTCCCTGGCAGTCCAGATGATGCAGGCAGTAACAAACAGTTACAGTGACAGATTACCAGCATATGGACACTTGTCCACTGGGAAGTGCCTGAATCTCCTTTCAAAACTCAAGCAGCGATAAATCAGGTAACCTTTGTAAGACTAGGAGGCAGCAATCAATGAGGTTAATGAGTTATCATCATGAACTTATTCAATTAGCCAGCTTCCCCAGATATATTTAGCCACTCTGATCATTACTGCGTGAAACACATGACAAAGTTATAGGTAAACTCAGCAAGAACTTATTATCAATTGCCACCCTCACGAAACATCCACTCATTCCTTCTTTCAACTGTTAATTCCATTGAGTGGAGGGGCTACAGCCTATTTTTGTATTAAATATGTACCCCTGAACATTAAGCCATCAGCAGGTATCAGATTTCTCATATAAACACGCTCACCCACAAGACAGTCCAGAAGGGCAATGTTTTATTTTACTTTTCCATCAACTCTTTCAGGTAGGGACCTGGACAGTTCCCCTCAGTCCTGGCTGAGGTCACCTGCCATTACACATCCCCTATATGAGAAGATGTATGTTTTCAGAAAGTGCTCTGACACTCTCTTCCATTAAAAAGGCACTCCACAAAGACCAGGAGTAGACCTGATGATTCACTGTCAAAAAAAACTTCAAACCAACCCCAAAAAAACAGTGAAGCTTCTATGACAGTGCCTTAAGAGGTATGGTTTCCTCTGGATAAGAGTCTGACCCTTTTTCCCATGAGCAGCCTTCACTCACACAACTAATTCCAGTCTGCCTGAGTGGAAATCTCCCCCATACATAACAGTTTTCCAGATCAGACACTTTCTGGACAGAAAAAAAACAGTTGCAAGGAGAATTTCTATCTCTGTATTTCAGAGAACTGCAACTGCCTTCCTCAAAAACAACCCATGGCTATATATTCCTCAAGTTTTTTCCCTCTCACCACCTTCTTTTGACGAAGCTTCCATAAAAATCATCCTCACTGTACTGCCTGATAGCTTGTGCTTATGTTTCTTTGATTTTCTTACCTGGTACACTGTTCATAGGTGGCAAGTTTGGGGAGCGTGCTGGAGGGGAGTCATCATCCGAGCTGGCCACAGTTTTGATGGCATCATGATAGAGCGGTGTAGAGCTCGGCATGGCAAATTTGGACATCCTGGACATCATAATGGACAGGGGATTCTGGGAGAGGGTTGGCTCTGGAGGCATTGTGTAAGGACTACTAGAGGGAAGATTTCCAGGGAGAGTCACAGGAGCAGACTGGCTGACTGTGGAAGGAGGAGGACCACCTTAGGAAAAAAGGAAAAGGAAAGAAAAGAAAGAAAGAGTTTAATTTTTCATTCTTCTTACTGTTTCACTTAAATCCAACTCTTTACCCCTAGAAATCTCAAAAATTGGAGATCTTTTTTACTACAAGACTTTCATGACTAATGGAAGTCAAGGCTTGTGAAAGGTAACCAGAAGAATAAGCCCATTTTCAAGTTGGTTAACATCTGTTATCCTACTGGAAAACACATCTACTGAAACTATCTTGATCCTCCACAAATCCACATGAAGAATTACCAGTTCAGTCTGAAAAATCTTACTGTTCAATTTCCATACACCAAAGACAGACTTACATCCAAGGGTTAGGCATAAAAATCAAAATCTATAATTAATTGTTCTTGCCTCCACCAAATGTCAACTGCAACTCCTTGCCCTTTTTCTTTAGGAGGCATCAAGCAAGCAAAAAAGGCACAGGCAGCAGAAGGAAAGCTGCAGCAGATATTATGCTGAGACACACAAGCACATTTCTGACAAACTACATGAGGAGCTACAACTCCCTGTTTATGTTTCATTACGTATTTCATATATACATATTAGCTACTTATTCAAGTTAAAGAAGCATTCTCTGCACCAGTTATCTTAATTTCACCCTTTGCTCTCCCAAAACTAGAAGTAACTGCACTGATGAATTCCACAAAACCCAGACCAATATGAAGGAAAGATGTTATACTGATGTTGTACTCTCGCTGAAAATTCACTGCACGTTCCTCAGCCCTTCCCCAACCGAAAAAGGAAAGGAGAATAGAGAACACAAAAATTCTGCAATGCCAAAACACTCATGCTTTGGAAGAGCTGCATATGAAAGCATTCATTAAGCAACACTTCACACAGATTTCACAGATTATTCTGAGTTGGAAGGGACCCACAAGGCACTATGTAAGGCACAGAGTAAAGCACTAGGTTTTGACTTGTAGACAGCTGGGCTCATGACGGACACCAACACACAGGCTGCCTTCCTGAGCACAGACCCAGCCTGCAATCCCGTGGTTACCCTTGCCATCGGTATATCCCAATCCTGGTGCTGGCCACCGCCGCGCCATTACTCGCGGCAGCACTAGAGGGCAACGTGGGCAAAGGGCTCCCCTGACTCTCCCAGCCAGAACTTCCAGGCTGGGAAGGCCACCCAGGGCTGTGGAAGCGTGGACAGAGGGGTGAGTGTGCTGCAGAGTTAGCTCTGGGAAGGTGAGGACAGAGGCACCTGGAGCCCGAGGTCCCAGGGATGGCACAGCTCAGCACACAACCGAACGCTATGCACATCGGTGGTTAGATTGCTCCAAAGTGTTTGAAGCCTGAGAAACTGAAGCATGACTTCCTGTGTAAACCTAGAAAGCACCAACCATACCTGAACCATGCCAAGATACAGGGCTGGCTAACTCTGCTCAGCATGTCTTTGAAGGAGCCTTTTATCTCACAGAGTTTCCATAACATAAGCAGGATCTTCACAATGCTACAAAGCTACAACCATGAGCTACAGCAGAACATCCTTCCTCCAAAGGGAGATTTCTCCCATCAACCCTCTACATCTTTTGACACCTCTTGACCCCACCCTTTTGCTTTTATGTCCTCTGAGAGATCAGCCCTCAGCTTGACCCATGGGAGGCTCAGTACATACCCACAAACACAACAGGATAAAAAGCCCTTGCCCTCCATTCACATAGCCCCCCACCATACACTCTAACGAGCAAATGCCCATCCAGCCTCTGGCCTGTTGAGAGAATCCTTCTCCTTCCCTCGCTGCACATGTTGGGTGATCCAGCACAAACTAAAGCACCAAATCCAGCTACCGGAGGAGGCACTCACCCGACTCCACATTCCCCAGCATGGCTGGAGAGGACATGGTCAGAGACGCCTTGTGGTTTGGGGGAATCCCAGGGCTCTGCAAAGGAGGCTTTGGAGATGAAGTCCATCCAGGAGAAGGTGCAGGGAGAGACGGAGACTTGAGGTGGACAGGGGAAGCAGCAGCAGACCCCAAGACAGGGGGGGACTTAATGGAGGCAGCAGCAGCTGCGGCAGTGGGGCCAGCGAGCATTCCTGCCAGCTGGGAGGGCGTCTGGGGGGACTTGAGGTTCCCCGAAGGAGACCCCATCATGGGAGACTGGACCTGGCGCATTGTGGGGGACTTCAGGGGGTTGATTCCTGGCGAATGCACCTGACCAGCTGCGGAGATATCCAAGGGCTTACGGCCGAGGCTGCGCTGTGCAGGGGGAGCAGTGTTGAGGCTATTGGGGTTACTGGTGGGATTGAGAGGTAGTGGTGGCATGTGGCTGAGCCGGTTGTTAGTCCTTTGGTCAGGCCCAATCTGTTCTCTGAGATTCCGGAGACCGACTCCTGGGCCCTGAGACATGGGAAGGAAAGGCCTGGGACCCATGCCATACTCCTGCTGTGGGTGCTCCCCAAACGGCAGCGGCACCATTTTCTGCTGAGAGGAGAGCATCTCCGAGACACCAGGGCGCAGCTTCATCATCTCTTCTGGTCCGACTCCTGCCTCCCTCAGCTTCTGAGGGACCAGGGATGGGTTGGAGCCCATGCTGACATTCATGCCCATGTCCCCCTTCATGCTGCCAGGGCCCATCCCAAACTCCAGCTCCCTGCTAGATGCCATTTGTGGGGGTATTCCTTTGGGGAAGTCCCCCCTGGAAGGACTCATCGGTCCTTCTACTGGCATGCGAGGGAAGATGGGGTTGTTCCCAGGCTCCATGTGTCTCTGGGAGGGCATCATTCTGTTTATCTCCATGCCAGGCCTGATGCCTTCCATGTTCAGGCCAGGAGGAAGGCCCATCTGTTTCTCAGCCAGCTGCTGCTGGTAGAGCTCTTCGGGCAGGCCCTGTGGATTGGGAAACCGCTCCCCTCGGCCAGGGCCACTGAAGACACCCTGGCCAGGAGGGAAGTTTCGGCCATCGGGGATTTTTGGCACATCATCTGGCCAACTAACTCCTGAAAGCCCAGGCCGTGAGGCGGGATTCGGGACACTGGGGCCCTCCATTTCAGGGTTCATCATTCCTGCAAAACCAGGCAGGCGCATCTGGCTCCCGGGCACACTGGGATGAGGGGCCATGCCCCTGGGGGGCAGAGAGTGAGACATGTTCATGCCTTCAGGGAAGGGCTCTGGACCCCCCGGTCCCCAGCCCTCACCAGGGGTCATCTGGTAGGGAGGGGGAGGACCTCGGACCACCCCACGAGGCCCATGCTGGTGGACCATCATGTCCTGCAGGGAACACTGCTGCACAACCACCTGCTCTTGCTTTCTCCTCTTCTCCTCATAAAACTCCTGCTGCAGCTTGAGCCAGGCCACCTGCTCAGGAGTCATATGGTCCAGGTGGTCTGGACCTATGGGTCCTGACTGGGAGTTCATTGGTGGTGGCCCCATTTCATCTGGGGAAAAAGGCATGTCCCTATGTCCTTGAGGGCCAAACGGAGCCCCTCCATCTGTCCGAGATCCTGACCCTTTGCCTAAACTTTGGGATTGAGCCATCATAGCCTGTATCGGCCCTTCAGGTTTCTTTTGGGGACCATCCAGCACCCCAGCATTTGGGTTTGGTCCCCCACTTTGCCCTCCAGCAAACTCCTTTTCATCAGGGAAGAGCATGCGCTGTATGTCTCTCAGGGTCTGCAATGAGCGCTCTCGATGCTCCAGCTGCTCCTGTGACAGTCCATCTGGATTCTCGCCCAAACTGGATGGGTCCCCACCAGACACCTGCTGGGGAGGACCTTTGGGGTCTGCAGCGGAGCTATTGCTACCTTGGGAAACCGGGCTAACTGCTCGGTTATTGGGGGTCGAACTCTGTCCAAATCCTTCTGTCTGCAACGGGGTAGAGTTGGCAGGGCTGCCCACAGACATCACTTTGCTTTCCACGCTGGGACTGTCCTGATCAATGGGACACGGGGGGCCAGTGGGTTTGGATACCGGCGCTGACACGGGTGGAGTCGGCTGCATTTTGGTGTTCTGGGGAGGGTTCTGGTCCTGGGCAGCAGGGGGCTGTGGCTGTGGCAGGGGCTTGGGTTCAGTCCGAAGTGCAGTGATCTGGGGATTCTGCAAGAGAAAGCCACACATTGTCACTTGCTCTTCTTACAGCCCTGTCACATAAGCAGCAGTGCAAACAATAATTGCCCAGTCTCAACCCCACCAGCCCAAACTTTGCAGGGAAGAGTAGCCTTCATGCAGCTATTACAGAACAGCCTCGTGGCCATGGAAAAACCTGTTTCACTCGAGTCATTACTGGAGGAACCCCTTTCTTCTGGGCTAGCTTTGCATGAGCAATGGGTTAGAAATATACCACCTAAATATTGCAAGACTCAAACTTTCCTTTTCATGACCCAAGACATTCACATGCAGAAGGTTTGAACAAAAACTGTTTGGCTTCCTAAAATTTATTTTGGAGTGTAAATAATCATTCATCTCTCTGAACCACACACAAGCATATTTCCCCTTCCCACCCACATGCAGGTATTCCCTACCAAGGGTACAGTGTTTCGTTCTGCCTTGCTGTTTGAGATGTTCTGGATGTGAAAGGACACAATGGTTTCCACCTGTCCCTTCAGCACAGCTTCTGCAGCCCTGTAAAGACAGACAGGCAGATGCACATATCCAGTTGAAGCTAAGAATCAATTTTTCTTAACTAGCCTCCCTTCTATCTTTCAGCTGGCAGAAGGGAGAAAGACTTAACCACACATATTTCACTCCAGATGAGTAGCAAAAGAAAAATGCTTACATCTACAAACTCATCAGCATTCAGAGTTCATCTCAGTTTAGGCCATCCTGGTTTCTACTGGATTGCAAAACAACAACTACCACCATTTGCCAGAAAATAGCAAAAATCTCCACACCTCAGAGGAGTAAGCAATCATTTCTCGGAGGAAAAGAAAGTAGGGACACTCTCCACTACAGCCCCTTGAACAACCCCAAAACAAGTAATGACTTTTTGTTACTTGATGGAGAAAGTGCCCTTGATAGTCTCTTAAAATGGAGCACAAATATAATTCCTGCTCCCTGAAGACATTCAAGCATCTACCTACTTACTTGTTGGCCATCTCAGTAGAAAAGACGTAAACCACTTTGGATGGAGTCTTCTGCCCGCTTGCTGGCTCTAAAGTGGCAGTCAGACCATGGGAAGGTGTGGAAGACCTTGGGGCTGAAGTATTTGAAGGAGTCATGGAGTGTGGTGTGTGCTGAGACTCCTGGGACTTCACATGATCAGCAGAATTGCAGTCTGGAAGGGGAAAAAAAGGAAAAAAAGAGGAATTGCTACCTTGGGAGCTCTTTGGAAACCATTTCTGGAAACTGATCAGAGCTTTTTCTCCTCTGAAATTTCCTGCTTCTTCCTCAGGCAACACTAAAGGCAATTCCATTACACAGTGCATCTTTCCTCTAATGCCATGGTGCCTTCAGGCACCACTGGGAGAAACCTCATCTTGTCCCTTTCCAAGGCAAGGGGCAGTTCCCGGAGCCAAGCCCTGTGAATCCTCTAATGGCCACATAGAAAAGCAGTAAAACTACACACTAAAATGAACAAATATAAATATGTTTGCATCCAAGGAGAAAACTCTTGCAGAACTTCACTTTTTTTTTCCTTCACCTACCTTAGCCAGGTGACCTACAGCAAATGGACAACACAGGAAACATGGACAACTGCACGTGTAGTCTGGTTTTGCACTGCCTCATAGAGGCAATGCTGGAGCCAGGAACAGAAACAGAAATCCCAACTCTCTGGCTTGTGTTACCAGCCAGGGTACTACAGGTTATGTATCCATGTTGACAAAACAGACTTGCAGATTGTTCAGAACCCGTTACAACAGAGCAGTTCCTGAAAGGCCAAAGGCCAGAAGGAAACCAACAGGTTGCATTTGTGCTTTCAAATCCTCTGGGGCAGTTTCAGAGTTACAAAGAAACTTTCTCACCAGAGTCAGGGCTGCAGTCTAAGCATGAACAAGACATTTGCCAGTGCCAGCTATGGCAACCTCTCCTCTTCACCTGCTCTTCTCACCTGTTCTCCACACTTTTAGACTTCACTGGAATAAATGTTTTGCTAACACTTGCATAGCACTTCTCCACCTCACAGAGGATTCAGACTAAGTGCTTGCACTTGCACACAAATATTAGCGAGCATACCTTTGATTTCAGGGTCATCATTAGGAGTCCCAGCTTCTCTCTGTTCAAAAGAGTCTGCTGAAATGCTCCTCTCTCTCTTCCCCTTCCCCTTGGCACCATTTCCAGCCCCATTCTTCAGCCCCATGCTCCCACCTGGGCCAGGGAGCACTTTGGGGGTGTGACCTCCACTTTTGGGGTCACAGGGAGAGGGCTGGGATTGGCTGGTGGAGCCCCCTTGTTTGCCTTGGTTGGAAAATTTGGAATCCAGCTGAGGGTTGCCAGACGGGGACATCACTGTAGGGGGGCGGACCATCACCTCCTGCTTTGATTTGGGGCTACAGGAGACAGAGGGAAAAAGTTAAATAAAAAAAAAGTGACAAATCACACCATTGATTAATTCAGCCCTGTAGGAACATATTAGAGTGAAGCAGAACCAGCCACTGTCACCTTGCAAGCTAAGACAATTGCTGACAAATAAAAAATGCCTGCAAGCTTAGAGTCATGCAGGTGCTTTTTTGAACATGCCCTGAAAGGGTTATTATCCAAGACGGGATCTCATTGCTCAAGAAGGCACCAGGGCAAACCACAGACCTGCCAGATCCCAGAAACTGCTGTCACATGAGGACCCACCTCTGGCGCTTCTGTCAATAAAGACAACGGTTTCTATGTGCACAGAGAAGCGCCTCACACCAAGACCAGCTCAGAGTAAACAAACAAGGCACAATAAAGTTCACCTCACCATTCTCCTGGACCCCAGCTACACGCTGCAGCTCTGATCAGAGCAGACCCCCACCCCCTTCCTTGCACCTCCCTATCCAGTTCTACAGGGAGCACAAGGAAAACCCAGCATTACTGCAGCATTCGTCATACATTGGGGCGAGCTGCCAGGAAAACACAAACCTCTGACCGTGAAAACAATTAAACCAGCTACAACCTGCCTCTGAATAAGGAAAGAGAAGGATACCATCTCCAAGCACACTCCTGCAAAATGGGGCAGATGGAGCTTCCTTAATTTGACAAAGCAGATTCAGAGTCTTTCCTTCCTTCTTCCATCCAGCAAATTGCATCCTAAAAATACTTTGCTCCTCTGGGTCTTGCAGACATATTAGCCACCCCTTCCTCCTCACCCTCCACTTACTCCATTGCTACTGGATCTTCTGCACTGTGTTTTCCCATCACTACTATCACTTCCAACAGGCAGTGCTTGCTACCATCCTCACTGTGGGACTCACACAAGCTGTTTCCTCCTTAGGACAAACATCTGGCTCACAAGTATTCCCTCTGAAATACTCCTGAGCTCCAGACGACCTCTAGGAGTAAATTATCAAATCCAAAGATGCTGTCAATCAGACCATTCTAAGTCCCTGGACACTGCTCCACTTCCATATTCTTCCCCTTCCAGATTAGTGGAGGAGAGATGCTGACCTGCTGCACTGGCAGGTGACTAATGCAGGGGATCTCAGTGCTCAGCAGATCAATTCTCCAGGCTGTTCAGGCCAAAAATATGGAGGAAGCATTTGTGTGAAAATACAGGCAGAGAGGCCTTCTGCTGCCCAACTACCCCTTGGGAAATAGATAATTAGAAGGGGAGGAAAGGAAAAAAAGTCAAGATAGAAACAGCATGTTTACTCTCCTACAGCCTGTTCAGGCACCTGATGGCAAGGGAGGAGGGCACAAGCAATGGAGAATCCACAGCTTTCAGCTCATCCTGAGCCTTGCAAATGTGGAGATCTGTGAGCACTGTGCTCAGGCACTTAGCACACTGCTCAGGCACTCGGCAGGTCCGATGGGAGCACAAAGGAGGACAGTGGAGCACACTGCACCAGTCCTTGGGCTAATCGAGCAGCAGAGCAAGGATGGCAACATGCACCAGCCCAGAGCAGCTGACTGCAGGCTCTTCTCCTTACCTCTGTGTGTTGCCTGACGGGGAGTTCCTCACTTTGGGGTTACTGGAATGCATTGACAGAAATCCTGAGCTCACAGTCTCACACACACGCAGATGGGCTCTCGTCAAGTTCCCCTGGGGAACGTGCCGCCAGAGGCAGCGTCGAAGCGCTTCCTGCCACCCGCTCCTCTCAGTGCTGGCTGTCTGCTTGCCTTTTTTCTCTTTGCTCCTCGCTGGTTTTGCACTGGGCACTTCCCTCCTGCAGCTCCAGCATTCTCTAGACGCGTGCCTCCTGCTGCCCAGGGGAAGTCTCGCATCTCCAGGGCACACTGCAAACCCACCCCACAAGGAGAGAACAGAAAACCAGTGAGGAACTTCCCAAGCAGACGGGTCTGGTGTGAGGCAGTACATGGCAACTCTTCCCCTGTTCCCAAGAAAACACAGAAGAAGATATTGAGGTGCTGGAGCAGGTCCAGAGAAGAGCAACAAGGCTGGTGAAGGGAGTGGAGCACAAGTCCTATGGGGAGAGGCTGAGGGAGCTGGGGGTGTTTAGCCTGGAGAAGAGGAGGCTCAGAGGTGACCTCAGCACTGTCTAGAACTACCTGAAGGGAAGTTCCAGCCAGGTGGGGGTTGGTGTCTTCTCCCAGGCACTCAGCAATAGGACAAGGGGGCACGGGCTCAAGCTCTGCCAGGGAAGGTATAGGTTTGGATATCAGTAAAAAATTCTTTCCAGAGAGAGTAATCAGGCATTGGAATGGGCTACCCAGAGAGGGGGTGGATTCCCCATCCCAGGAGGTTTTTAAACTGAGACTGGCCATGGCAATGAGTGCCATGATCTGGTAAAGGGACTGGAGTCGGACCAAGGGTTGGACTTGATGATCTCGGAGGTCTTTTCCAACTCAATCAATTCTATGATTCTAGGATTCTAAGAGCATCCAGGTGTCTTTCAGATCAGTGGCAGCCCTGCTTGGCCATTCAGTTTACAGGCAGTGAGGCAATCTTCCCTTTGGCCAAAGCAAATTATTCTGGAATCAACAAAACAGGGAAGCACCTTGTATCTGAACACTTTGGTTCTGCCTCTCTGCTCAGCTTAGACACCTCACAGCAAGTCAGTAGAAAGGCAAAACTGCAAATCCCCAACATGACTTAGCTATCCAGAATTCCCTTTTGAATGGCTGTAATCTGATATTTCTTAAGAACATAAACTTTGCTTAAATCTTTTGTCTCCTTGGTCCAATATACCAAGACATATGCTCAATGACATGTGCTAAGGGTTACACAATGGGAGAAAAATAAAATAAAATAAAATGCCTTCCTGACCACCTGTAAGCTACCAGCTACGTGTGATTAGTCTGAAAACACCAGGGGTTAGTCACTCATCACATCTATTAGAAAGGCCAATAAAGCACTAGAGAAGTGCCCGTCCCAGTTTGCTCAGGAACACTCTACAGGCCATTGAGGCTTAAAAGACAAAAACCTACCAAAAAAAAAAGAAAAAAGGACTTTTTCAGCTTCTTTCTAAGAAACAATATGCATGACACAGGCAATAAGGCACACAAAACTGCTTCTGGAGGAGGAAACTATTGAACATCACTGTTTACGTGCTTTGGGCTAAATAATTTTGGAACAAATTTTTGTCTTGTTTATGTTTCAACAAAATCTCTCCTGTTCATCTCACCTACTCAGATGCAAATCCGCTTAATTTAGAATCTAACCAAGATTTATTGTTAATGTATTAAGCATTGCTAGTTAAATATTACTCAAATGTAAATATTCCTGATATTCCTTCTCAGCACCAAAGAAGTAGTTTCTTCCTGTGCATATCAAATGAAACAAACTAAATCTTACCAGAATGGGAATGTCTTGAATTTTATAAAGAAACTACTGTTCAAATTGCATTTCAGAAACAAAAACTGGCTTTCTTATGTGCTGATACCAGAAGATTAAGAAACACAGGCACTCTATGAGCACCTCTGACCAAGGAGAGTTATCAGCCACTTGTAGTATTGAGCACCATGGTTTTCCAGTTCCCCAAATTTCTGTAGTTGGGAGGCTGTGCCATTACACATTTTAGTGACTTTGCCCTGCTGTACTTTAACATGATAGTCATCCACACTGCAGAAGTTCCATGAAGTTCTGCATCATCTCGAACAATTCTCCTCTCTACCACATGCCTCCCTCATGAGCCAGAGAAGTCCTCCTGCTCCCTGTTCTCACCTCCACTGTGCTGCACAAACCTATTAATGCAGGGAATGTTTCTGCAATAAATGCCTTATTTTATATACCTCCCACTAGGCATAATCAGATGAGCTCCAGTCTGAGCCACACACTCCAGAGGACCCACAAACCTCTCTGGGACTATTAGCTGATTATCCCACTGATTTTGAGGGCAATATTGGAGTTATCCTATCACTATTGTTATTATTACCATGCTGCAATTGGAGCTGGTGCTATGCAGACACATTAAAGATGAGAGAGAATCTCTTCACACATATCTAAACTGCATCATCTTTGCATGCAAATTTGGCTCCAATGTCTGTTTTGACAACAAAACTGAAACATTATCAACACCATCCAACTCCGCTTTTCAAGAGATTGATAAATCTGCAAAAATTCAGTGGAACTCAGCGATACTTCAGCATCCTCACTTGAAGTGAAGGTGTGACTGAAAATACAGTGAGTTCCAAGAAAAAAACAAAACAAAACAAAACAAAGGCATAACAGCATTAAAGGGAGCAGACCTTGACACTTATGAGAGGACACAGACGCCTGCATGATGAACTTAAGTATTCTAGTTGTTTCAGCCTCTGCTTTTCCATTTGGATATTGATGCATTATGTTACCTTTTATTACAAGATGAGAATTGCCTCAGACTACTAGTCTTGCACAGTGCAATGAGAAAACATGAAGAGAAGAACCAGGATCACACTGGCTATACAATATTTCTGACATCAACAAACTTTCATGTACTTCACCCGGGGCAGGGGGAAACCCTCCAATTTTCTAACCCTACTTTTTTATTATTCTATATACACATATCTTCCATCTATTAGAAGAGATGCACCCTGCAAGGGAACTGTATTTTCCAATCTCAGTTTAAATTTCTTCTTACCAGAGAGAGCTATAAAGGATACATCAATATATTCATTGGTGGAACAACAGCAGCTCAACTTCCTCAGCTTCTTATTTCTGCACACTGGGAAGGTACCATCTTTTATAATGTGAAATGGAATGTCTCATGATTTTTCTCAATGCACTTTTAATATATGTATGTCTGGGAATCGAGGGTTCAATAATGAAAAAGCTCTAGAGAAATATATTTTTGCCGCTGGAGTCTGCCTGCCACAGCAAAGCCTTTATCATCACTCTAAAATTAGAGGTGGGGTCACTGACAGTGAATGGTCAAACCACTTTAAGACAGTTTGGCAAGCTACATCCAAGGCTGCATTTTCAGGATTGCTTTAAGGTATGCCAGGCAAGGGATGCAGGGAAAAGGGATGGTTCAACTGGCTACTCATTCTCACCACCTCTCTCCTGACCACATCAGGGAAAGATCTGAATGGGAACTAACTCAAGGGAAACAACAGAAATCCCTATTCAGCTGGATTTACCCCCTGATCTGGTTGATCATGTAACCACATCAGTGCCATTGCAAGCTCAAAGGAGGAGGTGAGAACAGGTGAAAATGTAGCCTCACCCCACTTGGCTGCAGCCTATGATTTGGATGGCTTAAAATGACTTCAAACCCCAATTCCAGAGACAAAAGAGATGGATCTGCACTGGTAGAGATATGATAGGTCCTTGCCTTTCCAACAAGTAGCTTACCAAGACCACTGGTGTCACGACACCGCAGTACTCATCGTGGAGGCCATGAGTTGCAAACCACTTGTCTCACAAGAAACGATCACCTGGAAAAGAAGAGAGTGGAAAAGTTTCACCAACAAGAAGACATAGCCAAAGCCAAGCTGTGTGCCCCTTCCATGTATCCAGACACAGAAGCAGAGGAATAAAAACCTGCTCTGAATGACTGACAAGGGGAAGCCTCTGCTCCGACTGTCAAGATTTGTCAGCACCCAAAAAGCCACCATCAGACTGGAAGAATCTGAAGATCCGTGCTGCCCATGGAGGGGAAATAGGTCAAACCTGCTTTAGTACTCCCACAGTTCAGCCAGCTCGATTCCCATGAGCTCATCTGTGCTTAGAGAAGCTGACACAAAGCCTGGACATGTCACCTTCCCTTCTCTGCACCCATCTCTCTTCAAAGGCTCACCTTCCCCTCACTATGTGCCCAGCAACTCCTGCCAAAACCCTCTGCTTTGTATATACAACCTCCTCCACAGCCAGACAATGTTTAAATAAAAACTTCAAGCATCAGGTAAAGCCAGGCAGTCACATCTAGGGGAAAACCAGACAGGTCTTAGAAGGAGGAAGCACTGTCTACCATTCTGGAAGCTCCTGCTTCACGTCATTATATACACTACAGGTAGAAGGGAATCCAAGAGCAACCCTTCCCAAGTAAGACATACTGCAAGTCTGCTCAAGATACAGTGGTTAGCCCTACCTTGTACAGTGGTTATTTCCTATAAGGCCAAAAGAATCCGTGGCCCAAGAACCAATCAGCCACACTTTCAGTAATACAGACAACTCTGCATCAATTAATGTTCACTCGGATATTAAAGCAAGTTTAAGTGCCTGAAAGTTTGGTAATACAAGGAAACACAGACTTTAAGGAACACCTTACTGGTAAATTTGGGATCAGTAAAAAAAGCAGCAGCATTGTGAAAACTGTAGGGGCTGCAAGAACAGTATGAATCCAGACAACACACACTGTCAGGGCCAGTATGGTGTCTCAGAGCACTTTCAGCTATTTACACAGCATGGACAGCTTTGCAGTTAAAGTACAACTGCAAACTGAAATCACTACCAGAGGTTTTCTCTGTAATCCCAATCCATTCTGCTGACCAGATCTCCCAACAGAAACACAGGAGCTGGAGGCTCAATTAGTTATGCATTGTGAAACCCTGTGCATATTCTCTTCTCTCCAACATTCTCCAACTATTATCTACTGCAGCTTCACCTTAATAATGTAGCAAAGCACTGCCATGTAATCCACTTCACAAAACCAAACTACAAAGCTAGTCCCAAACAATGCAGCTACACTCTCCACCCAGTCCAGCCAAATCAAACAATGAAATCATCAACGTGATAGACCATCCTTATCTCGCCAAGTCACACCTGCAGACAGAAGCTGAAACAAGCAGCTATCGCAACAAGCTGCTTCATCCAGTAAAACCTACCACAGTAGCACAATCATCCCTGCATCCAATTACCCAGTTATATCTCCTCTCCCCTTTCCCCCACCCCACCCAGTGAAACAATACAGGCTAAGTCATGTCATTGCCAATACTGACACACCTCAACCAAAGCAGCGACAGAAATCACTTTTTCCCTTGAAGAGGAAAACATGTGAACACCAGCACTTGTCAGGACACACAGAATCTATCACAAACAATGGTCAGAGCTCTACTGCTTGAGACATTCAATCCCAACCTGGCAAAGAACCAGAGCAGGGCCACCTTATTGACTACAGCTTAGGTGTGCAAGAGGGGCACCATCTGTCCTTCAGGCTACCCAGTTCCTGAAATGTAATGCCATTCCCTAGTGCCCCATCTCTGATGGTTACTTGTGTGTTCTTAGTCCACAGTAGTCACAAGACAGCTTGTTCCACAGTGAATTCTAGAGCAAAAGGCTGGGAGCAGTGACCACAGAGTAACCAACAAGATGCTAATGCATATCTTGGTTTATCTTTCTGTTAAGTATTTGTGAACCACCCCACAGCCACCATATTACTGTACTGCAAAAAGGCTAAAAAAACCATCCAAACTAGCTTATTGCTATTTTATGCCTTTAACTGCAGAAGCTTAATAGTGACAAGTGGTCAAGTACTTGGAGGTGTACAGCATTCTGGCTGCTCCAGCAGGAACAGCTGCAGATATCACTGATTCACTTCAGTCTTTTCTCCCTCTTTGAGAAGGAGAATGTGGAGAGATGAAATAAAGGCATACCAAGTAGATAAAAGTATCAGACTCATGGCCTTACTGTGACATGAAGCATTAAAGGTAAGAAACCTTTCTCTGTGTACAAGAAAGAGCACACTGCGATTTTCCCTGTGGCCTTTCTGAGACTGTCTGTGCTGGACTGAGGATGGTGAGAGCTCACGATCAGCATGGAAGAAGAAAAAAGGCTAGAGACTTGCTGCTACAGAAAACAAATGAAAACTTTGAATGCAAGCTGAGCCTGCACCCTGAATTGTATCTGTGACAGTGGAGTGAGCAAGGAAGGAGAGAGAGCGGAGTAAGAGACTGCTCTGGGAAGTGCAGCAGCTTTAGGAAGGACCAAAATCATCATCAGCAGGATGTATTTGAGCAACCACTCATCCCGACAGCATGGAAGCAAAGCTCTGCATGTGCATCCACCAGCGGATTCCCTGTGTGACCTGAGAGGTGGGGTAAGGCAGTGAATCAGCCAACGCGCTCCTTCAGCACAATTTTACTGGGAAGGGCACATCCTATTTCTCCGACCCTCATTCAACCACATAAGAGGGAGAACAGCTGCACTGGCGAAAGGTGACTCCACTACACCCAAGAGCTACCACTGTTTTTCATCACGTGCTGCACTTACCAGTTTTGTTAAGCATTTGCTCATTTTACACACTTACAGCTGAACTGCACATGTTACTTTTTAATAAGCTGCCATTTAATGAATTACTTGATTACACACCTCATTGATAAGGAGCACAACTGGGAAACAAGGAGGACTTAGGAAGAGTTATTCAATGCTTTTATTGAGCTGTCAGACCTTCTTAAGATCATGTAAAAGCAAATAGATAAATTGACATGAGTATTCTACACCCCACACATCTCCCCATGGCACTTGAGGATATGATAGGACACAGAACACTCTTCAACCCCTTGACCCAGTCCCAATTTCTACATCTGGCTCCCTACCAAAGGCTATTAAATACGCCTCTGTAAAATCTGCTTCCACCTCTTAGCAAAAGCTGTCCTCCTCCTCCTTTCCCAGGAATGCATAAAGCATGTGCTTGTAACACAGTTTGGACTGGACCCACCAGCGTGCAAACAGGTCTGTCAAAAATGCAACCTTAACCTCCTGTACACCAACTGTGTGCTGGACCCAGGAAAGCAACTTCAATCAGCCTAAACCTATGCAGCTCCATCCCTCCCAGCTCCATCCCTCCCAGCCATAGCTAGCCCTTGTGACCCAGCTGAAAACGAGTTCTAGATAAGATAGGAATAGTTTTCAGGAAACAACTTTGATGTTTCATCCAGCCAGGTGGCCACAGGCTCACTGGCACAAAGGAAGCAGCAGTGACTGATGCTACAGGCATGGATGGACTTACGCCTGTTGAAATACATTTGCATCCATCTCCTGTCAGGAAACTCTGCCCTTTTTCTTAAACAAGGGCAGAAAATACATGGGGTACCTAAAGAATTGCTGGAGCTAAAGACACAGTGTCACATGAGAACATAAATTTACATGCCATCTGAACACCATACAACTCTTCTCTGTCATCAATAGATGGCCTGATTACCTGCAGGGTTTGTAGACTTCAGCCCTTAACCAAACTACACAAATGATCAGACTTTCAGCTGACATGCTCACATGGACTTTCTATTAGAAAGACAACAGCCACTTGTACCAGGGACACCTCATATGGCACATGGACAATATTCTACCTTAAAGAGCAGAAAATACCACGTTCTATCATTCCATAGTAAGTCACAAATCCCCCTTATTTATAATTCATTTTCTAAACATCAAGAGATAACTTGTCTATCTAAGCTGATCTCAGAGGTCTTTTCCAACCCAATGATTCTATGATTAGATAGCAACTCACAGTTAGTCATCAATTTCTAGATGGTTCTAACTTATACTGAAACAGTATGGACTTCCATATGTTTACATCTTGGCAATAAAAAATGATGGCATACACAAAATCTTCAGTTTCACAAAGAATTCCACTTACCCACATCAGGGAAATCACTGCTAATCCAAAGTCTGCACAGTATTACCTCTCTGCTCACAGTCTTGCACTGAAAATGACTTTCAATCAATAGAATAATCAAGAACTTGTCACCTAAACTTATTTTACTACATGAATACGGGGACTACTCAATCTCTACACGGCAGTGTTGCAACCTCCACATAGAAAACACCTCCTGTGCACATGGTGTGTACACACCTCCCTGCTGAACTCTAAATGAGCAGGTTATTACCTACAACTACCTCCAGCCCCGAAACGCAGAGAAAGGGGCTGAGCAAAGACAGGCTCACTCAAAACTAGCACCTTGAAGACCTACAAACACATTGACAGGGCAAGGGCATGGAAGATTCTATGCCATTATAGGGGAGAGAAGTTCCTTTGACTTATTTAAGTTAATGTAAGAATTTAGGACCACAGTAGAAGCCTCCTAGAAACTGTAAGAATATACTCAATTACCCCTGTGCAAATAAAGTATGTGAGGTCATACAGTGCAGCTCTGCTGAGCCTACCTGTGCCTGCCCATATCTCAGCAGACAGTACAGAGACCCCTACTCCCATAATTTCCCCCCAACTCGTATCACCACACACAGGGACATTTCACAAAGATCCTGAAGATCTTTGGGAAATGTCCCTGTGTGTTGTGATACGAAGATTTCAGGAGATTCATCTCTCCTGAAATCCATTCAGAACAGCAATGGCCACAGAAAGTTCAACCTTTTGCTCTCCACCCTTAAAATGTGCAGTTAAGGCAATCACTGACAAAGCACAACACAAACCCAAAGGCTCAGAGAATTGTTTCATGACATTTCTCATGTAACCATTCCCTTCTCTCAGAAAATGGTATCTCTAGCAACTGTTCTCTTCCTTCTTCCTTTTGACAAGCACATGAATAACCAACAGTAGCCATGATGCATAAGTAATTAGTATTACTGTATAAGTAATTAGTCTTTTTAGGTACTTAAAAAAACCATTCTAAAATAGTCTTTTGCAACAGACACATTGCCCACTAATCTCATAAGCATTGTTTTTGAGAGTTGTAACACTAACACCTTTTGTCCAACAGACAACTACATGTCCATTAAACGTTTTTTCAGTGCATCTAACAACACTTCAATGCATTATTAATCCAGTGGGGATGAATGACTGTCCTAGACAGCTTCTGACTCTGTATGACTCCTTCCCCCAAAGTAATGGAGGAGACAGATGCTGGTGAGCAGATTCAAGGTGTACACAGAGAGACACGAAGAGACTTTCAATTTCCCAGCTGCTGTTATGTAAAAAACACTTGAACTACTTGGTCCAACTGGGACTGGAACACGCTCTTGGCAGATTCTGACAGTTCCAGAAATCAGTCTGGGGGGAAATGCCAAAAGAAAAAACCTTAAGAAAAACCCTCAAAGCCTAAGCTACAACTTCAGCACAGAAACGTTCTGAATGCTTCCCCTTGGTGTTCATGCCATCTCAGCCTCTCCAGCAGCAGTGGCATTTGGAGGTGCAGGTCAGCCTGGATGCTGCCAGGGCTTTGGGGACACTGTCACCCACCCCACAGCGCATCACAACATCCTGCTGACCTCAGCTCAGCCTCAGTGTGCTCCTGCACAGCTGCCAGCACCACCAGTCCAGCTCCACCTCTGTTAGCAGTGTGGGGAGCAGTCTATGTACTTTAGAACTGGAGTTTTAAGCACTTCGTGTGGAGTGTCACTTGCCTCAGCAGCAGCCTGTCTGCCCTGGAGTTCCTGCTGTTGTTAACACTGATAAATACCAAAAGCTTGAGCAATAAGGGGTTTTTCAAGAAATGTTTTAACAGTATTTCCCTAATGTATGAGAGGCTTCTGCAGTTTTCTATATCACGTTAGCAGTTAACAGTCCCAGCATCAGTCACTATTGCATGCAGGACTCCACTGGACAATGTTAAGAGTTTTCCACGGGCTGCTTTCATTGCTTTGGCTTCTGTCAAAATTTCATCTACTTTTCAAGAGTTAGGCAATGTGTTCACAGACAGAGGTAGTATCATTCCCCTTACTTCTCTAGGTTTCTTTTTCAAAAATTTAAATAGGGATATCAGCATGAACAACCATGGGTAAAACACACCTGTATCAATCTTGCCAGCAGCCCATTCTCTAGAAATCAATCTGTAGGAAGGGAGTGAGAGGAAAATACGCTGAAATAATGGATGGGAAGACAGGATCAAGGAGACAAAGTTTGCTCTTCAACAAGGAGTAATGCCATACTCCTTGTGGCAAGTCACCTATCAATTCAGTACAGGAAAATAAAAGTGCTTTTCCTTTTCTTCTTGGCATACCTTCACCAGGCTTTCGGAAAGAAAGATAAGAAGCAATCCTCAGGCATAACTCCTTGGGCTGCAGTCTTGTCAGTTTTCATAAGCTAAGTGAGGCTGGGATGGGTCAGTACAGGACAGAGCTCCTCTGAGAAAAACCCAGTGCCACAACCAGCAGTAATGCCCTGGGTATGCTGCTGGGGGACATAACACAGGATGCCCATTGGAATTGCTGGGGGCAACCCATACACCTGCCTTCATTTTAAACTTCACCTTTAGAGGTATCTGGTCTCTCTCATCCCAAATGGGCAGTTTTTTCAGGCTCCCCTGAGCATCACTACCTTCCAGCACTGCCTGTCGGACCCAGGCACTCAGCAATAGGACAAGGGGGCATGGGCTCAAGCTCTGCCAGGGCAAATTGAAGTTGGAGATCAAAAAAATTCTTTACAGAGAGAGTAATCAGGTATTGGAATGGGCTGCCCAGAGAGGGGGTGGATTCACCATCCCTGGAGGTTTTTATACTGGCATTGGCTGTGGCACTGAGTGCCATGATCTGGTAAAGTGACTGGAGTTGGACCGAGGGTTGGACTTGATGATCTCAGAGGTCTTTTCCAACCCAATCCATTCTATGATTCTATGACCTGTTCTCCTTCAGGACTGTCACCACCAGCCATCCCTCTGCTCTTCTCCTTCACACAAGCCCTCCTGCTGCTCTCTAGCACCTGCGTTGCTCAGCACCACGAAGCTGCCATTCCCATGGGGGTAGAGCTGGAGGGTTACGTATTCCCTGCAGGTTACTGCTGGGTGAGATGTGTGTCAAGGGGTAAGTGTTCCTGGTGCATTGAACCTCTCATTTCTCTGCTTTTAGACCCACATTAGGCATGTGAGGTGCAGCACAGCCTTTAGAGACACAGTACGGCCCTTCCACCCTGGTTTCCTCGTTGTTAAATGCAGGATCTTCCACACAGCAATGACTCTTCTAAGCAGTAAGGAACTTCAAAGAACTCCAGCAAGCAAAGACTGCATGTACACAGTACTCCACGATGCTACATGATTGTATCAAAGCTGCTGGGATGAAAAACTGACATTTGATAAATAACATGAGGTCACCTCAAAGATCTCAGAACACTGCGTGTAAAAATGTTATTCTGACAAGAAATTAAGCAATTGTATAATCAGGTCTATTATCAAATCTACTGCTTTGACACGATCTTAAAAAAGTACGAGGAGCATGCAATTCCAATTGCTGTGGGATCCTCCCTCACTCAAGACGAGATGTAGGCATTTAATATTCTTCTAGTTAGCCACGCATGTACAGCAAAGCCTAACGCACTTCAAAGTATTTACTGTGCTGTATAAACAGAGCGCTATTTTCAAAGACTCATAACTGTCAAATCAAAGCTGGCTTTCACAAGAGCATTCAGAGGCATTTCTGCTGGATGGTGGCTATTTGCCTGACAGTTTCAACCTTCTACCCCCAGCCACAAGAAAGTTAATATACATATATATATATATATATATATATACACACACACACACACACACACATATGCATATTATTTTTTAAGAGACAGAAGAAAGTGTTTTCTTGTTAACCAGCTGTCAAGTCATTTTGGCCTGAAGTTCTTTACTCCTTTCTTGCACATAAATATGAACTGTGGAGGAAAACTTCCATTCCACTGGAAGTACTGACAAGAGTTTCTCCATACATAGGGCTGCCTAAACTCCCCACTGTAACAGCTCTCACTGCTGAAGCTGTTGGCTGCTCACCTCAGCAGGCTACAGCTTGGTTTTATATTACACTGCAAATACATTTCTAATCAATCCTCAAACAAATCGAGATTGGTACATAGATAAAATACTGCCATTTCACAGGCAGTGGAACAGTGATATCAAGACACCCGAAGGAGTCAGTTCAGCAAAATGCAGAAAGCAGAGAACTGAGCCACCTGAAAAATGGTCTACTGCTGCTCCTTCTCAATGTTTTTATCAGTGAACCACTAAACCAGCATTTTTGTTAAGGTCTTCACAACTCTATACACACTGCAAAGGAGGCAAAGATAGCTTGACACAACATACACAAGCAGACTCAGAGACTTAAAGCAATTTGTAGAGTGTAACTAACATGGTCGAGTAGATAAATCACAGGCTCTGTTCTCAAGTTCGTCACCAAATCCAACCTAACCTGGTTTTAAAAGAGCCCATGGGCCCCAGCCATCCTGCTGATAAGGTAAAACAGATATCTGCACCCTTTGTTCGGAAGGCACAGAGGACAACCACAGGCACACGGAGATCATCCGGTGACAAGATGGGTCAGTGATTTAAAGCTCTGCTGCTATGCAGGCAGCCCCAGCAGAAAGCTGAGGAGTAAAACCACAGTGCTTTCTTAAGAGGCCAAAGAGCCACGATAATGAGACAACCAGCCCAGAGTAACTGTAAATGCTGGAAGCAAAGTTCTGGCCAGGTGGGGGTTGGTCTCTTCTCCCAGGCACTCAGCAATAGGACAAGGGGGCATGGGCTCAAGCTCTGCCAGGGGAAATTGAAGTTGGAGAGCAGAAAAAAATTCTTTCCAGAGAGAGTAATCAGGCATTGGAATGGGCTACCCAGAGAGGTGGTGGATTCACCACCCCTGGAGGTTTTCAAACTGAAATTGGCCATGGCACTGAGTGCCATGATCTGGTAAAGGTACTGGAGTTGGACCAAGGGTTGGACTTGATGATCTCGGAGGTCTTTTCCAACCCAATCAATTTTATGATTCTATGATTCTAAGTTGAACAGGCAGCTGTGTGAATATCTGTGCCTGAGTAACAACTGCCCTGAACTCTACACACAAAACAGCAAGCTCTCCCTCAATTCCATATGCAACTAAATTATTGTGTGTATCATGCACTCTTTTTGACTGTGACACTAAGGAGCACTTAAAACAGCTTTGTTTTCAAGACTACAACACCCAGTTTTCAGTGAGCTCTCAGAGGACGTTGCTCTACCACCTCTCAGCCCTGTTTTGCTGAAAGATATCACGTCACTGGTAAAGCACACTTTCCGGATTCCTTCCTTCAGAAGGATTTCACTGATTTTGCCTAGGCTTGAAAAATCAAACAGGCCAACCACCTTACAGTCCACTGTTCATCTCCTTTCCCTATTCCACAACCTCCTTCTCAGAGGCCAAACAAGGAAAATTTCACCTTTCCTTTTAACTCTGTATAAAAAAAAAGAATCTTGGAGCATGTCTATCTGTTCCAAATAAATAACATTCATTCTTCAGATACAGTAAATGGCAATTTCATAAGAGCCTTTAAAATAAATTCAATAGTGTTGTCGAAGTAGATCCAAACCAGAGCGCTCAGATCCGACTCTGCCAAAGAGCAGGTAAGAACAACCCCAGAAAGAGGAGTAAAGCAAGTGTAAAAACTTGGGTAGCAGCAGTTTGCTTTGTGATACCCAGAGTTTGGTGGCTCAGACCAGATTTCAGTTCACAGGGATCCAACCAGAAGCCCATGAAGTTGAATGGCACATCTCACACACTGGTCTCAATCAAGTTTCCAGAGAAGTGTGTGAGAATCCTGCAGCAAACTCAGGCACAACAAGCTATTCCCTCCCTCTCTTTCCCAATATAGAAGCACATCTGTTAGAGCACAATAAAAAACAAGGTTTAGACCACAGGCTTAATACCTCTTCCAAAATTTCTACTGTCACTGATTACGATAATTGAATATTCTTCATATTCCTACAGACATCTGACGCTTTTTAACTCTTGTTGAATTCTTGCTCCTGATGATTCTCACAGCATGAGTTTCACTGCTTAATTGCAACCACACTAAATAGTCTATCGTCAATTTACAGTGCATGTTCTGTATCATCAGGCAGCCTTGACACAGCAGAAACTTTTCCATAGCTAAACCACCACACTCTTCGTTTTGCCCTCCTTAAAGCTTCTTGAGGAAGGCTTTGCTTTAGATATCTTGCATGTATGTTCAGAAATGATTTCTGGCAAAAATAACAAGGTAAGCTGAAGGAACTGTTCTCAGGCAAGGGAAGCTGAAACAAACAGGTGCAAAAAAACATTTAGCAAGTTTAGCAGACTCTTAAGGGTATAGTTAGATGAGCAGCCCTTTTGGCAGCAAAGCCAGCTTAAAGAATTGCTGCTACCAATATTTACTTCCATCCCTGCACCACACTGTCTGATGTGCCCATACAACTGTTTGTGTGGCCAAACACTGAACCAGTTTGGCAAACTGATGTAGGCTAAGTAAAAGCATTTTTTTAGTTTTTCTGGCAGGCTACTTATAATCCAGATCTGCTCTTTGATCTGTCTCAGCATCGACCTTTTCCAGCAGCAGCACCAGCACACACACAGCAGGGTCTGTGCAGTCAAAACGGGCAAGCACCAGGGACTCCTCACAAGCCAATTTTTAAGTGCTCACAGTAATAGAGGGCAGCCAGGTCTCCAGGTGAAGGTGCAGCCACAAAGTACAACTCCTGCTTCTTCAAAAATATAAATTAAAAGTCGCCATTGGAAGAGTTTCCTTGGATTCAGCACAAGGCAATGTCACCTATCGTTGCTAAGTGGTGTTTGTGAGCCTGAGTGGTGTTAAAGGTAACCCTTCAGAAATCTCCCAGCAGATATGATTTTTTTTTTGTTCAAGTTCTTCAAGATTATCAGGAATTCCTAATGATGAATAAGGTTCCTACTCTTCTAGGCTTGTATAGTCCCTACCAGAAAGGAGATCAAGCTCCAAAAGTACTCAACTTTCAAAACAAAAAAAGCCTAACAGACAAGTCAGGGTATTTTAAATCCAATTGGCAGAGCAGTGCTTGGACAAAAACTCGGCAATGAAATCGGCTTCCATTCACAAACTGCTCTGAAAACCTGAGTTAACACCTTGACTTTGCCAGCAGGAAGACTAGAGGGACTCCAGCAGAGCTTGTAAGCAGGAAATCCAAGCCCACAGCAAAACTCGCTGGGTTAAAGGACTTCGTATCTATGTAAACAGAGCACAGAACTTAGCGAGGCACGGAGATTTCTGTGAAGTCCAAGGCCAAGCAAACTAGTGAGAAGGATTTTATGAAGGCTGCCTGCATTGCTCTGAACAAATTATGTAAACTTCTTGGGAGCAGAAGAGATGAAGCCCTTCGAGACAGCACAGCTCATATTTAAGACAGAATTAGTTTGAATACTCATTTGAGTAGAAACTACTCCACAGGATAAAGTTGTTGTTGTTTGGGTTTTGATTTTTTTTCCTATTGAATTTATAAAAGATCAACAAAATTCCTAAGTCATAGGCACAGACTGGAAGGCAAGAGAATCGACACAGCACGTCAGGAACTCAGAAGGAAACAACAACATCTAGAAAGAAACATGTAGAAATAGGTAGGAAGTTAACATGTTACATAGCAAGCAAGCCTTTGTCTAGCTAGAATATCTGGATCAAAGTACTTCATTCTTAGCCACCTCTAACACATAAACTGCTCAGAAAAGCTGTTGTATATGAACATTTTAGCCTTGTGGCTTATAGTTGCCTTAGTTTCTATATTTGGATGTTTAGTGACAAATGTAGTTTCTCTGGCTGTGGACTAACCCCATCTGAAAACAATCCAAGCACGTGAACTGTAAAGATGAAATGCAAGATGGGGGGGAAGGAGGAGGGGAAGCAAAGGGAAGAAAGAGTCCACACCCTTTGTACTCATAATATACAGAAGAGATCCACAAAGTTTCAGGTTGTATGAACAGGAATTATGTATTTTCTTTCACATTAAAATTCAGGTCCTGACTAGCTTAGAAGACTGTGTTGACCAATAAACAAAGTAACTGATCACAAGAGAGGAAAGCAAAACACCTCACAAGAGAGGAAAGCAAAACACCTCCACAAACAAACAACAAAAAGCCCCTAGCCTACAAAAAGGTGCTCACACAGTCCAACTACACCCTCACACCAGAGCAGATCACAATTTCTCCCAGAATATCTTTACTACATCTATGAGCTAAATAATCTGTACTGGGAAAACTACACTGGGAAATCAGCAATGGAACTTTTATCAAACACTGCAAAAATCAAGTACACCCGCACAAAATACATCCCCAAAAGGTTTTCTAAAGTTAACCTGACCAAAGATGAGCAGCTGAATGGGAGGGGGACTTACACAAAAACTTGTTTAGGGTGGGGCTTTTTTTTGCTTGGTTTTGTTCACACTTATTTAACGTCAATGATTGATTAACATTTTGGATAAAGGAGGTCTTTGTTACTGATTCAGCATCTCCACCCCTTCAATTAAGGTGTTAAGAGTTCACACAAGTGCAGTGAGACCCAAGATCCCCAGACCGCTCTCCACAATAAAATCCCGACCCAAAAAAACCTCCAGATTTAAAAAAAAAAACCAAAACAAAAACGCACTCACCCCACTGAGAAAATTGCCAAATCCCAAAAACTGACATAGTTGCTAACCTCAAGTTAAAAAAGAAAGATGCCTTTCTTTTGTTGTTTGAGGAGAGGCCAGCAAGGGAGACAGGGAAAGAAAATGAGCCCTTGAGCCATTTTTATGCTCTGAGTAAGAAAAAAGGGACACATTCATTAAAAATAATCTCTTTGGAGATCACTGTTAAAAGAAAAAAAATCCACACCGCACAACAGAGTCATCATGCCAACTTGTCCAAAATGGCTATAAAACCTCACCAAAGCAACCCTTGTAATTCAGAGCAGAAAGCAGATCCCTCTGCTATGGACATGTGCAGTTCTGTGAGCCCAGCTCCGCTGCTACAGGATGAACACAGGACTGTGTTGCCTCTGTTTAAACTCACCAAATCGACACCTGTAACACCCCACCGCAGGCCGAAATCAGACATTACAGACCTCATATAAAGCACAAGAGAGGTAAACAAAAAGAATTGGGAATAAAGCTGTTCAGGTATGTTAATTCATTCATTCCAAACTGTTTTATTTGATGTAATGCCTTGCCTAGCTTTCCAACATTTGTTTTTGAAATATTTTGAGCAATTACTGACCATGTAATCCAACAAAACATGACTTTTTTTCCTCATGCTTTTAAAGCTTGATACATTTAAGCATCCTATGATGTCTGTGTGGGCTTTTCACAGAGAAATCGAGGGCAAAATACTTTCAAGGAAAAAAGTGCTATTGGAACCCATAAAAATTGGAAGAACTGTCTCCCCCACTCCCTCAAACTGTGTTTTGACAGTAGAACAACCAGGCACTAACAGGGAGCCTTATGGAGACAAACTTCACCTGACACAACCCTTTCTTCTCTGCCCAGACCAAGAAGGTGTTACTTTACCAGGTAACAGCTACAAGACTTGATGTTCCTCTCCCAGAAAGTGAGGTTCATGGTTATTTCCAGAGCAGTTTCAGAGTCCAAGTTAGGTTTGGCATCTGGAGCATAAAAGCATCTTCCCTTTCACATGGTTGGGCTTTGAAATGTTCCACAACCAGCTCTCTACAAACATTTACTTCGTACTTTCTTTCTTTGCTGCATGATAATTTCCTGATTTCTCATGTAGCTTACTATTAAACCACTGATCATGTAACCATCCCACCCTATTTTTTTTATACCCAAATAGCAACCCACAACTGACTGTCACATTGGATTCCTCCCATCTGTGTCCTCACACTTTGTCTACCCTCTGCGAGTAACATCCACCTTCCACATCCCAAACACTCCATCAGCAGAGGCCTTTTTAGTCCCATCATCCCTCACCTACACAGAGACCTCAGAAAGTTGGACAACACAGAAATATGGGGTGCTCTCACCCATCCTAGAAGCGGAGCCTTGTTGCCTGCATGCATCTGCCTGTCCCATCATTTCCCTGAGCATTTGAGGTCTTCAGTGCTCCTTTTTTTCTCATCATCTGACCCTTGACCACATGAACTTGCAGTGTTTCTACAGACTTAGCCTTTCTCATCCTCCTCTGCAGCCAGCCAGGGCACAGAGTGCCTCTCATGCACACACACACACACACACATACGCAATGCCTCTCCTCTGCCTAGCAGGAATACTTCCAAATAAACACAGTGCCCCTGCCTTGTCAGATACTGCTCTTCCCCACAGTCCCTATATACAAGATGCCCTCCCACACTCCCAGTATCCCACAAACTCCTCTTGCACAACTATCCCACATACCAGTTCAACACTACATGCTTTGCTTCCCTGGATTTCTGCTCACCTGAACTACCTACACTGCCTCCCAGCTCTGCAGCCCCACAGTTTCCCTCATGACCATGTGCACCACCTCCCTCAGCCTGAAAGCACTTTCTACCCACCCCATACTCTGGCTCCCAATGTTTCCCTGTATCACAATCCCATTCCCATACCCCCTTCTCCCAGTGCCTCAAGTCCCAGCTCCTCATCCTTTCATCACTACATCCATCTCCTCACATATCAACTTAATTCTTCCCAGCATACCTCATACTACGTCTTCATCCTTCTCTTCACATTTTTTCCTGCAAACACCCATATTTCAGTTTTTCCTGGAACAAATCCCCACCCTCTACCTTGCTCACAACACATCCCAGATGATCTAAGGTCCCACACAGCCCCTCCATCCCATCACTGCATGTTTCACCTTTCATTCCAATCCCTCCATCCCTGCCACAGACCTCTGTGCCCCAGCCCCTTGCTCCAGCTCCACCAGAGCCCACACATGCAGCTCTCACCCCACTTACACCAGCTTCCTTCTCCTAGGACAGTCCTCACTCCCAATCCAGCCACCCAGCCCTGGTGCTGCAGCCCCTCCCATCCTGTGTCCCAGCCCCTCACTGGGACTGGAATCTCAGAACCACCTCCCTAATCCACTCAACACTGGCCTCTTCCACAGCATGGCCCCAAGGGCACCCCACACACCTCAGAGCATTCCACACACCGGCACAGCCTCCAGAGCACCCCAGTGCTGCACCCCACTGCCCCCCACACAGCACAGCCACGTGGGCCCCCAGTGCCCCCCCCCACCCCCAGCACAGACACGTGGGCACCCAGTGCCCCCCAGCACAGACACGTGGGCACCCAGTGCTCCCAGCACAGCCCAGACACGTGGGCACCCAGTACAGCCCAGTTCAACCTAGAGCACTCTACACAACTCTCCACGAAGCACAGCACTTGGGGCACCCCAGGCACCTCCCTGCAACCCAGGACAACCCACACACCTCTTCTCACAGCACATCCCATACATTCCTCCATACAGCACAGCCCCCAGGGCATCCCCTGCACCACAATGCAGTGCAGAGCATTCCATGTGCCCCTCCACACACCACAGCTCTCCAGGGCTCCTTGTGCGCACCAAAGCACCCCAATCATCCCACGGAACAAGAGCGTTCCCTGAGCCCCACACATTCCTCCGTAGAACACAGCTCCCAGGCCACTCTGCTCCCCACACATCCCATGGAGAACAGCTCCCAGAGCATTCCATGCACTTCACATACCCTCCACAAAGCACAGCCCCCAGGTACCCCGTGCTTCCCACACATCCCATGGAGCATATCCCCTGCTCCCCACAGATCCCTCCATGGAGCACAGCTCCCACAGCATCCCCTGTGCCCCACACATCCCATGGAGCACAGCTCCTGGAGCACTCCCTGAGCCCCACACATCCCATGAAGCACAGCTCCCAGAGCATCCCATGCTCCCCACACATCCCATGGAGTACAGCTCCAAGAGCATTTCCTGAGCCCCACACATTTCTCCAGGGAGCACAGCTGCCAGAGCATCCCGTGCTCCCCACATATCCCATGGAGCACATTCCCTGCACCCCAGAGATCCCTCCATGGAGCACAGCTCCCACAGCATCCCCTGTGCCCCACACATCCCATGGAGCACAGCAGGGGATGCCCTGCTCCCCATGCAACCCACCATGGAGCACATCCCCTGCTCCCCACAAATCCCTCCGTGGAGCACAGCTCCTGGAGCATCTCCTGCACCCCACACATCCCATGGAGCACATCTCCTGCTCCCCACACAACCCACCATGGAGCATATCCCTTGCAGCACAGCTCCCGGAGCATCCCCTGCTCCCCACAAATCCCTCCATGGTGCACAGCCCTTGGAATATCCCCTGCTCCCCACAAACCCCATGGAGCACAGCTCCTGCTCCCCACACAACCCACCATGGAGCACATCCTCTGCAGCACAGCTCTTGGAGTATCCCATACTCCCCACACATCCCATGGAGCACAGCTCCCAGAGCATCCCCCGCTCCCCACAAATTCCTCCATGGAGCACAGCTCTTAGAACACATCCCTTACTCCCCACGCATCCCATGGAGCACATCCCTTACTCCCCACACATCCCTCCACGGAGCACATCCCTGGGGTACCCCCGAGCTCCCCTCTCCTCCCGCTCCTCCGGGGCACCCCCGGTCCCCCCCACCGCTCCCCCCGGAGCCTGCCGAGCCCGGCGCGGTCGGTGCGGGTGCCGGCGCCCAGTGCTCGGTGCCCGCCCCGCACTCACCGCGCTCAGCCCGGGGCCGGCGGGGGCGGCGCGGCTGCTCCGTCCCCCTCCCGCACACACACACAGGCTCCATTGTCCGCCGGCGCCTTCCCCCCCGCGCCCCGCACACATGGTACCGCCCAGCGCAGCCCCTCGCGCCCGCTCCCCCCGCCCGCTCCCGCCCC
>VWZD01006211.1:35335-167365 GCA_013396695.1 Sakesphorus luctuosus
CGCGGGGGGTGCGGGATGAGGGGTGCGGGATGCGGGTGCCCTGCCCGCCCTCCTCGGCACCGGGGGCGGTTTCCACACCCAGACACGGGCCGGAGGTGCCGCTGGCACGTGTCCCCCTCCACACGGTCCCGGGGAAGGCGGGAGAGGGGAGCGGGAGGGAGGAGGAGGAGGAGGAGGAAGAAAAGCGCCGTCCCTCCTCCCCCGGGGCTGAGCACCCCCTGCGGCGGCGGAGAGAGCCCAGGGCTTCCCTTGTGCTGGGGGTTAAGCAGCATCTCGGAGCGGAGCAGGGAGGGACCAGCAGTAATGGCAAACAGACACAACCTATCAACTCCTAAACACGCTCAAGGGCCCCATCCCGCACAAATGCTCCGCGTTCGGGGGATTAGACATCAACGTAGTTTGGTTTCAAACTGGCAGCGAGGAGTTCTGAGGATCCGCGCCGAGATCCCCCGCCCTTTTCAGTTTCAGATTTGCTCTGTGAAAGGAGGGCTTTCAACATCCACTAATCCTCCTGCTTCACCTCCACAAAATGTTCTTAAAATGGGCGATCTGGCCGGCTGTGAGCAAGCAGACCACAGACCCCGAAGCATTTCCCGCTGGACAGACTTTCAGCCCACTGACATTTTTTTCCAGACAAATCCCCGAGGCTACAGCTTCCCAGGATCCACGACATGAAGATGGAAACCTGTGGCCCTGATGAGTCTTTCCACCTCCCGTACTGGCACCAGCCCCAGCCTGCACCTTTCCAGTGATCGTGGCAGCACCTTCAAGAGCTGAAGTGTTGGCAAAACCCAACAGATCGGCTCCACTGGAACCACCACCTTTGCTGCCATCAGTTCCATGCGCTCCTCTACCTGATCATAGAATCATAGAATCGATTGGGTTGGAAAAGACCTCCGAGATCATCAAGTCCAACCCTTGGTCCAACTCCATCCAGTCCCTTTACCAGATCATGGCACTCAGTGCCACATCCAATCTCGGTTCAAAAACCTCCAGGGAAGGTGAATCCACCACCTCTCTGAGCAGGCCATTCCAATGCGATTACTCTCTCTGGAAAGAATTTTTTTCTGATATCCATCTTAACTTTCCCCTGATGTGCAAAACCCCTCTGTTTTTACATTGATATGGGTCACAAAATGTAACACCTGCAATTCCTCCTCTCCTTTAGGCATCCCTCACCAGCAGCAGGCTGAGCCCAGGAAAGATTGCCACAGCAGTGGCTGTGCAAAGCAGACCAGCCAGGCAGCCAGACTTGGTGTACGGATGAGAGGGATGTGCCTCACAGTGTTCCAGACAGAAGATCCAGTCCCACTCTCACCGACACCAGAAACCCATCGTGGTTTGCTTAAAAGGAGGTTTGTTTCCCCTGGGCAGTAGAGCCTGAGACTTTTCTAGGGAGAGCCTAAGGAAGCCAGGCACCCAACTTCTATTTTCCAAGGGTACCTTTGAAAATCTTACCCTGTGCCTCAATCCTGACACACGCGACAGCAGCGATAAGATACAAGGTGTTCACGGACTGCCTTTTTTGTTCTCCTCTGTCCCAGTACTTCGCTGTCTTGTCCCTTGAGGGGTCAGACCGGGGGAAAGGAGCACAAAATTCTACTAGTTTGCAGATGCTGTGGTTCCTCGACTCCCCTCCCATCCCCCGACCCCATCCCCCCACGTTTCAAACAGTTATAAATGACTGTGCAACTCTGCAGGCAGCGGTCTCAAATAACCACAGCAAGCCTCTCCCCTCCAACGGCTTTAAGTCTCTTCCTTCCTCTCTTTGGGGCTCCAGAGAGCAGTTATCAAGGTGTTTTGCTTCACTTGAGAGTTGTTACTTCACCCACTGCCTTTGGGAATCCGCCATGGCAGTGAATTCCCAAGGCAGGAATTCTCAGCTGAGAAATCCCTCCCTCCCTCCCGCTGTCCTTGAAGGGTTTTACCATGGGAACTGGCAACAACAGGCTCCCAAATGATCTTAACTGCGAAGACAGGTTGTAAGTCAGGATTTCAGGTAGAAGAGCCTCAGATGGGGGACCATCAGTGCCAGCCTCGGGAGCTGCCCCCTGTTTGGGAGCCTTGCCCTCCCCCTGCCAACCTCATAAAAGCTGCCCCAGAGAAGCCAGCTGTCCCAGCTCTTTAGAGCACTGGCAAATCCAAGAACATCTTGGAAACATTACAGCTCTCACCACACTGTGTACTCTCTCCGCACAACTCCCTGACTGCACTGAGGACAGGAGATCGGCCAGTCTATTCAAAAGCAGGGTCCTCTTCCATTAGAGCAAACCAATCCTAAGGAAAGTTGCCACAGGAGCTCCAGTTCTGTGGAGCAGACAGATCAGATGAGATAACCCAGCCAGCTAAATACATTTGCATGACACTTTCTTTCTGTACATGGTTCAGAGCATGGCACACCCCGATTGCAGCTTTTATTCTCTTTAAGGGCCCAGCCCTGCAAACACTTAATTTTACATGTGTAAGTAGAGTCCCACTGAAGCACAATGGAGCTACTCATGCAAATAACATTGAGAGCGTGTAGGGTTGTGGCTTTTTCACTATTCCATCTGCAGCAGACCCAGTTTTAGAGGATCCTGCCATGCTCTCTGTTATTGCTGCTCACTTGTGCCAGTTAAACTATTCATGCAGCTACACTCACAGGTGAGCTGCTTAAACAATCCAACTTCTTTTTAAAAGCCCTACTAACAAGAACAAATCCTTAACGCCAGACCAGCTCCGATGTAGATTTCATCCCCACAAGCGGCTGAACTGGCACAACTGGAGGAGGTGGAAACATCTGAGGAACAGGAACTTTTGAAGATGGGATTGAGTGAAGCTGAAATGGAGACACTGAGGCTTAGTGTGTGAAGGCTGGAGGCATTACCCTCTTCTGAAGTTACGCCCTGTTCCTGACCATCCACTCTCTGAAGCGGAACCTTCTCCAACCACACAGTCATTCCACATGAAACAAGTTTCACCTCAAATGCAACAGTAGATTGGGTCTTTTCAGTCATTAAAACTTAAAAACCTTGCCTCGAGAAAAGCTGTCACCAGTAAGAATCTTCCAACAGTTCCTTTACCCAGGATCAGGGCCATGTGCTCCTCCTTGCAGGTAAAGGATGTCATCGCTGTGTGCATCTGTAGCCAGTACATCGCTGCTCCTGCAGTCACAGGATCCCTTGCTATTAGCTTTGACATGGCACATTGGGGCCAAGCAAACTGTTCCTTACATTTTCTTTTTTTTTCCAGTTTATGGGCTATTTTATCTCCAGCAACTCTGTGCTTAAATTGCATCACATATTTCCTGTCTGCTGAGGCAAGGTTTCCCTCTTTCAGTGCAATTATAACCTTCCAGCAGGGAAGCTCCACTAACTCCTTAAGAGCTTTGCTCTCTGTAGTGCCTCCCGACCTGCATTCATGTACACCTGAGCAAAGTGGGTGTAAAACACCATCACTGTTGGAAGTGAAGAACACACACCATTAGGAGGATGTTTTGCTTTGTTTGTTTGCTTTAGGCTTGGGGTTTTTTTGCTCTGGTGTAGATGATCAGAGAAGCTGCAGGACAAGAGAGAGCTCAGGCTGTATGAAACCATTTTCTTACCAGCTTTGAGTTTTACAGGGCTGCATGCTCTAATGAGCCTTCCCGAAAGGAAACAACCCATTTCTGTAAGGAATCCAGGTGATTATGGTTTGCATACCGCCGTGATCTCTCTGCATGGGCACAGGGAAGCTGCCTTCATGAATCTTGCTGCACGATGAAGTCTAAAGCTGGACAATGTGAAAGAAATGGGAAAGGACCACAGGGAGGGGTAGTTTAACATCCATTGTTAACTTGGAAAAAAAACCTTCTTTCAGAAAGTCTTTTATTTATTGTAAATCATTCCTAAAAGATTAGGAAATCGGGCCTGGGGGAGGGGCAGAGGTTGTTGTGGCTTTTTTTCTTGTTCCGTGTCTTTTGGGTATTACACATTATCCCCAGTCTCCTCAGTTTTGCAGAACCTCAGTCCTGCAAACCACCAGAGAACATTCTTAATGTGGTCTGGGTGAACAGTCCCTCTGCACCCCAACATGTGTGGGACTTCACAAAATAACAGAGGAGGGAAATGCATATCCATATCAATGCCAGGATCCACATATACGCTCACACACATCCCTCCCAAAAACACACATACACAAATCCCTACCTCTGTCCCCACTGCTGGCATAAGACAACCTGTAGCTCACCTACAGCAATGACTAGTGCCCAGCTGGCTGCACAGGGCACAGAGCTGTGTAGGGAAGGAGACTGGCTGATGGATCTGACCAGCACTGGTTGAACAACATCACCCTAAGACAACAGTGTACAAATGATGACAAATTCACCTGGGAAAAAAAGGCCTTTCACTTTCCTGCCTGCACTGGAAAGAGACAAACAGTTGATGTTGTGTTTTCCTGTTCACATGAAGGTCCAAACAATCTGAGCCTTAATCAAGCTTGGGCTGGAGCATGGGACTGGGCCTGTGGTTAAAATACTCTTCTGATCTCCAGAGAGCCTTATTGTTCATCTGCCACCCTTCAAGACATTATGCCACATCAAAACTGTGGTGTGATGAACAAATCCTACGTATTATAACATTCCAGTTGCAGAAAGCTCTTGTCCTATTTAGAAAGTCATCTCTCAAGTCAATAAGCAGGTATGAGGCAAATACCATGCAGCCACAGAGATAAATGCTCAGCTCTATCTCCTATGATTAAAAAAAAAAAGGGAAGAAGAAGTAGAGAACAGATACTGATTCAGAAGGGAAATCAGGTAAACAGAATCTGGGGAAACATATGCTCATGCAACACATGAAAAATATGAATTCATACTAAACAAAGGTGGGAAATTTTGGCATGCAGAAGACTCCAAAATCAATGATTGCCCAGAAACACTGTTCCCACCACGCTGTCCCCAAGTTTCACAGGGAACTGCTATCATACACTGAGTGCTGTGGTACTGCCAGGCGATTTTGTCTGTGGAATCGCCTGACCCTTGAGCCTTTTAAGATTCTCAGCCAAGGCTTTACACTCCCTTTGTATGTGTATGGCCATCTTTAACATCAATGAGAATAGACATGGCAGCAGCTCACAAAATTGCCAAACTCACCTCCTTCTTCCACTCAGCCACTTGCTAAGTCTGGTACAAGACAACAAGCCCCCATGCACAGCCACAGAGCTGTGTTCTCTGCACTGCCTGCCCCACAGCACCAGGGCACACGTGTGCACTTTCATGGTGTAGAACCAAGCAAAGAAAAACTTCAAAGCAATATTTCTGAGAAAGCCATAACCATATGAAGAAAGCACCTCCCATTAGGAACATCCTTCTCACAGAATAAACAGAAGAAGGCTGTCTGCCCTCAGACAGACAGAAGAAGTCATCTGTCGCCAACACACACAACAGCTCTCTTGGCATAACGGGCTTTTTGTGCCTTCCAGTGCTGCTGCTCCAGCATCCGGCTGCTCCGGGTACCGGCCTGCTGCTCAACAGGGCAGCAACACAGACAGGTTACGCTCATGGACTACAGCTGCCCCTACAGCCAGCACAGAGATGTTTGAGGGTAAAATTTTGCTCATGTCTCCTTCAAGGCTACAATAAAATAGAAACACCTTTAGCATGAATTCCCCTCTAGACTGCACACGAAGAAACCAAGCCCCCACTGTACCACAGACTGGCCCATTAAAGCGAATGGTTAAATTCTTGCTATGAAAAAGTAGGCGTTGTTGTCTGTTTTGTGAGGCAGAAATCAATATTCCCGCCTCCTCTCCTTCTGTTATTTCACCTTGAGATACTCATGCTCAGTTAGATGAGATCTGAGTCTTACTCACTGTTACTTCAACTTTTCTCTCTCCAGCATTTCACAGGGTCATGGACATTCTTGGAGTCCCAACCTGCCTATAATTTACCACTCAGCTCCCTAAACTGGTGACTGAAGTAGTGACTGATTTTCCTTCCAAATCACACCACTGTGGCCATTTCTAACTGTTTATCTACACCCCCAGCTCCATCATTTTGCTCCCTGTGTCCTCCAATAATAACCCTCTCTCTGCCACAGCCTCTCTCTTCTCTGGACTCCTATAATTCACTCCCTGCTAGCCTCTTCCATACTGTGGCCATCTCATATAAATGATGTTTTATTGCGAAATGCCCCTTCTGCTCTCACTCTCCCTTCAATCTAACTGTGGGGGGTAAGCTTGGTTAAGTCTATGGATTTTTTGAGGGGAAGAGGGTAAAGGGGAAAGGACCTGGGTGACTGATGCTTAGCCCAGGCAACCCTGCAGCACAGTTGGCTGGGAAGACACACGTAGGGTAAGATAAGCCAGCACCATACCTCAACAGCTGCTCCTTCAAGCAGGTTTCCCTGCGGCAGTTCAGATCCAGGGCCTGGACCGATTCCCACAGATCAGGTAGCAATAATGCCAGGCTGACTGGGCTGTTCTGATGAGTCCTCTTGGATGCAGCTCTGCCTACAATCATGCCTGCCTCTGTCACCTAAGGATTAGACAACTGCAATATGGTCTGTTTGGCACCATGCTTCAAATCCATTCATAAACTGAAGGCAGTGCAGAACTCAGCGCTCAGTTAGAAAAGCCATGTCTCTCACTCATGATCATTCTCGCATTTGTACTCCATTTTTATGCCATCTGACCACTGGCTTACAGACAGATTTTAACTTGTTCCTGTTGACCTCTAGTGCCTGGCACAGCAGAACCTTTCCCATCCAAAAAATCACCTCTTATATTTCCCAGAAGCTGTAGAAAAGACACCAGGTATTCTTGCACAGGTGCTTAGGAGTGTAGAGTTGAGGGTTGTTCAGTCTCTAGTTTGCCATTGTTTGCTGGTGACAGTCTGATGAAATTGCTTGAGTTATAATGAAGACAGTTTTCATTATCTGTCATTTAAAAATGTCAGGGGAGCTTAGACTGAATGGATAGGTGCTACCTGTTGTTTCAAATAGCTTTTGATGAAAGAAACACATTTCAAAAGTACCAGTCACTGATTTACAGGTGCTGTATAAAGATTACATAAAACAGTGAGATCCCTCCAAAGAAAACAAGCAGATTTCTCCCCTTGCTTTTTAATTTAGCCATCAGCTTATCATCGGTGTAGTGCTGACTTTCTCCTGCAGTAATCATCATTGACTTTCAGACCTGCAGGGTCCCAGAAGATAGAGGACAATACCTACAAAACCAGGACTCTTCATTATTAGAGGGCACTGGATAGTTTTGGCTTAGCAAAAAGAATGCTTCATTCTTTTGCATTTTTTACTTCTGCACTTTGACAGTGCAAACTGTGAACAACTTTAGCAACAGATGTCACAACTGGACATACTTCTGCCCAAACATTTTGCTAGTCCCTCTCTGCTAACGGTGTTGGCCTCTCACAGCTGAACTGCAATAACAGACTGTGTGAATGTTCCTAGTCCATCTGAGCACAAAATCTGCCAGCTTATTTTAAATCATACCAATTTATTCTCTAGCATGAATACATCTGCTGACAATACCTGCTTGCAGGTCCTGAGAGACACCTAGGATAACATGGCTCTTTTCCATCTATATCTTTATGTTTTAGAGCATCCATTTAACACATGAAATGCTGCTTAGGGGACCTGCCTTGGTAATGTAACTCTGATGGGACACTCCCTATGCCTTGACTTGCTTACTACATGAGCTGTTCCTACACACAACCTGCACCTTTTGCCTGTCCTCTCAGTCAAACCATGACAGAATGAATGCCAGCAGTCCACAAAGCATCCAAGAAATGCAGGTAATACTTTGCGTACAGTGCCTTTAGGAATCACTTGTATTTTTGGTAATTGCTTCTATATAAGAATCCAGCATCAGAGGCTGTAGCAAGAATCATAGAATCGATTGGGTTGGAAAAGACCTCCGAGATCATCAAGTCCAACCCTTGGTCCAACTCCAGTCCCTTCACCAGATCATGGCACTCAGTGCCACATCCAATCTCAGTTTAAAAATCTCCAGGGATGGGGAATCCACCGCTGCTCTGGGCAGGCCACTCCAATGCCTGATTACTCTCTCTGTAAAGAATTTTTTTCTGATCTCCAACTTCAATTTCCCCTGGCAAAGCTTGAGCCTGTGCCTCCTTGTAAGAATCTCCTGAAAGCATTTAAATGCTGAAGCACAGATACCTTCCACTTAAGAATCAGATAACCAAGATTGCTGCTGCTTTGTCCAGTGACACAACTACAGCCTGCCTGGGTCCCATGCAAGTCAGCTGGCTTCCTCTTCCAAGTCCCTGCTTCCCCCGTGTGCAGAGACTGCAGTGTCCCCCAGGGGTGTTCCCGCTCTTGGTGGTGTATAGGATGTTCAAAACTAAGATTTCATGGTAATGAGGAAGGAGGGAAGGACTGAGCTCTAGGATGGTGGACTCTGAGAGTCACAGATGTGAGAAAGAAATAAGATTGTTCTGAGACCTGATCATTTCCATGTCTTGTTTCCATTAAGACAACATTTCCCAGGCACTTACTTGAGTCATCCTTACAAAGCATCTCCCAAATAAAAGGGCTTATGTTCCTGGCAAAACGTTCCAAAAAAACATGTCCCCAGCTCCCTGCTGCCATAAGCAAGCACAACTCCAATGATTTCAATAAAGCTGCACTTTCTGTGGCCCCCGGGCTATAACACTACAGTAAACAAAGCCAAATTCCATAAGCCAGATGCTTTCAGGTCTGAATCCAAGTCTTCAACGTCTTACACATATTATCCACCAGTAGATAGCTGAACCCATACCTTCAGCTGGCTGTCACCGAGCTCTTTGACCCACCAGCAGAACATGGATCCCAGGGCCTCATCCTGGGGCACGGCAATGCTGGTGGACATCAGCCTGCTCCTTCAAAGTGCATGGGTACCTCATTCCTCTGGGATCTGTGCTGTGCCTGCATTCCCAGTCTCCCTCTGCCCCCTCTGAAAAGAAACCCCCTTTCCCCACTCTAATGACCACAAGGGTGAGTTTGAGAAATAAAATGCTAATACCAAAACCAAATGACCTTACAATTTCAGCTGCTTACCACTCCAGTTTCTTCACCTCCCCATCATACAGCTTGTTTTCCCTTTACATTTAAAACATCCCAACAAACACAACTCACTCTAAGGAAGGGAAGGCTCAAGGCTGTGGCCAGACTAGGTCTGAAGTTCACTGGCACATGCTGAAAGCAGACACATGGCTCAGATAGACGACATCCAGGAGCAATAAGGACGCAGTGCTGGAGAGTTGCTCAGGACAGAGTGAACACAGCAAATGAATGGTCCTTCCACATTCAGAAGTGGCCCCTGAAGAGCAGCAATAAGGGACTTAGGCTTGATGATTTTCCAGGGAATATACTGCTCCAGTGAGTAATGTTGAAAATCCATAGGTGAAGGAAATGTTTTAAAACAGAGAAAGAAAACCTACTTTAAATCAATACTGTGAAGGTCTCAAAAAGGAAACACTCTGCAAAAAAAAGGACACATTTGCCACATATAAATCTTTAATGATATCTTGTAGTTTTAACAAAGCATTAAAAAACCCAAAGAAACAAAAGGAACAACCTCAGTTGCTGTAATACACCTGAGAGGGCAATCATCCTCACATGGCAAAATATGATTTTCACACCTGGTAAATGAAATTACTCTGCTGCATCCCAAGGCCAGGGTTAGGGGCTAAGGTGAGCTGTTAATGGAAGGTTAGAGACCACAAAACGGCTCTTCAGGGAGCACCTTTCAGATGCTCTTTTCATGTACAGCAGTGCACAGTAATCAGAAGGCACTGGCAGCACATACTAAAGTCACTGTCACTGACAGTGGTTCCAGCTGTGCGGTCACCAGTTGATAGCTCAGATTAAGATACCGGCTGGCACGGCCGTGCTCCTCTGACTCAGGAGAAGGCTCACTCTCTTCTAAAAGCAATTCTGTATTCTTTCATCTCCCTCCTGACATGCCTTCTGCAGCACACCAGGGTTAACCACTTGCTCTCTCCTCACAGACAAAGAGTGAAGCTACAGAGCCGAGACAACAAACTTTTCCACCGCGTACAGCTAAAGCCTCTGCACCATTAAAAGAAAAGCAGGCACTGAGAACGAAGGAAAATCCTGATCACAGGCCATGCTGGTAGGAACCTGATGACATTCATAATCTGTCCTGCATCAGCACAGGAGACTGCCAATCCAGGCAAGATGGCTATGCAATTTGCCAATCACTCAGAAACAAGAGAGAAGTGAAACTGTGGGGAGCCAACAGGCCCTGGAGGTACAGATATTTACAACAAAAAATCTGAGTGGAAGCAGCAAGAGGAAGAAGCACAGAGAAATACACTACATGATCTAGCACCAAACAAGACACATGGCTTAACGAGACACTTTAGAATATCTGGCTCCATAAATTAGTCTGTGATTCCAAGTTCTTTAGCTCCCAGCTCCTTCTGATTTCTGAGTATAAAGGAGATGTTTGTCACTCCCAAGATCAGACACGAGCTCGAATGCCTTTCAAGAAGTACACACATGAATATGTTCCTGGGGAAGAATGAGCTAGAGCTAAGCCTTCAAATGAGCACAAGGAGAACCTCCTGCCCACAGACAGGAAAGTGGTAACCTCCTTCACTTCCTTTGTGGCTTTAACCTAAACCACAACTCCTCCCTTTGGGTTAGAAGTCTCTTCCACTCATTCAGATGTTTGTCAGCTTGTGTCTCTAGAATACCCATCATCCGTCGCTGCCACATAGGGAAAAAAAAACCCAGCTCTCTTCTTTTTTTCTCTCTCCCACACCCCTTTTGCAGTTTCTTCCCTAAACAAGAATGGCTTCACATGGCAAAACAAGTCTAAACTACAGCTTTTCAGGCACAGGCACAGAAATTAGCGATTGCAACATGAGGGGGCAGGGAGAAAGGAGACGTTGGCATACAGGCTACACCAACATTTGGGAATGCTGGCAGTGAGGAAACACTGCTGCCAGCAGGAAGAGTGATGCCAAAATAACTCACAGGGCTTTTCCATGAGTGCGAGCATTGCTTCCCAGCCCAGGGCACAGCATTCCTTCTTCTCCCCCAGACAGCTTCAGAGCATGGACGAGCTTCTGGAAGAAAGGGGCAGGGAGGGGTGAGCACAGGGAGAGCTGTGCTACCACTCAGGAAGCCCTCTGCAAACAGAGGTGATAAGGGCAGATCCCATCAACCCTGGTGTGGGGCATCAGCTAGTGAGAGGTGCCGCTGGCTCTCTCCTCTTTGAGATCCCATCATCTGCTGAAGGGACTTCTAAACATGTGAGAGACAGTGGCTACCACCCCAAACCCTCCTGGTCCAAAGGCTTAATCTTATCATACCCAGGTGTTACTGGGGATTTCAGAGCGAGTTAATCCTTGGGAAAGATTTGAGCAGTTTTTTGAGTGCAGGCATTTTTTGCTACCTTACAACTGCCCATACCAGGTAGGCAGAGAGGTACTCAGGGGGAAAGATCTCCCACTGCTCTCACTGCAACAGGGTGATGGTGTTGGATGATGCAGTGCTCCCTTGTCACCTGCCACTCCCAGAAGAGTTCAGAACTATGTAATGTGAAAGGAAATGCTTTTTATTCCTTCAAGATTTTCAGAAATTTCAAATAATTGTTCTGTACCTGATCAGGTTAAAAAAAAGAAAAAAGAAGTAGTTTTCAAAAATTATGCCTAGAAACTAAGACCAAATGCATTAAATGCAAGATTTCATTTTACCTTCTTGAAACACTTCATTTTGACAGCTTCAAAACTTTTCTCCAGTTTTTTTTCCAAGATGAAACACAAAACTGGAATCAACTTTTCCTAAAATAGCAACAGTTTTGGCAAATCAGCAATTTTCTGAGAAAAAATATCCCTGGAGAAAAATTCTAACTAAACCTAGTTCTATTATTTCCTCCCAACACCACACAAGAATATGCCTCTATGGTGTAATTCAGCCCTAAGTTTCATAGCAACTCTGATTCAGACATATTGCACACACAGATATTAGAATATGCCTTTGACATCATGAGCGCAATGCAAAACAGTGTATATACAATATGGCCAAGCAACGCTGCTATGGAAACCCTTGCTTTGAATTCCTGTACATGGGGTGTTTAAATTCTTACCCCTAGTACTGCTTTAACAGAATTCTGTGTACTTTATTTCCTTGCTCAAATCATCTTCCTCTTTCTGGGAGGACTCTCCTCCTTGGAAAAGAAGGATGTTTGTATGGGTGAAGCAGAAGGTGGTGAGACCTGCACTGCACTCCTGGTGCTGCCATATACACCAGCTCTGTGAGCTACAGCAAGAGGAGTAACTGATCTGTGCCTCAGTTTCTGCAGCTGTAAAATGGAAGTAAGACAACATCCTGCTTCGGATATGGCTTGAATGTGCTTTGAAATCCTTTGTGACAGCCAGAAGATACATGGATCCTTATTCCTATTTGTTACTTTCTGTAGGCGAGGAGTTACTGTCCTCTACAGACCTGTGCTGATGATCTCTATACTGGAGAACCAAATCAGGAAGTACAGTCGCCCACTCATGTAGCAAACAGATAAGTAATAAAGCAGCACACTTGCCAACTACTAAGGAGGTGGTTTCTTAAAAAGACATAGGAAGCTTTCATGTTTTGATGCTGACTAATTTCAGAAAGTTCCTGTTTCGCTCTCTTGATCCTAAACTTCTTCAAAAAACATGTTTACCTGCTCTTCTGAAGTGTGTTCTGCCAGGGAAGGTCAAACTGGCTAGATAAAAGGTAACAATACTGGAAGAGGACACTTTATCTGTCCATCTGCTCCAGTTGCACGGTGCTCCCGTGACCGTAGTGGTACCTTTTGGATGTCACCATAACAAAGAGAGGACACTGCAGCCATAGTGGCCATCTGAAACTCTGACAGCTGTTTCAGGGTGCAGCATGTCCTGGGGGGCATGGCACCACCCCTATAAAATCTGAGCAGAATGTGCAACCTAAAAACCACCACACAGCAGCCAAACTCACCCTGCAATCCACTGATCACAAATGCAGATTAACTTACTTGTGTTTGTCTGATGGTGTAATTGCCAGACTGCACATTCAAATGAGTATTTGTTTAACTGTGTGATACACAGATAGAGCTTATGCACTTGAGGCCAAATTTACCCCTGTTGTAATTTCCCTAACTCCAGTAGCAATTACTCAAAGGACTAATTTGGCCCACAGTGTTTCCTAGTATATGTGATTCATCATTTCTTTCCTATAACAAAGAATAATACACTGTTTCAATCAGTGGTGATGTCCTGGCCTCCTTCAGGCTGCCGGACTCCCTGTTTAATCAGACATAAAACAAATCACTTGCAGAGGCAGAGGCGTACAAGCATGCTTTAATTACAATATTGTAACATCAATTAGAGATCTATCTAATCGAGGACTCAGTACTTCCTACTCGAGTATTACTCCCATGTTGGGATAATTACTGCTAATTAAGCTTGGAACTAATTAGGCCAAATGATCTCATTTATACCAACATAGATGACTTCTAGGAGTTCACACACCAAAAAAAAAATCCAAGGGTGATTTTATCATTCCTGGACTCATCCACACTTTGCTTTCGAAATGGACTGTCCCTTCCCAATGGATAATCCCTGCTAGAACTGAAGTCCCAGATCTCAGATGATCTCACATTCTCCCAAGGTAGACAAATGCTCTCTGAAGGCATTTCAGTTGGTTGGCCCAAATCACCTTCTACTCTAATCAACACGGTGGACTAACAGAGCCATGCCCTATCGTGGTCTGGTTCCTTCCAAACCTACAGGCCACGCTCACACAGTTATGGTGACAGTTCTCAGTGCACTTAGCACCACCCACACCACTAGAATTGCTGCACAGAGTAAGGTTTGCAAAAACCAAAACAGCTCTTAAACATGCAGACAGACACATGTACTTTTTGAATGATTTTCATCAATGCTGCATACAATTAGAAATGGCATTCCAACACCATTAAGTGGTGGTGGCCCAGCTGTGCTATATGTGGTGACTGAGGGCAGAGGCTGACTGCAGCTGATGGAGCTCCTTGCAAAGCCCATCTGTTCTACAAGACTCTCCGTGCTCACAGTCTCACTGTATGTAACAAACCCAGCTTCATACTACAGTCAGAAAAATAAAGGACAGCCTAGGAAGGAGTGTTTGTATTGCAGCTTCTCCTCCTCCCCTCCAACCCCAAAATTCTTCAGCAGCTCAGCAGTCTGATTCTCAGGTTAAAGAGCCACCAAGGCAACTTCCACTTAGACCTGCTCTTAGCTTCTGGACACAAGCAGCAAATAGGGTGTTCCCCACCTAATGGTTGAACATAGCAGGGTAAAACAAACCTTAAAAACAAAACCTTTGCATTTTTGTCTGGGTATTTTGGGGACTATGAGTTAGCTTTTCACCCAAAGATGGTTTGCACCAGTGGCATGATTTCCTCCTGTTGTATTTGCCAATTTCAGATTCCTGGCTGAGTAAAAGAGGAATGCCACCTACCAAAATTCCTGTCCCATCTCTCAAAGTGACCAGGTATCTTTCAAACCTAAGGAAGGGCCACTATCCAAGAACTGTCTGGGAGCGCCCATCCTGGCACCCATCTGTCTGCAGTATGAACTTCACAAACCTACATTGTCTCCTGCCCCTGGGTAATCAGAGTACCTCAACACCCCTGTTTTGCCTGACATGTCTGCAGAGGCTGCAAACCAGCAGGTCTGTGCTATCAGACAGTACAGGTAAGGCAAGAAGGGTTCAGTCACACTCACTGCACATCCCTTTTTCCAACTCCTGCCTCACATTCAAGCCTTCCAGGACCCGCTTCAAGGTGCAGCATGTAGTAAAACCTGCTTTCTCTTTACTTCTGGCTTTCTCTCACCAGCTGCCTTTATTAGTCCTAAAGCTTCCTCCTAAACACTTCATTTTCTCACGCTTTCTTGTACTTCAGGCTGGAATCCTGAAGCTGCTGAACTCAGGAATTCACCATTGTCTCCAGGTCTTCTTCCAGCTTGCCCCTTTATCCTCACAGCAATCATTGTTCCCTGGTGAGTCACAGACACCCCCCCTTTCTCCCCTCCAAATGCCTCCTGAACAATCTTCTCTTTTCCAAAGCCTGTCAAAACTGAGCCCAGCAGGATTCCCTACACCAACCTGACCTGGTTACAATACCTCCTGGAACTGATCCTCCAGCTGTCTGTGAAATTTCTGTAGAAGTGCCACTACTTTATGCAGTACCATCAGTAGAAGACTAATAAATAATGCACAGGAATAACACAATCCCCAATAAACAATGTACTGCTTCTTCTCTTATTTTCTTAAGTGAGCAACATAGATCCTAAATCTGATCTCCCCCTCCAGCTGTTACCCAATCCTCATCTCAGCTACCAAACTCACTCCTCCCTCCTCTAGCAAGCCTATCATTCCTTTCTTCCCAGCTGCCAGGGCCTTGGCTGCTACCTCCTCCAGCCCAAATATTAACAGACATGAATGCAAGCATCCATTCAACACAAATGCAAACATCCAGACACGTATCAGATTGCATGTTGAAAATGCATATTTCCATACGCTGCAATAGCATATGGAAACGTGCATGGCCCACTGAATATCATATTTATTTGGGTATCTGCTGGAAGTCCTCTAGGAAGAGGTGAGTTGGAGGAGATCTAATGAAAACAAAATCACTGAACTCAAAGCCTGGGCAGGACAGTGGTAGATGATCAGGACAGTGTTCAGCAGAAGCACACATTGGGCCCAGGGGGCCCCTGAATGGCATCTTTAGAATTAAAAGGGAGGAATTCAGATCAGAAGTGCATCCCAAACAGGCATTAGACTCTAGTAAATAAGGTGCTTTAGACTGACAGAGTGTCAGAAACCTCCTAACATCCTGCCATGGTCTGCACACAGGCGCCTCCTCAGCTGGAAGCAGAAGCCAAGCAAACAAGCTCCCTATGTAAGAGAGGAGGGAAGGGAAGCAACATCCTGGTGAGGGACCATCAAGTCACAGCCACTACAGAAAGCACTATGAATGCTCTAATTTGGGACTGCAATTAGTCCTTCAAGACAGGGACAATCTCTTTCCCAGATCTGGACAGCACACTGCACAACAGGACTCCAGCCTCATATCAGCACTTCAGCATGCAGTGTACAAATATTTACTGTCACCAGAGCCCTGCAGACAGAGGTTGTCTCAGATGGACCTCCCCAGGGGCATCTGCAGGGATGATGGAGGTCTGAGTCAGTGACCTAAGACCCAGACCTGGGCAGCTCTCTGTGAGTCACAGTGCAGCATCTTCTTTCCAGACATGTTCCCTCAGTTATTTTCAAACACTCACTGATTTGGGGATTTTAACACCCTTTTTGCAGAGCAAATTCTGCACTTTCATCCCGGGGTCTGCCTACGTACAGAGGTCCAGTCTGTGGCCAGCCCTGCATGGCCCTAAATGGTCAACCTTATATGTGAAAACAAGAGGCAGAAAGTGCAAAGAAACACACATGGGCCAGAAATAATCAAACTCTCATTCTCCCAGACCACTAGCCATGGGAAAAACATGCTGGGTCCCAGCAGCAAGATGTCAGGATTGTGGGGATGTTGGCCCTGTCCCCTCACATCCTGAATATCTGGGCTGGTAGCAGCTCCATTTCCAAAAGGAAAGCAAAGGGGCTGCTGCTTACTGCAGGCAGCTGCCAGGTTCTATCCTCAACCCTCCCAAGAGCCTCCTCAGGCTCTTGTTGCATAAGGCAGGGACACATCCCCAAGTCTGAAGTTTAGAAACAAGATGCATTTATTTGTTATTATTTTCAGTTATCTGAGTGCGGTAAAGGTCAGACCACTTATCTTCTGGGGCTGGTTCCTGCTCCCACTCATGTGGTTCAAAACCAATTGAATGATTTTCTGCATACTTCCCAGACAGAAAAAAAAATCCAGGGGGAATGAAACCTGATACAGGGCATTTTCTAAAGAGGATCTGTGGGAAAAAAGGATCCACCGCAGTGGGAGGAAGGGCTTGTGGGCATTCCTGGGTACCTCCTCCCCAGTCCCTGTTACACACAATGAAACATGAATAAAGATGACTTGGGTGGCCACAGCTTTTTACCTAAGTTTTAGCCTAAGCTGATCTCAAGGACTGGAGTGGACAGGATCACCTACGTGATACTCCCAGAGCTGCAGTTTGGGTGACAAGACTCAAGGACATACTGCATGTCCTGTGCCCTCTGCACGGGCTGCTCCATAATCTCCAAGATTAATTTATGCAAAACATGAGAAGATGTGCTTTTTCCTTTTGCAGTGAATGACTTCATTAACCTTTCAGGAGCTTGCCAATAGTGAAATAGAAGCAATGGGAAAATCACACTTCTGGGAAAAGGGGACTTCTGCAGTGTAGTTAACAGCACACAGCTGAGAGAGGCCAAAGACATCAGCAAGAGATGGACTCTGATTTAGGAATCTGCCTTCCCCCTCTGCTCTCCATGACAGTCCTCTGCCCTGCTCTTGAAATGTTCCTTCTGCCCCAGCTGCTGACAATGCATGGCATGACCAGAGAGACAAGGAAGCCCAGACGGGAAGGCAAACGAAGCAGAGGGTTTTAGACAGTCTGGAGAGAGACCTAGCCCAGAGGCAGAGCAGGAAGGAAAAAGCAGGTAAAACAGGTGAAGCAGGTATGGAGAGGGAGAGAAACGGCTGTGGGAAAAATAGGAAAAGGTGTACGGCACCTTGCATGGAGCATGAGGGATCTCAGCACACCAAGGAAGAGACAGAAGGGAGAAAGCAGGAACTGTCTGGTCAGAATTGCTGAGGCTCATAACTTTAATGAGCTTGGGACTGACTGATGCCTGGCAGAGGCAAATGTGATGCCACCCAGGAACAGAGCTAAACTCCAGTGGAGGCCAGAAGGTCACCATGTCCTGTCCTGTAGGACACTGGATGAACTTCAGCACGTGGCTGTCTGGGTGACCTCTTTGTGCCTTGCTGTCAGGAACACCTGAGGAGCCCTGATTTGCCTGTCTCTCCCATCAGCCTAGATGCAGCCACCTCTCCCTGCCCTGAGGAAGGATCTTCTCCATGCCACATGTCCCTGTTGTGGGAATAAAACAGAGTTCATGAAGGGATATTAAAAAACTACCATCTTCCAATTGTTGCTGCTGGACAGGATCCTTGCAGCCAAAATCCTGTCCCTGAAGAGAGGCGGTTAAATACACTCCAGCCACTCTGGCTGACCTGGAGGAAACTCCGTCCACATCAGATAATGGGATAGCCTCTTTGTGGGATCAGGTGGCTTTCTCAGGCAGATGGGAGAGGGGTTCTCCCTAATCCAGTGACCCTGTTGTTCCTGTCCTGTTGCAACAGCAAGTCTCTTCCCCCGCTAAGCAAAGGTCTCCCAGGAATGAGCACAGCTGTCCTGACCTGCTGGGCACTGGCTTGTGGGCTCAGTGCAACTCTCCAACAAGATGCAGAGCCCTCTCCAGACCTTTGGTGCTATTCCTCTCCTTCCTCCATCATGGCTTTCCCTGGCAGAGCACAGGACCCTGAACTCAGCTGGAAGTGACACAGTGGGACAGCCACCCTCCTCTCAACAGCCACAGATACCACCACACTGCCAGGCACAACACAATCCATGTTTCCAGGACAAAGTGTCTAAAGCCATGAGGAAGCTGGGAGAACGGGAGTAGGACAATGGGCCAGGACCAGAATAAGTCACAAGGTCATGTCCAAGGAGGTAAGGTGACGTCAGGAGACAAAATTTCAGACTACAGACTTCATCAAGCTTCCAGGCAGAAATAAAGTACTCAGACATTAAAGTGACAACCGTGCTGTGGCTCAGAACGAGACTTGAGGCGGCTTCATCCCAAGGCGGCGGCACACAAGTGGAGGGAGTCTCACCTTGCTGCTCAGAGGGCAGCTCCACCCCGCCTGGCCGCAGCAGGGGGCTGTCCAGCTGATCCCACGCCCTGTCCTTCTCCCTCCAGCCCTGGCCAGCCAGCCCCCAGGCAGCTCCCAGGCAGCCAGGCTGCCGGGGACAATAAAAAGGGGAGAGACACATACGGGAGGAATTTGGAGGATAAACCAGGGAGAAGCGATAGGAGTGTGCGGCGCATGAATAGTGGGGGAGGGTAGGAGATACAGGGTGAGAGAAGAAAATGACATGAACAGAAGGAAGAGAGCTGCAAATAGAAGGGGATATGGAAACAGCAGAGAGAGACAGATTGCAAGAGCGGTAGAAGTAGAGGAGACCTAGAGGGACAGAATATAATAATAACTCTTAAAATGAGAGGAAAAGGGGAAAGAGGAGAGGAGAGTGGAGAGAGGAGAAAAGAGAGAAGGGAGAGGAAAGAGAGGGGAGGAGGGATTTATGGTTTCCTGGAGAAGGAAGACAAATGCCTTGCATGTTTTTCTCCTTAGTTTTCAAAGGCTTTGTGGAAGCAGAGTGGAGGTTGTCATCCTTGTTTTAAGAAAGGAGGAACTAAGGTGCAAAGACTGAGAGGCAGTGAATAAGGTGGTATAAAGAAGCTTAGCTCCCTGCTTTGAGTCTTCCATCAGAGATACAGGTGAAGAACAGATTTTCTTCTCCTGAGTGCATCAGAAATAGTCCACTACTCAAAGATAGTAGGAAGATGGCCATCTAGAAGAATAAGAGATAACCCAGAGTAATATAAGAAAAAGAGGGGTACCTGCTCTTTTTTGCCAGCACCACCAGTGTCTCTGGAGATCTGGGTTTAGAGGTGTTCAGAGCAAATTAACCTAGAACACACCAAAACAAGCACTATCAGAGTGCTTGTGTGGAGAATTGCCCACAGGGAGAAGATGTTGCAGTGTGGGTTCAGGTACTTGCCAACCCCACCAGCTCCTAGCCAGCTGCAAGGAATGGAAGAGGGGTGTGTGGGAGGCTGCACAACAGAGGCTCTGCCCCTGCAATACTCAGAAACATCTTTCACTTGCAGCTTTTTTTTTTCAGGTGTCTAACATTTATGCAGTTGAATTTGTACCACCTTTATGTTTCAAATGCCACTATGGAAAACAGGCTCTTTATGCATACAAACAAACACCAAGTCCCCAGTGACACACGTACACCCAAGCCAAACATAGTTTATAAGAGCCTTGAATAAACCAAATACTTGGTGCCTGCTCAGCCTCCCGCATACACCTGGGCAAACAGAGCTTCCCAGTTGCTCACTGCACACAGGAACCCAAAGGATCCAGTATTTTCCTAATCGCAGACAACACTACTTTATGGCTTACTAGCTCAGGAATTGTCTCGGATTCCCTCATCAATGAGTGACAAAGGTCGTCTCTGCTGTAAACTGATGTTAATGGCAGGTTGTGTACCTTGTTTGTTTATTGCCAAGGAGGAATGTTTGTCGTGGCTGTCAAGTTTATAAAAATATTTCCATGACTTCAGACAGCTTGGCATTTTTACATGCAGCTGAAAGAGTGGGTGAATGTACAGATGAAAAATTGAAGAAACATTATTGAGGGAGGAAAAAGAGTATTTCCTAGCACCACTGAGATGGCTTAGAAAGGCCAGGGAGGTCAGAGACATTTCTGAATAAAATGCATTTTTTTCCCCGTCAGGGGTTTCTGAAGAGCTGGCAATAATTAAGCATTACAACACCTTTCTGTAGTAGATAACTCAGCTGAGGCCATCTGAGGTTAAAGGACTTGCCCATGATCACACAAAGCAAATCAGTGGCAGAGAGGAGAATTAAACCCAACAGGCTTAGCTTCCATGACCCAGGTCCTGCACACCTGGCTGATGTCCAGACCACAGGACAGGAGCTGCACCAGCTGTGGACCTGACTGTCAAGCACAGGTTTTCCAAGACAGTCTAGCAATTGGGCACAGAGCTGAGCGACAGGCACTCACCCGAACTTCAGACGGTAATTGTGAAAACAAGTGACAGAAGGCTGGGAAGCAGTGCCTAGTTACCAACCATGGTGCCAAGTGGATTAAATATACATCGATAGATTCAATTACAAAGAGCAGCATGCAAAATGGAAGTGATTGCAGTCAAGGACCCAGTATGGCAAGAAATAACCCCAAAATAAAAATAAAATCATTGTCTTCAGTAAAGAAGAAATCCGTGCTTCCAGACTTCCTGGAGAAGGTTCAGCCTTCAGTCTCCAGGGGGACTGTCCCAGGCCACCCCAGGCTGCAAGTGTGCAGTGACACCCAAGCCCCAGGGCTAGTGAGAAGCTTGCGGGACTCAGGTTTAGTGGGCTGAGAGATCCATATCACCTAATGCTGAGCAGCCCTTTGTTATCACTGTCACCAGAGAAGCTGGAGAGTGAAGTGGCAGAGAAAGTGAGCTGTTCTCCCGTGTGTCCCCCCCAGCTGCCAGTGCCTCACTAGGGCAGGGCTGAGACACATCTGCTGACTGAGGAGGAGGAAACCTGTTTCACACTACAGGGGTTCGCACTGCCCTGGGCTGGAAGATCCAAAGACACTCTTCCTAGTGTTGATATTTATCCCTGCATCCACCTGTGCCCAAATGCACATTCCCTTTTGGGGGGCCCCGAAAGTACAGCATTTGGCAGAAGGTAAGGCAGGTCCTGGCACCACTGACCAATTCAATGGTTCAATATTCCTTGTCTGTGGGGGGAACAGAAGTTCACCTCTTAGCTCTCTTTCTTTGCCCATGGATTTCCCCATGATTTCAGAAAGTTATAAAATTTTCAACGCAACCCCCCCAACCAACTCCATCCTAAGCTTATCACAACACATGCACTACCACGATCACTAGTAATGATTTAACTTCCTCCTTCTTGGAGCAAAAATAGATGGATAATCATTCAGCACTCCATACACAGAGCTGCCACCTGACAAATGCAGTTGAACACAGTTAAATGGAAAGGCAAGTACAATCTCAGACCATTTTTTGTACCTGGAGAACTAGACCAGCAGTATTTTGCATGCAAGATTACAGGTCTGTGTGTTAGTTGCATTTTCACATTCCATTACTGCAATTGCACACAGCCAGTTACGTGCCTTAGCAGCAGCTTACAAAAGCAATTGCTGCTAAACATACAAAATCCAGCCACAGATGCACACGCACAAGACTAAAAAGCTGGTCTTTATTTTTCTGCCACAGAAAAGACGTGTATTTGCTCACTGCGCCTGCTCCCTGTGCAAACACCACACCAGCATATTCCCTTGCACTTACATTTGTATGTTGATCCACATAGCCATTCAAGCTTTGCAATAACTTAAAATGTATACAGCATTTTGCAATTAGAAGCATCCAAAAAATGCAAAAAGGGCCCCAGTTTTTGCATAAAAAAAATTCTTCTCCCAGCAAGCAACTGTAACCACCTCTCCAGCCAGAATGTAGTGCCTATTTAAGGCTCCAGAGAAACACAGTGCTTACCCTTTAAGACAGTAAGAGATGAATACTTTTTTTCATTTAAACTATAGGGAGTTTTACCTAGATAGACTGCAATTTCCTGAGCTCGAATCTGGCAAAGTGCCCAGGGCTAAGACCACTCCCCCTTCTTCTTTTGGCAAAAATTACCATGGCGTCTTTAGTAGTCAGAAGTAGCTTTTAGGTTCTTGTTTTCACAAAAGATGCTGAGAAAACCCAGTTGTAAGCAAGGCCGAGCACTGCAGAACTTCTAAGAACTAGACTGATGGGCGACTTCTGAAGTGTGCTATCCCCAAATACCCCACCAAGGGATGGTTCTGTTCTGAGTCACAGGGAAGTGAACTGAATCACAAACAGCCATTCCTGCAAACTGGTCTCGCACCACCCCCTTCTCTCTGCTCCCAGTTTACAATCCAAGCAGTGACCAGGTTGAGGTTAGCTTGGGAAAGCTGATGAGATCACAGTCTGGGGAGATACAGCCCCAGACAGTCTCAAGTTTTTGTTAACCGGCTCCTTGTTTTGCGTGGAGACACGGACAGCAGTTCTTACACCAGGTTTACCATATGTTTATAATATTGTTGTTATGGGAATACATGTACAGGCCATGTCACTGGCAAGTTGCACTGTTTTCTTCTGGAAGGACAAAACAGAATGCACTGTCCAACAGAGCACCGAGTGTGCACATACTTCTAGCAACATTTATCGTAGCATGAGTCACGCTCGGTGCAAACCCACACGCTTTGCTTGTGGGGCGGTGTGTGAGCCCGCAGTGTCTGCACAGGAGCACAGAAGTACACAACCCATCCCATGTGCTGCTCCTTCCCAGGGAGCTGGGCAGGCATTACCCTCACTGCAGATTTCAGCAGGAAGATCAAGCTGAGCTTTAAAGCAATTTGCCTAAGGCCATCAAATCAGCGTCAGGATCTCAAGTTCTGTGAGACCTCCACGGCCAAGATGGCCATTTCTCAAACGGGACAAGTGAAGGATAAAGCAGGGGCGACCTTAACTCAGCTAGATGCATAACTCTGCATCACCCAGCAAAAATACTTTGTTCCCCATGTGTCCCAAAGTCGTGTTTCAGGGCATTGAGTTTGCTTATAGGACACAGGAGTAATGTGTTAGCGTGTGTGACACTGCTGTCAGAACTACACCCTTAGGTGCAGGGCAGGGAGCACTGGTGGTGCTCACATCTCCAGAGGGTAGGAGCAATGCCAGTGGCTCCAGTGGCTCTGCCACCCAGAAGCATTACTGAAAAACTGCTGAGGAAAAATCCTCTTGCCTGGCAACCCCCTACAAAATTCAGGCTGAAGGAATGAAATACGTTTTGTTTACTGCCAGTCCCACCAACTCCTGTGCTGCCACTGAAGACCTCAGAGGCGAGAGCAGCTGACTGGAGCAACACACCACCAGTTCAAAGGAAAACTGATTCACCCATTTAGTCTCTTTCTAGACATCAGCAAACAGCATAAGAAATGGCCAACTCCCCTCCCTGCCTCCACCCCCCCCAGCCCTGACACGTTGCCATTTTCTGTCCCCGTCTCCATGCAGCCAGTCACATCCCATGCCGTAGTTGAGAAGTGGCGTGCAGGGTTTAATTGTGCACACGTTCTCCAGGAAGGGGCGGCATGGGATGTCCACAAAGGAGTGGAGGCAGGAGGCCAAGGCTGGTTATTGGCCTCAAGTCATACTTGCTGATTGGCGCACTGAGGATTTTAAAGCGCATAGCTGATCAGATCGGCAGCTTGTCCTAGAAGGAGAAAAGTGACATAAAATATGCACAAGCCTTCCTTCTGTCCTGACAGCAGGTTGAGTTTTCAGATGATGTGGAAACAGCAGTCTGCTCTCCTCCCCCCAACATGGTCTCCTCTCATGCCTTTGCTGCAGCACTGCTGTCTTGTTCCTGACTTCAGAGACTCTGCTCCCTCCCCAGCCTTCATGCCGAGGCTCAGGCTCTGGCCAAGGGGCTCCATGCCACTGTTTTTATGCCCACTCAGCCCTTGGCCTTTCTTCTCAGCATGCCAAGCAGGGGCTCATTAGTGTTGCCTGTTGTTAAGCTTTTGTGGCTCAAGCCCATCCAGTGCCAAGTTGGAACAGAAAGGCCATCAAATCCCCATGCATGGGAGTGCAAAACTTCCCCATACTGCCAGCCCAGCTGGAATTCAAACAGGTGATCCTGGAGAAGAAAGGTGGAGCATGCACACGTGTGATCTGTGTGTGTGGAAGCAGCATGTGAGCTCTGTCTGCAACGAGCTGGTGCTGCTTCAGCTTCTTCTCAAAGAGAGCAACTTGGAGTACGTTTGACCCGAGATGTGTCCTCTGCATGTGGATGTGCATAACATTTTTATGGCATCATTTGTGCATGCAATGCCTGTGGTATGTGCCTGCTCCATCATGGGAATGCTGCGTGAATAAGAAAGCTAAAACATGGCACACACTGGTTTCAAGCCTTAGCCACCTCACGTTGCAATTCACGCTATCGCAAAGTTGGCTGTCAAACACTACCGCTACCAGGCTGATAGAATAAACTATTCTGTAAACTGAGGAAAACACAAGAATTGGGCTGTGTCTGTGCAGGACCCACGCATACAATATGTGCACATTGCCCCTCAGGAGGAAGGATGTGCTACGCAGGCAGGTGTGTTTGCACAAACTTGCTGTTTCCATGCGTGTGGAGGTGCTGGGTGAATGGAAGTGTTCTTGATGAAGCTTTTTCCAATCCCCACACTTATTTTCATAAGGGATAGATATTTTCTCCTTGCTATTGCCAGATTCCAATGAAATGAACAGAAATTTATAAAGACATTTTAACAGAAGGCCTCTTTACCAGACAAACTACCTATGGAAAAGTCAAACCACATGTTCTCTTCCCATCTCCTCAGCTGGAATCCTTGTCCAAGTTGCATACACCCCTGGAACTGCCTACAAAAACCTCTTTTCCCCCACCAAATGCCCCAAACTCTGCCAAGACAGAAAACTCAACCTCTGTGTTCTTCCATGTTGAAAAGTCCTGCTACATCACACTCAGCTGAGCTATCACACTCAGCCTTGCTTATGTCCTGATTCGGTTCAAAATTCCCCCTCTTTTAAAAGCCCTCCAAGGAGAGGGTCCAAAGTCTTCCTTAGATGTCCTTCCTCCCCACTCCCCCATCTGTCTACATCCCCTCTCCGCAGGTTTTCCACCCATCCTCAGAACCTTAAGTGCTGGAGCCGCCTCCTTCTCCTCTCCAGGTCCAGCTGCCTGGAACAGGCATTTTTCCTCCCTACCTCATTGCCTGACAAGTCTCCTTTCAAACATGATCTGATACTTCTCCCCCTTCTGTGACGATAAACCTCAGAGTCTCTCTCCCTGCTTCTGAAATACCTCCATCACTGGACTCTCTGACTGTAAAGCATGCAGGATAAAGGTATTGTGGAAAACGTTACAGCAAATCATGGGGCTTCGCTTTGATTCTTTCTCTGCTTATTTATTTATTTTTTGTAGGGAGGTAACAAGTCAGAGAGAAGCTGGCTGAGATTTCTGCTGTACATTTTTTTTGCAGCAGCAAGATCCTCCATCTTCCTTGCTGGATTGAATAGGGTCTCAGGACAATTTAGACTCCCTCCCATCTCCCATTTCTGCTCATATTCTTCAACACATGATGCTCTCCTCCCAGCCTTGAGTGGGAAAGCACATATCCTCACTCTCTCCCCCTCTTTCGGCTCCTGCCTCGCATAGGTTGTGTCAGGACATTAGGATGACGAACATTTGTGCAGCTCAGATTCTTGTAGGTTATTTTTTAACAAAACAACTAGAATCAATGAAACCTCAATGATGGCACACGACAAACTTAAAAGACCTCGTGAGGATACACCTAGTATTTCAGGCGGCTTTCTGTGCCTCATGCCAAAAGGAAAAAAATATCCCCCCCAAATTTTAACCAAAACCAGTGCTGATGCCTTGATGAGCCCGGGAGTGAGGATCAGAGGTTTTCTCCCCTCTGCCTTTTATTTCCTTTTTTTTTTCGCTCTTGCACATTATCACCTCACCAACAGCAGGTTAACAGCTACAAAACCTCCGGCAAGCGAGCAAGCAAAGCATTGCTGCTCTCACGCCGAGCTCGATATTTACTTGCCGATAAACGGCAACTGTAAATACATCTCGTCTAATCTCCCGACATCCCGGAGGGAGGAAAAAAAAACACATCTCCCATCCCCGCGGCGCTCTGCCCGGCTCCGGAGGGAGCGGGATGGAACGCTGACAAAAGACCTCGGCTTTTCCACCCTTCCCGCGGGGCTTCCCCCCACGCCCCATCCCCATCCCCAAAAGCCGGCGGGACAGGAGCCAACAGGTGGAGAAGGAGGCGCTTTTTGTGCCTTCCGCGCTCAGCGCCGGCATCGCCCCGCGGTGGGGAGGCTGAGTCGGGGGTGGAAACTGAGTCGGGGAAGGAAACTGAGGCACGGCCGCCGCAAAACTTTGGACGGCTGAGCCGGAGGGAGCCGTGCAGCGATGCGGGGCCGGGCAGCGGTGCGGGGCCGGGCAGCGATGCCCCGGGGCCGGGCAGCGATGCGGGGCCGGGCAGGGACGCGGGGCTGGGCAGGGATGCGGGGCTGCCCGCGGCACACGCAGCATCCCGCCCGCGCCACCGCACACAGTGCCCGCACCGCGGGAGCGGCGGCGGGCGGGGAGCGCCCCGGGGGAGCGGCGGCGGCGGCAGTCCCGTCCCCTCGGGCCGCGGGCCGGCGCTTACCTGGCTCAGGCGGCCATGGCGGGGAGCGGGCGGGCGCTANGCCTCCCTCCTCCTCCTCCGCCGGCCTCCTCCATGCGAACTCCAACTCCGGTGACAGCGCGGGGCAGGGAGAAGGGCGCCCGCGAACGCGGCAGGCGCCGCTTTGCTCCTCGCCGGGATGCACCGAGGGGGTCCAGGCTCATTCCAGCAGCGAAGGGAGCGCCAGACCCGTCACGGGGAGAGCGCGGTCCCGCCGCGTCCCACCCTGGGCAGCGCCGCCACGAACCATGGCTCCCGGCGCTGCGGCTCCGCCGGGATGCGCCAGCCGGGAATTCGCCCCATTTCCCCCTCGCTCCAAGGTCGTGCAGATAAACCGAGCGGTGCGGACCTACTGCCAAGGGCCTCGGGGGCAACCTCACCCTGCGGCGGCAAGGGCGAGGGAGGAATCTCAAAGAAAAAACAAGCCCTCCCAAATATTTTTGCACCTCTCCCCACTGCTTTAAAAAGCGGGAGAGCCCAGTTCTCCAGTGGGAAAGTCATGGTGTCACAGGGTATGGTCGGCTCTTACAACCCAAGACACCCAAAAAGGGTCTTGCCCACCAGCAGGGCCATGTTGGAGCCAGGCTCACAGAGATTTGAGCGAAGTTTTTTCTGTGTCCTCAATGTCCCAGGCTCGCAGAGACTTGAGCTAAGTTTTTTCACTGACTTCAATGTCCCAGGCTTGTAGAGATTTGAGCTAAGTTTTTTTCAGTGATTTCAATGCCCCGGACTCGCAGAGATGTGAGCAAAGTTTTTTCTGTGACTTCACCCCGAAGGGTTCCCTGGCCATGGAGGTTTGCACGGCATCCGTCCAGCAAAATCTAAACCAAAACACAGCCCGCGTGAATCATTAAACTCTGCTGCCTTGTGTAGGGATTCAGCAGGGTTCAGCCGGCCCAGAAAGCAAACCACATGACCGACTGTCATACGTTTCGTAACAAAACCACAAAGCTCAATCTCAAAAAACACATCCCTGTCCAGGGACAACAAAAGTTTTTTTTTCTCTGAGTCTCAGCCGAAAAGGTTGCACAAGCATCAGCTGGTTTCATTTAATAAAAGTAATTACAATAATCGTAATAATCACCTCCTGCATAGTTTTTGTTGTCCAGTGGTCCCAAAGACATTTTCCTAACCCAGGCAACTATTTTTATCTCAATTTAACAAGTGCTAAAACAGATTGAGGCAGATGAAGTGATCTACTCAAGGTCATATTCTGAACCTGTGGCAGAAGGGAGAATGCACATTTTTGAATTCAAGTGCTCAACAGAAAAGCCATTTCCCAAAAATAGAGTTGCTACAATCCCCCCCAAACTTAAAAGTCTTACACAAGTCACATTTTTGCGGTAAGAAATCTTAGCCAAGTCTCATTTATAGCATGGATACTATGACAGATGCAAATGAGGTCCTTCCCAGGAAAGAAAAATAGAGGTCAAGTGGTGAAGGGAGACTGCAACCAAGATTGACTGGGGAGAAAGGAGAAGTGGAAGAGCAAAGCCAGAAGAGAAGGCTGGAAAATCAGACACACACCTACAAATTTCCCAGCTGGAAGAGCAAGGTAGCACCAAGAGATCTGGGTGAAAGGTCTGAGCGCAATGTGGAGAATGTAAAAAAGTGGAATAACATAGAATCTAGATTTTTTAAGGAAAGAAAACCAAATCAAGCAATTTGTGCCATTTAGGCACTTGGGATTTGGTAGAGCACACTCTCACCAAAGCTTTGGCCATGGTGTCATTGAGTCCCGCTGAGCAGGCTGTTTTGGCAAGTGCTGGGAGCTGGCACTGCAGGTCCTCAAAAAAGGATGACTGCCACACAACAGCCTGTTGAAAGCAAAGCCAGATTATGTGCAGAGTGGTCATCACGTCCATCTTCATCTCTCACAGCCTCCACAACAGGATGTAGGGCTGCAGCCATGCCCATGGGCGCCCAGGGTTCTGCAGAAAGGCTCTGACACGTCTCCCGAGCCTGCCATCCAGCTCAAGGTTTCTGATTTGTATTGTCACAAGTTGAATTCTGATCATTTCAAGGATCAACATTCCATTAATGGGGTAAAACAACTTAAGCTAAACTTACCTCCTCTGGGGACTGCTGCACCAAATCGATAGCCTTTCTTCTCTGCTCCAAGTCTCATCTTTTGGGATGCCTTTCAACCTTGATGAAGATGACTTGGCCTTCTTTTCCGGTCTCTGGACTTCCTAATGCCTAATCAGCTCTGAGTGAGGCCATATCTTCTTGCAACTGCTGAGAGCTGCTGCACTTAGCAAGGTGGATTTTCCCTCTTCCTTAATTTCCATAATGTTTCCCTACTGTTTACTTTCCCATTGCTCTCCTCATGGCCCCAATTCAGGACAGCATGTAAGCACATGTTTAATCTTATTGATCTCATGGCACTTCACATATGAGGGGAAACATGGGTCCCTTTGCCCCGCTCCTGTTTATGAATTTTATGTTAAAGAGACATGAGGTGAAAGTCAGAAGTGGTCACTAGGAGTGGACTGCAGCGTGGGCTTCCCCCTCCTCTTTGCAGAAACCCCAAACAGCCAGGCCCGGTGATTCCAGCAGATGCTTCCTCTTCTGGGTGTGTGTGTGCCCAGGGAAGCCACAACTGTTCTAAGAAAATCATAATGCCTTTGGCAGAAGAGGTGAGCATGCCCTCTCTCTCCAAAACAGCCGACACCTTGGGAACTGGAGCACATCCATGGGACATGCAGACAGGAAAGCCCTGAGGGAGAGGAGGCAGCACAGGTTGGGTCTTCCATATATCCTCCACGGGTGCTTTAACCCCTTTGGACACTGCACCTTAAAAAGAAGTGTCATCCTCTCTGGGAGCTTGCACAGAGCCCATCCTGGAGTTATGCTCCCCTAGACAAGGAGGCATTTCATGTCTGGCTTCTCCTGATGCTGTCATTGTGCTTAACCTTGTCAAGAGGTAGATGTGGAGCAGAGCTACTGAAGCTGTGGGGCCTCATCATCAAATCTGGTGTGCTTCAGGAATCTGGGCACCCCCAGTGCAAGATGCGAGCTGAACAAGGATTTGCAGGATCATATTTTGCACTCATGTGTCTAAAATTCACCTGTGTGCTGCTGTAGGAGACCAGGAGCTTCCTTTTATTTGGCTCATCGTCTCTCAAGGAGGAGCTGCAATGCCCCTTTCTTGCATTTCTACTAGTTTAGATTATATGGTGAGGGCTTTGGAGGGGCAGCAGGGAAAATAACGTCACTTCATTATGTGCCTGTACAAGGTCTTAAATAATAGGACGCTGACCTCAGTTATATATAGGTGACTGCTGTAAAATAAGTAGCGTGGGATAGGACAGCCTAGTCTCCATACATCTGAATATACTTAAGTTTCCTTGCCTGCTGCACTGAAGCTGTTCCCTGCTCTACAAATACATCATGAATGTGCAAAAAACCCTGTGTCTGTCCTGTTTCCCAAGCAGGAATATGTACAGCTGTACCATATAGATGTTCTCCACGTGCAGGGTAGACCAGACACCTTCAGAGCACACTGGGCAAACTGTACATATGCAAATCATCTGCACAGCATATGCACAGCAGGTCTGACAATTTTTGGATTCATTAGACATAGTGCATGAATGCTGTACAGTTCACCTCCCCAGTGTGCAGTCAACCTATCCTGAATTTCTGGATGTTCAGCAGCCCAACTATCTGAAAGACCTGATGGGCATGTGGAAATTCTGGATAAGCGTATGTAATATTGAGATTTCATCCCAACAAAATTCCAAAGTGGAGAAAGACAAGATGTCCAAGAAAATAGGCACACGTGAAAGCTCATGACGCTGAAAAAGAAGGGGTGGTTCATCTGTACCTGGGCAGCAGCAACCCATAGATCTTCTGATCTGTATTGCTCTGTCTTACTCAGTACTTATTCTTCTCAGCTGAGTGCCCAGGCTGTTCCAAAAGCTTCAGTTTTGTGTCTGCTCTGCTGCTCTGAACTTCCACGGCTCTCTCTGGTTGCTTGTACACACATATCCTGTCTCATAACGTGCAAACTGGTTGTGTTTGCTGCCTTTCCCTCAACTTTTGGAGTAAATGTTCTGAAAGGCTGTGCTTGGTCACACTTTGCAGCACTCTGGAGAGTCTTTTGCTCAATCCCAGTAGTATTTCCCATTGTCAATACAACCCATCTAATTTCATTGCTATAGATGTTTCATTTCCCGGTCAGACCTCAGACAAAATATTCTCAAGAAAATTGCAGGAATCCCATTATTGCCAATTTTCAAGCCATCTGTTACTTTTCTTGAAGTCCCCGGTCTTAGATTCATGGGCTTACACAAGAATCTCAGCCTTCACTAAATAAAGCAAGCTAACTTTTCTAGCTTGTGAAAGGCTCTGACACTGGAATAGCAGAAAAGGACCCTGAAGTGGTTGTGTGTGTGTTTTGGAGCTGGATTTCTGAGCTGATGCCCTGATTTTCAGGTCCTGGCTCTCAGCATTGCTTTCTGGGAGTGACAGTGCACCGTTCCACTGGGTTTAGCCCGTTCTGCTGGAGGCAGAGGATGCGCCGGGGAGTGTGGTAAGACAAGGAGAAGGGTGGCTCTGGAGCGGTGCACCAGAGGTATCCTGAAGCGTCCTGAGCCGGAGGGGGCTGTTCCCTGGCAGTCGCATTGTTTCCCGCTGGTGTCATGCCGTGAGGTGGTGCCGGCTGTGGTTGTAACCAGCAGGCGGAGCTGGGCTGGATAAACAAGCGAGAGCTATTCATAGCCATGAGGAGGGCAGAGCGCTCCTCTCCTAGCAACACAGCCAGGAGAAGAGCAGGAGAGCTCTGCCCAACTGGTGGAGAAATGTGTGCGCGAAATGTTGGTGTTCATCCCTTCCCGAACAGTTGCCGCTCCGTAGTCGTGAGATGCCTGGAGACCTCTCACCTGCCGCGCTCCCTTGCCCCAAAAGCTGTGTTTGGGCTCAGTGATGCGCTCATGTAGGTGGTGGAAAGGTCTGGGGTTTCCTGGGGTTTGATCAGTGAACATGTCCTTAAAACGACCAAGAGATGAGAGGTGAAAGGTGCGGTGGAAACCTGTGCCGTTGGCTGTGGCAGCCGGGAGTTCCTGGCAAGGGTTTGAGCAGGGATATCTCCTGCCCTGCTGCCTGTCCCAGGGTGGGTGCCAGACTATCCTTGGTCCAGTGTACCCACAACGAGGTGAAAGGGCTCCTGCATCATGCCTTTCCTCTGTTCACTTCTTATCCAAAGGCCACTTACATCAATACCTGCATGTAGGGCCTGATTTATATTTTTGGAGAGGTGGAGTGAGTCTGATGGGACCCTGGCACAGGTTACCCAGACATGCTGCGGGTGCCTCATCCTTGGAAATGTTCAAGGCCTGGTTGGATGGGGCTTGGAGCAACCTGGTCTAGTGGAAGGTGTCCCTGCCCATGGCAGGAGGATTTGGAACTAGGAGGATCTTTAAGGTCCATTACAACTCAAACTGTTCTAAGATTCTATGATTTTATGAAATTCTAAGGCAAAACTCTGGAAGCTTTGGGTACAGGGATGTGATAAAGCCCAGAGCAGAGGGATAACACCAGGTAAATGTGCAGGAACATTTTGCAAAGGAAGCTAGCACACCCAGCTGTTTGAAAAATTAGGCATGTAGTAGCAAGGTACTGACAAGTGTTCCACACACCTGTAACACCGCCAGTAAATCAGGCAAAAGCATTTGTCAGCTTGTCATTAGGAGAGTAATGAGGTAAGTACAACAGAATCTAGGGCAAGCAATGAAGCCAGCATCCCTCTGTAGTAGATATCACCAGAGACAAAGAAGTGTCAAAGTTTACAAGAAAAGAAGACTCCAAGCAGAGGGAACCCACTCCCTGGTGAAGTGTCCCTTGCTCTGATCTCTGCATGGTGCAGACTTAGTTGTACCTCTGAGAAGGACCAAGTCTACCTTTGTCCTGCTACTGGCACACAAGGAGAGATGCAGACACCTCAGCCCTCAGGACCCCACACTTCTGATTTCACTGGTCCATACACATAATAAATGCTCCCAAATCAGTATAGAGGTATTTGATCTCTGTCAGACCATGGTGAGCAGATTGTTGACAGACACCATAGTTTTCCAGCAAGTTTTCAATATGTGAATTTAATAAATCGTTGGGAACAAAAAAAAGGAGGGGGGGGATAATCATAAGCACAATTACAACATCTATCTGAAAGGGGCATACTTGGCTTCCAGATCTCTCACAAAACATGCCACCACTTGAACTCCAGGAGTAATTATATTTTATGGAGTTTGGCGAGGAGAGAGGGCCTCAACTCCTAGCTTACTATTTGGTTAAAAACTACTTGCTAAATAGCAGGAGAATTATCAAACCCAGGAATACTGGGATCTGCTCCTAGCTATAGGATTGAGGGATTAAAATAGTAGAGGGGTCGATCAAGTAACATAGATTTAGCCCATCCAGATTAAAGGCAGAGTAGCTGAAGGAGTAAGAGAAATGTATTCTACTCTCAGTGAATGCCATACTGTGCAGCTTTTTTCTTTGTTTTTGCATTGCAGGAGGGTTAGGCATGCAAGGCGTCACAGACTGAAGTTTTGGCCAGCAAGTAAGGTTAGGAAGTGCCCTGAAATGTAAGTGAAATAGCAGTAGGAGAAAGCGAGCAATGAAAGGTGTGCTTCCTCGGGACAGCCTCCATGAGTCTGCAGGAAATTCAGCCTCGGACTCTCACTTAGTGATCTCACTGATTCAGCTGAAAGAGCAAAAGCCCAGTACAGCTAAGAGTACGTGATAGAAACAATGATAAGGCAAGAGAGAGCAAAGAAAAAAGAACAATTGATTTAATGCCTTCTTCATTTGTATTTAAATAAAGATGCCAATAGAAGGCTCTAGGCACCTTACCACACAATTAACACAACCAAAGAGAAACCAAACTATGAACCACTCCCAAGCAGCATGAAATGATTATCCAGAATGTGCTCTGCCACCTCCCAGAGGAAAAAGGACTCGCCCCAGCCCTCGCAGGCTCTCTCTCCAAAGGGTGACATTTGCAATGCCCTTGCCTTGCGGACTTCTGCTGGGAAAGAGGGACAGCACTCCCCTGAGAGTGGCTGCTGCCCTGCCAGGGCCCCCTCTCTGCCCACGGACTGAGGAGACAGGCAGTGCTCTTGGTGACTAGCACACTGGAAAGGCATACAACGTGCTGCTCTTCTTGCTGAGCAGAAAAAATGTTGGCTTACCCAAGCCTCTGTTGACACTGAAGGATATTGTTGGCCCTGGTATAACAAGCTGGAAAACTTCTGTGTCCTAGTATAAAAAAAAAAAAAGAAAAGGAAAAAAGCCGTAATTTCACCGGCAGTTATTTCACTAGCAGGACTGTTAAGAGCTCCAAGCCATAACGTTGTTAGTGTTTCTCCCACCACCATGCAGTTTGAATTGTTTCTGTTTCCCATTAGCATCTCTTGCCCAATGCTGCAGCTGCACACACACCCCTCCCGCTGCCGGTGGAGCCAGGGCTGGAGCTGACAGTACTCCCCTCCCAGCTCTCAGCGCAGGGGGCACAGCTGGCTGCCTTCCTCTGCCTGCACACAGCACTTGCAGCAGCGACCAGCACTGGCACAGCTGCCCAAGCACGGCTCTGCAAGGCAGGGATGTCCTGGGGGTTCCAGGGGTAGTGGCCGGAGGCTTGTAGCTTGTCCTGCACAGCAGCAGTTACACAGTAGGCAGAGGTTTGTGTTGGATTCGGATGGATAAACCTAAATTACAGAGACTATGTTTCCAGCTCAGTCATGCTCAAGCACAAGCCAGTTGCCCTCAGAGCTGGGGCAGAGTGCTCAGGTCACCTGCAAGTGAAGTTTCTGCTGTAGGAGGGTCCCTCATGTCCCCTTTCTCCAGCCCAAATGATCCCCAGCCCAACCTTCCACCCAGGAGCTCCTGAGAGGCTACAGTGCTGCCGGGCAAGCTCAGGGGCACACATCAGCCCAGCAAAACAGATCAGGGACTGGGATTAGGCAGAGGAATGGGAATTGCATGTACCTGTGTGTGTTGGTCCCAAGAAACCTAGCAAAGATGGGGCATTACAGCTGGGACCCAGAGTAAGAGGGCATAGAGTCTAGGTGCCATGAACACGGGACAGTGGCAGAATTGAAATTTCAAACTGCTAATTCATGTTTGAATGCTGATTTTTGCCTGCCCGATATCTGCCTCTATTATGAGGCAAATTAAAAATTGAAGTTGCTGGGAAAAAACTCTGCTGCAGTAACTGTCCTCAGCTGTTGTTCTTCTGAACTACATGGTCCAGTTGCTGGTTCTCCAAACCTGTGGCAGATCTGGTATGGAGAGGAGTGCAGCCTCCAAGTCCTGTGTGAGCCAGGTACAGGAGACTGGCATTGCCTCCAGCCTTGGTATCTTGGCAAAACTTGAAAGCACAAACGTTGAACCACAGATAGTGGTTTTGCTACGTTAATCCTTTCATCTCCTCAGCTCTGGCTCTGCCCTCATAGTTGACCTCTGACCATCTGCTCTGACAAACCCTTAAATGCTTGAAGAATGACATTACAAAGAGGAGACTTTCAACACTCCAATAACTTTCATTTGTCTTTAGGTTCTCTACAAGTTCACAGACACCAAACCATAGCAATAATCAGGTTGATCCTTATGAGGCAAGGCAGGATTGCCAAACCAGGGGTAGATCTCAAGGTACTTGGGATTTACAGTTGGATACATATCTACAGTGATGGGGATGACACTTGGTGACAACGCAGTTCTTATGAAAGCTACACCTCATGCATCTGTCAGGTCAGCCAATGCCCTGAAAAGCCGATCTGCATGGTCCTGCAGCATTTGCCACCTTGGTGACCCTGACATCTATGCAGTACAGAGCAGAGAGTTCTGCTGCTGATAAATCTGTAGCAGAGCATACAGGCATAGCAGAGCTGGTAGGACATGAATTGGCTTGGGGCCAGTATTAGTCCTGCTTCCTCCTTTCAGCCATGTGACTTCTGTAACAACCTTATCCTCATTACTTCGTGCACAGCTTCAAAAAGCTGCCATGGCTCCGTGGGATCAAGGCCACAGTTTTGAAATCCACAGGGCTCCATGGTACTGAGCGGGCATAGTGACTTGGGTCTTCACTGGCAGGACATCCTTGCACCACCTTTTGCATCACAGTGTGAAGATGTTTCCAGTATCCACAGGGAGCAAAAGGAAAAATGAGTGACACCGGGAGATTTGCTTCTGATGGAACAATCCAGAGAACTCATCCCAAAGTGATCCCAGGGGTGTTTTGTCACCTGCCTCAGTGCCAGGTATGCTTCAGCACACACCTCCACATACTCCCAGCCTGGCAGTTCTTGTCCTGCTTCCCTCAGTGGGCACTGCCTGGCTCTGAGCCTTCTCCTCGAGTTTCCATGATCTGCCAGAAAAGCTCCTTCACTGTTGTCCCTGGTGGCCAGAGCTTACATTTGGCAAACACAGCCCAGCAATCCTGTGGGAAGGCATGCCTAAATCGAGGAGCTGAATATATCTCCTTCCTCGTCCAGCAATTATTCTGCTTCCTTTCCTCATTCTAGGTCTGCAGCCTGAGTGCCTCTGCCTCGGCGCACACTGGATGCGGTCCCAGCACTGCTCAGTCTTGAGTGTCAGCTGGGAGCACATGCAGCCACAACATCAGGCATGATCCCTGATCCCAAACAGCACCAGCTGTCACCACTTCAACCCTCTGGGACTTGGTGGAATGGGGTTTTTCTAGTTTGCACACTCTGCCTGCCCCAAGCCTCAGAAACCCACCCAAGCTGTGCATTACTCAGCAAGCCCCAATCCTAACCACCATCCCAGCAAGGAAAAGCTGTGGTTATTGTGCCGCCTGCTCGGGGAAGGCAGTTGGCAGAAAGAGGAGGTGGCCCTCCCGTGGGTCAGGGAAGGTCCTGGCAGTCTCTCAGCAGGCCCCTGGGCAGAGAACTCATCCCATCCACAGGTGCACAGATGTCCAAGAGAGCTCCCTGAGAAGCTCCAGTGGCATGTGTGGAAGGAAGAGTGAGCCAGGGCAGGTAGTGTGGACCTACCAGACCTCCATGAGAGGATGCATGCAGAGAAACCTTTCCTGTCAAAAATCTAGCCTTGAAATAGTATGGGTGACCTCATATATACATTCCAAACACATGGGTTGATGTCAAAACTATGCGCCATAGGGTGAAAGAGCCAATGCAGTTCTGCAGGAATCTCTTCACTGGCTCCAGGGAGGACTTAGTTTGGGCCTGAGGGAAGGAGAAGAGATGGAAGGTGATGCCACCATGGAGGAATCAACCTGCACTTCTCAGGCCCATGCAGTCCTTCTCCTGGAGGCAGAGACATTAAAGGAAGGACTCCCAGAAAGGAACAAACTGACATCTGGAGCTATCTGACTCCATAACTCTTTGTCTCTCCAGTACTTGCTGTTTCTAGAACAGAAGCCATTAGTGCCCCCACCAAGGTCAAGGACTGCCTGTACAAGGTACTGAATAGGCATAATGAGAAACAGCTCCTGCCCTGAAGAAGAGAGCAAGTGCACAGAAAAAGGGTGACAGAGGTGGGAAATTACTTGCTTCCCATGGCATGGGCCAGGAGAAGAGCTGGGATCACAGGCACAGGTCTCTCCTCCTCCCTTCTCTCCCTCTCCCCCAGCCCAGCACCCTCAGCAGTGAAACCACACTGACACTCCTCTACAGCTCCATGTGATTGCAGAGTTAATTAGTCAGGTCTGTGAATTGGTTAATTTCCAGGAGCAGTTCTTTCATTACAAACACCACACAGCAGGCATTTTACATCTACAGCAACAAGAGCAGCCTCTAAGCCCACAACCCTTTGTCAAGAATAAAAATAGAAAACAGTCACAAGTGGATGGGAAGAGAGACTGGAATAAGGCAAGGGCAGGGAAAGATGGGAGCACTACAAGTTCTGCAGAAGAATGGAGGCTTCAAAAATACCCAATTATCTCCAGAATCTGTGTGCTGCACACCAAGATGGTAAAGAGGGTGGCTCAGGGCTACATGAAGCCATCTCTAACAGTTATTTGGATTCAAACATCTTAGACTCATTACTAAATAATTAGGGAGCCCATCCTAGCCCAGAAGTCACACCTTTCCACTTTGGCTTAAACTGAACAAGGCCCTTGAGTTTCCATTCCACTGGGATGCAGGGAACCAGCAGTGTGGCAGCTCTAGCACTGCTCAGAGCCCCAGAGCAGATAAGGCAGTGGAAGCAGCTGTGATTAGGAGTGGTGGGGAGGGGCAACAACTACAGCCCCCAGGAGCCCCTATGGAGGAGCAATAAGGAATACCAGGGCAAATACCTCCATGTGGAAGGATTCCTTTCAGGGAAAGTAAGGTTGCATGAGGGACGCTCAGAAAAGCGAGCACGTCTACCCATAAGCACAGCTGTGCTGGGCCAAATCAAAGCTCAGGCCAGCCCTGTAGACTGTCTCCAAGTGCCACGAGCAGGAGATGCTGGAGGACAAGGCAGTACAGCTTTGGGTGAGCAGCCTTCCCAGGGACTATCCTCTTAGCCTGAGCTGTGGCTGCTTATATGCACAGGGGTGTCAGTGAGTGCACAGCCTGTCCACTCAGGTCACCAAGGGAATATGAGCAGTGCCACAGTGCTGCAAAAGGGAGTGTTGCTGCACAGCTGTGGTGTACAACAGGCACGGAGCAACTGTGACTTAAATGAGGGATGTTTTCATGGTGGGGTGCTGGGGAGGGATGGCTGAGGCATGGGCAAGTGCTGGGCAGTGGAGAAGAGGAAGACAAAGAGGATATTTTAGAAAGTAATGGAAGGGATTGATTAGGAATAGAGCTAAAAGAGATAGATGGGTCTCTAGATAACACAGTAGGGAAGAAAGAGACTTTGGTGACAGGTGGTGGTGGAAGAACAAAGCAAAATAAAAGAGGCAATGTGAGGATGAGAGTGTGAGCACAGTCAGGGTGAAATGAGAAACTTAAATAATGGTGGGGAGAGCACCCCTCAGACATCCTTCAGAAAGCAAGTGACAAAGAGTTGAAAAGGAAAAGACCCCATAAAATGCAAAGAGAAGATGAGGGTATAATTTAATCACTGAGTGTAAGGTGACACTGCTGTGCAGGCACCCAGTGATGGAAAAGTATAGGCAGAATGGTAAATTCCCCAACATGTGTTTGCACATCACAGACACAAATAACTTGGGGATGCAAGGATCACACATTATATTGGGGTGATGCCCAGAAGAATGGCCCACCACCCTTCCTACTGTGTTTCTGTGCTGGGCCTGGAGCTCTGGCATTGATACACCCCAGGCAAGAGACCCTGTATTGGTGCCCCATGGTTCCACAGCCTTCTGGGGAGGAAGCTACTGCTACTGGCCTGCTGTGGGAGGAAGCTACTGGATGCCAGCCCTGGAAGTGCAGAAATCCTGCCTGCAGGGAGCCAGGGTGCTGGAAACCTCAGACTCCTTTGAACAGTGAGGAGGTTCATCTCCTCACCTTGGGTGCTCTGCCTTTCGCCTACGCTGAAGGCTTAAAATAGCCACAGGGAGACAACAGAAACACCACTCCAGGTCTGCTTGAGCTCCCCAGGATAAGCATGAGGCTGGCCTCAGCACAGAAAGAGAGGGATCCAAACACCACATGTCTATGGTCCCTGCTCCAATCCTCCTACAAGGATATTAAAATAATGTTTTTCCCTATAACTTCCTTTTTAATATTGCTAGCTGTTGCGTCTGGAAAATGTGACTCGGGAAGAGTCTGTGGACATCTCACTGAACAAAGAGTAGAGCAGCGAACATCAGAGAGCAGAAATCACATCCCTTGTCATACAGACACCACCCAGGAAGACCAGCCTGCTGCTGCTCTGAAGGAGGGCTTGGGCAGAGGAGGGTTTGTATGCTCTGCCACATGCAGCCGTTTTCTTCTCTGAGAGGATCAAACGCATCATTACAGCTGTGATTATCAAAGCCAATCTTTTGGTTTCATTGGTCAAACTGGGGAAATCTCCCAAGTGCTTGTACTGCTAAAATAAGATCTTGTTCACTGGAGATTATGCAGAACCATCTCTTTCCAGGCACATTTTGTTAGTAAGGGATTAACTAGGAATGTTGACATTTAAGTTGTTGTCACTGCATATTTGAGGCTGAGTGTACATTAATTACAGGGCAGCACAGCTCCCAGTCTCAAAGCTCCTTTTTAGCAGGAGAAGGGACCAGAGCTGTGCATCCCCTGTGCATGACACGGGGCAGACCTACAAGGTGCTCCAGCAGGGATTTAAAGGGGGCAGATCATAGGACAAGGTAAGACAGAGGCACCCTCAGCTAACACTGTATTAAGATGAATGGAGCAGTGTGCACTGATCACAGACACTGTCATTTCAGGTACCCTGCAGATGAAGACATGCATCTTCTTTTTGTATTTAAGGAATGGGGCAATTACTAGAGGTTCTTTGATTGCAGAACCATATTTATCTCCAAAAGAGGAAAAAAAATTAGAAATGATGCTGTCACTTCAGCAACTTGGTATGTCCTCTTGGTGCTTGGATGGCAGGTAACATTCAGGGCCATGCTCTCCTTTATTCATCCTGGGCATCTCCGATGACTCTGAACTAAACCGGCTCAAAATATCAGTACAGCCATACATCACATCTCGTTCATGCTGGATTTCAAATCTCATTATGATCCAAAAAGGCACGGGCAGAAATCCACAGTTTTGTTATTATCCTAGCATTTCCAGCACGAACGCACCCAAAATACCGCAAGAGCAGGAGTGCCTCGGCACACAGGCATATTGGCAGGAACAGAAAAAGCTGCTCCGGTGCGATTGTTTAGCTCCATTTCATGGAGAGAGATGCACAGGGGGAGGGCTGCGTGGCGGGGAGAGGAACAGAGAAACACGCCAGGCTACACAGAGGGAGCGGGAAGGAGATGGGAGAGGAGGCAGCGGATGCAACTCGAGGGGAGAGGCAGCGACAACGGCGCGCACCCGCGAAGGAAAGGAGAAAAAAAAGCGGGGAAACTGGAATAAAAAATAAAAAACCTCACCAAAAATAACAAAAACGTGGGGAAAAAAAAGAGGGGGAAGGTAGGAAGAAGGAGGGAGGGAGGGAGGGAGGGCGAGGCGCGCTCGGTCCTGCGGGCAGCGCCGCGCCTGCCCCCTGGCGGCTGGGCGGAGCCGCGCCCCAAATCCCGGGGGTCCCTCCCGCACCCCGTGTCCCCGCACCGGGAGAGCCGTGATGGGGGACCCCTGCTCGGCTCCTTCGCTGTGTCTGCCGTCTCCCCTGCTGCAGCGCTCGCGCGGGATCACGGATTTCCTTCCTCCCTCCCTCCCACTGCTTTCCAGAACCCTGCAGCTGCAAACTGCTGCCCCAGTCTGGAAGCGAGCCCTGCCTGCTCTATAGGGCGAGTTTTCTGAATAGATGAAGCAGTCCTCAAGAGGCAGTGAGATGGAGGAATAGCTTTCCCGGAGGGAGCTACTGTATCCCTTGCACCGCAGTGAGGAAGGGGCTGCTGGAGGGAGGCGGACACAAGCTTGCAGCCCACACCACTGGCAGACCTCAGCCTGCCCCATAGCTTTGCTCTTAGCACATGTAGGGCAGGGATGATCCATCATCCCGTGGGGTAAGGGCCACGAAGCCCTGGCAAGGGGCCGGGTGCTCCGATGAGAAAGGCCACTAGAACTGAAGGGGTCGTCTTCCTTCCGCAGCAGAGAGGGTCATCTTCACTTACAGGGATAACGCGGAGTGACCAAGGTGCCTTGAACCTTTAACCAAGTAGTACAAGCTTTGGGCAGTTTTTTAATTCCTCTCTGTGTAAGGAACTCCCACACTGCTCCTCCTCCTCCTCCGCAGTCGCCCTTGGCCACGTCCTGGGAGCCCTTGGCCGATCGCCGGGCACAGCAGCAGCACCAGCAGCAGCAGGGTGTGTTTAACAGCCCCCCGAGGCCCTCCCGCCTGGGTGCGAAGTGGAGAAGCAGCTGCCTGTTTACAGTGGGAGGGTGCAAATTGGCCTTCGGGGAGAGCAGCACCGTTGATTTCCCTGCAGCTCGGGTTGGGCTGCAGGGAGGGGGAGACCTCCAGCTGAGGAAAACAACAAGGAAGGCGAGTATCTGCCATTTCCTAGGGGATAAGGATTCAGAGGAGAGCTGTCTGAGTCTATTAACTGATGCTGGTTCCTGTGGAGAGATGGTGGCACACTGGTTTACTTCAAATAGTCTGTTTCCATCTCTAATACCACCTTCAAGCATTCAAACACAGACACATAAAACTCCCTTCCTGCTACCTTCTCCAGCGTGTCTCTCGCAGACAATTTTATTTTCCTAACGGGAGACCCAAAGCGGGGTTAGCAGCAAATGAAAAGAACCGTGTCCATTTGCATGGTTGCATAATCACGTTATACAGGGATCTTTCATACTCTGGAGAGCAGAGCGAGAGAGAGAGAGAAAAGTGGGACGTCATGAGCGGGAGCTAAAAGCCCGATCTCTCGATGAGATCAAGGAATAGATGTGAAGTCAGTCAGATGGAGAAATGTCTGGATAGCTCTTCCAAATAGCGAGAGTCGCAGGCTTAGCTCGAAACATAAACAAAGCGAGATGTTTCTGGGGGTTGGGCTTGGTTTTGTGTAAACTCTGTTTCCTTTTCCATCATTGAAACCGGATGAGAACAGCTTGTAGCCAGGACCCTTTGCCTCTCTGCTGAGGGCTTACACAGGGCTCAATTCCCAGGGCGCTCAGGCCAGGACCTTTCACCAACATCATATTCACTGCAGAGTGTAAGAAGAATCGCTCGCTTCATGCTGCTGAATGAGAAGCTGAAGCCAAGCATCGCTGAGGAGCAGCACTATGTATTCCAGAATACACATTTTCCTTTTACTAACTGGTAATTTACCAGCACTGGCAATATTCCCTTTTGGATTCCTTGGTGACTGTGGATTAGTCCAAGCCTTAGCCCAGGGTCACCAGAACTGCAGACCTCTGAGAGAGAAAGCATCACTCAAAATATAAATGCTTTCTAATCAAAAGGGCAGATTTTCACAGAAATTAAATATTTTCTGAAACAAGGGAAATCAGGCAAGTGTAACTTTTCCTTTCTAAGGATGAGAAGTTAATTTTGAAACCTAGCATCACCCATTTACTTTCCTGTTACCCTAAAATTCCCACCTCCTCCTCCTTACTACATTATTTGTCCTGATGTCAGTAGCAGGAGGTAGAACATTTCCATAAACATTTCATGGTCCGCTTTGTAACTCAAGCACTTCCATGAAATTTTTAAAATCTAGGACATTTACCCATCCAAACCATTTGAAATGTTTAACCATCTGAAGGATTTCTCAGCTGCTTCCTCGAGTGCGAAGTCAAACATCGCCTATCCTGTGGAAAAGCGAGAGTGGGAGGACATGTTTTTTACATGTTGTACCTCTTCGCCTCCTTTGCACAGTCTGATTTCTTGCTCACAGAGTAGGTAATGAATGCAGTATTTAAAGGAGATTATCCTCAGCCAGAGAGGACAAGGGAGCAACAGGTGCCCAATCTAAATTAACTGTCTCACCCCTAGGTGTAAAGCTGTCATCACCAGCCCTGAACCTGTTACACGGAATAAAAGGCTAATGTGAGAGGCACAAGAGAGCCTTCCCTCCCCGAGCAACCTTCAGCATATGGCAGCAGGCACCTGCAGGATTTCCAGTGGCACGGAGCATGACTGCCAGGGGCTGCCTTCCCTTCGATGCTTGGGCTTTTTTGCAGCATTTGGGAAGTGTGAGAAGCCAACAGGCGAAATGCAAGCCTAGCCCGCTGTGTTCACATTAAATTCCTCGACATGTGGTGTTTCATGCGAGTGGGATAGCTGTCAGACGTTGTCTCTTGAGGACACGTTCCTCAGTGGGCTTGGGCTGCTCAGAAAATCCTGGATCTTCACCCAAGCCAGGCAGCTCCTGGTTACCTGTCTCTGCACTGCTGTGCCACATTCTGCCTGCTGCAACTGAACTGTGAAAATTGGGGCATTCATCTGTACCTCTGTGCTCCACATAGGCACAGTTTAGCTCAGGGCATCTCCTTTCACATCCTCACTGCAGCTGTGAGCTCCCAAGAGAAGCATCTACCCCTCCCTGGGACTGTGAACAGTCCCCACAGTGTGATTGAAAAGTAAGCTGAGAGGAATACAGTGCCACGGAAGGGAGGGATACCTCAGCTACCTGCAAATGAGTTTGTTCAGGCTCTGGAAGCAGACTGGGAGCTCTGGAAGCAGACTAGGAGGTACATAGAAAGGCTGCCGGCAGCTGCAAGCCTGTTAACATAAACCACAGAATCACAGACTATTCTGAGTTGGAAGGGACCCACAAGGATCATCAAGTCCAACGCTTAAGTCAATGGCCCACACAGGGGATTGAACCCATGACCTTGGCATTATTACAACCAAGTTTTAACCAACTGAGCTAATCTCACTTGACATTGGCAGTAGAATGTGTGGGTAACTCGTTTAAAGATTTTGCAGAAAGTAATATATTGCGAACGTGTTGCTTGAGATGTGAGGGGCCAAGTTATCTGCAACATAAAGACAAACAAGACCCTTGCATCAAATTTCCTGCTAGTCTTCTGTCTGAGATGTCAAGAGGAGGAACAACACAGCATTTTTTCATTATGAGAACATTCCTTTTTGTCCTGGATTGTGCCACGTACATCTTACACGCTGAAAAAGGGATCAGGTACTAAGTAGGGGGGGAAGTCCAAGCATGACTTGGTGTGAGGCCATTTGAAGCTGCCACAAAGAGCTACCATCCCAGCAAGCTCACACCATGCCCTAGGCAAAGGGGTTAGCCTGAAGTAGGTAAGGGGCTGAAGTGAGGAGGGAAGTGGACTTGTTTTGCCTCTGCTTGCTCAGAGGCTTTTACTTTGCTTGTGGTGTCTTCTGGATGGCACCCATGAAACAAGTACTGAGGAACACAAGGAACTGGCTCGTTCCAATCTAAACATGATCCATGTGGAGAACATCTTTTGTTGTAAGAGCAGTCCATGCAGGAGAGGTTCAGTAGCAGCAGGACACTCCAGAAATGCTGAGCTGTTAGGAACTGCTGATAGCCAAAGCTGGCATTAGAGAGTGTGTACCGAGGAACTCACCAAGCCACACAGCCATAGAAATCCTTCTCACTGCAAACTAACCATGCTGTTCAAGACATGCAAGGAGTCTAAAACACCAGCAGACAGCTGCAAAGTTGTCACAAGCCACCAGAGCCAGCAGGACAACTCCACGCCAGGACAAATCACAGTGAACCAGAGCTTCTTGATGTGGCCAGTGTGGGAAATAGTGTTCATGTTTCAGAAACATTTGCTGTTCCTCACTGAAGCAGAGGTAGGCAAACAGAAAACATCTATGAGACAAACTGACAGGGCAATAACACTTGGGTGTACTGGATCAGCTTTAAAATTGAGCACTTTCTTCATCAGTGTCACTGCAAAGTTGACCAAACCACCAGGAAGAGTAATACCTGAAGGGACAGGTGGTATGAAAAGCCTAGGGAAATGAATACTGTTGTCAAAGTTTGTTTTGCTATTTATGCAAATATTTATTTTTTTAATCTACTGCCAAAAACATATCAGTGTGTAGATAGTGGGAGTATCCTGTGGAACAAAATAACTTAGCTTTTCTAAAGAAGTTTGCAAACAATGGATCAGATATCCTTCAAAGTGACATTTAATCAGAAGAAAGAAATGGAGCTGCTCGGATTTAGTAAGGAAGTGATGCTATTGTTTTAATGTTACTTTGTTTTACTGACATTAGAAAAATGATGAGAAATTGGCTCCCTCTGGTTTGGATTTTTCCAGACTGGCACAGGACAGATACAACAAATAAAGAACGCCAGTAGGACTATAAATGGAATAGAACTGTAGTTTCTACACTTAGCTATGCCTGTATCTCACATACCAGAACTAAAAAAAAATTTAAAAGGCAGGAGGAGGAGCTATGTTGACATGGTGTTAGGACTGAGAGTATATGTTAGTAAATTTAGGGTAAGATACATCTCAGAGCACTGTAAACCCTCAGGGCTTAGCATTAACTTAAAAACAAAACGAAACAAAACAAAAACATATGTCTGGAAATGCAGTGCTGAGGGCATCCAAAAGAATGTGATTTTGTTGTGCAGTGCCACTGTTGATCAAGAGCATGATTATAGTTAGGTCATTTTGACACTGGAAACCAAGGACCCCACCCTCTCCTCCCAGCCACCTCAGTAATTCCCCACGGCAGTGGGAATCCATCTCTGCATTTTCAGATGTCTCTATCTTTGGTTTAAGCTTGAGCCTGAATTTCAAAATTTCTATTTGCAGCACATCAAATAGTTCCTTCCATCCACCCACAACAGTTTTCTAAAAAGTTTACGTTTCCATCTTCATCAATATATTTTCCAAAGATGTGTGTTTCATATGAGGTGAGTTCTGCCACGTCAAAGATCTCACGCTCACTGATTCCAGCCTGTCAAAATATAATACCCACACACATATTTATTTTGCTTAACCTTAAAGCAAAGCAGCTCAGCTTTGTTGTGTAGATGATCCTTATATTTTCTTGGTTTTGAGAATTTGTATACAGATAAACAGCATTCAGGATCTGACATTTCACTTTGATTGCAAGTTGCTGTAATTAAGAACCAAAGCTTTATGAATTTTAATCATCAGCTGTAAGTGGTACATTATCTCTAGTTCACAATGAAAGCAATCAAGTGGACAAGATATTTTTAGAGACATTACTGTGGTAATATTACATTAAGTAGTGGTTAGTACACTATTTTCACACCCAGTGATTTCACACATTAATGCGGCTATAGATCAGCGTTAATGACAAGGGAAAGTTATTTTTCAAGTAGCATGAGGAGGGTGGTTAAAAGAGCTACTGGGGATTTACACTTCAGCAGCAGGAGGGGCACCTCAGCAGGGCTGCAGCTGAAGATGCTCCAGCAGCAGGGACTGCTCCCACTTCTGGCGACCGAGGCAGGATCCCCCATTGTCCTGAATGGATACAGGTTAATGACAGGGGCTGTATTTTCTCCTTGCTTTTTGGGAGGGAAAAAGAGAGGAGAGCAAGGCAAAGTACAGTGATGCTGGCACTGAACCCCAGAACTGGTGAGAGAACTAGCATACCACATCTTGCCCAAGGCTGCTACTTCAGCAACACAACATTCCCCTCTTTCAAAGAGGGCACAGTAAAGAGCAAGTCAGAAACACCCTACGGCTTAAAGGAAAAAAAGACGGGGAGTCTGGCACATTTTAAAGTTTCAGTGTATGCTATTCCATGTGGATACAATGCTATCTGGATAAACCTGTAAATACAAACATCTCTTCTTTCAAGGCAGGAGGGACTAATGCAAAAAGCACAGGATCCTGAAAGGTATTAAGGTATTATTGTCCTGATGAAGGTTGTCAGTTTATCCAAAAATTATTTGCCTAGGACTAGACTAATTAGAAACACTGTTCTGGGAAGGAGGAATTCTTCCTGCTTCCTGGAGTCTCAGATCTGGGATAATAGAAGCTCCAGCAGCCTCACCCCAGAACCGCAGGCCGTTTTATTTTACTGCAGAGGTCCTATGGGGATGGCAAGGCTGGGACTCAGAGAGCTCAGCAGCCAGCTGTACCAGGGAAGGAGTGTGCCACATTGGCTGTGTGTCACAGTGGCAGGCAGCTGTTGTTACCACATCTTGAAATCTGTTGGAAAAGCCCTCATGGAAAACCAGTCCAGCGCCACAGAAGGCGGCACTCGGAGGCTGACACTTCTGCAGCCAGAACTTGCAGATACCAACATCATGGCAGCACTTTGCAATTCCAGCCCAAACCACCTGGCCAGCTGCTGACAACAGGAACTTTATACGGCATCCAGATGCATTGGTACAATGGCCTCTTTTGCTGCTCTCCCTCAAACAGCACCAGTTACATCCCAGTAACAGTCCAGAACTACTGGATGTTAGCGTGGAAAGATTGGAGTGCTGTTGCTCTGTGATACAGAGAAGCAGTATGGAAATATCTGTCAGACTTTACATACATGTTAAGATGTCCCTTACAAGGATGTCCCTTCTTTTGTTACAGGGTAACCCAAGCAGTTCTGTCACAAAACAACCTGAATTCAGGGCACCAGGTTCTGCACCCACAGTAGGAGTGGAATCCTATATTTGTGCAATAGGCAATGCCCTCTGATCTACTTGTGAAATAAAGAAATACTTCTTTTTAAAGGCTCTATGGATGCCTTGAGAAAGCAGCACTTAACAACATATCGGGGCCTATTGACCAGACTGTATGCACTGAAGTGTCAGCGAAGTGCACACAAAGACTGCACAACCTGGGGAAAAAGGATGTTGCAATAAGATATAGACAGAACAGGAAAAAGTCTACCTGACAAGCTGAGAAAAATACACAATGTTCATGTACCTTACAGAAAAATCCAGTATTCTCTTTGCTCATTGTCTAGCTTTTGAGGCTCTGCTGGGTTTTTTCTATAGGGAGAAGAAATCAATTGCACCAGCAAAGTGTTCCATGATACACAGCCTGTGTCTTCTGCTCCAGTCCCCTTTCACCACACCCTGTGGGAATGCACTAGGACAGGTGATTTCCCTGTCGAGAAATGGTAGTCTGCCTTTGGAGCAAGCTCTGTCCCATGTTCCTCACTAATTGTTGCTCCCAGCTTTTTCCATGGACCTTCCAGGTGGCAGCTCCACAGTTTCCCATCCCCTGTTTTTCTATCACATCGTTTGAACTAATGATACCTTTCTGTCAGGGCTGTGGCTTTGGGCACTGTCTTCAGCTGTGTCCTTTCCCACTATGGGAAAGAAAATGTAATTGCTTCCCCATTAGGTCAGATGTTGGATGATTCACATATCCATCTATGCCTGTAATTGCAAATACAATGATAGAAAACACTAACTATGATAATAAAGGATGAAGTGTATAACGGAGTGAGAGCTTTCTTGATTATATATCCAGACCTGTACAGGGCTTTCTTCTCTGCCTCCTTTTCCTTTCCAGAAAGTGTAAAAGTTTAGTTTTGTGTAAAAGGCTAATTTGGCATCAGTTGGCACACATAGAGGTGTCTCTGCTAAGTGTGAGAGCTGCAAGGAACAGACACCTTTCTCTCGTTCTCCTACATCAAAATGCAAATCCCTTTCTTTGGACTTCTGTGCAAACTGGGGCTCAATTCAGTGCCCTGCTTATGATGGTGCCACACACGGGTGCTCTGGAGTAACATGTAACAGCATCCCCAAGAATCATAAAATCAATGAGGTGGGAAGGGACCTCTGAGAATTGCCTGGTTCAACCCTGGCCAAAGAAACATCAACTAAAGCAGCTTACTTAGGACCATATCCAGTCAGAATTTTTAATGTCTTCATAAACCCTGGTACTTCTTTATAACCTCACTGGACAACCTGTTCCAATATTCAACCCCTCATCACAGGAAAAAATAAAAAGTGTTTTCTTTCTATGTTCAGACAAAAATTCTTGTTTTCAGTTCTGCCTGTGGCCTCTTGTCCTTTCACTGATTACCACGGAGAAGAGTCTGGCTCTGTCATCTTTACTGCCACCCATGAGGCATTTATACACATCGATAAGATCCCCCTGAGCCTTCTCTTCTCCAGGCTGGACAGTCCCAGCCCTCTCTGCCTTTCCTCATGTAAGAAGTGCTCCAAGCCTGTAACTATTTTTCTTGTCCTTTGCTGGAATTGTTCCAGTAGCCCATGTATGTTTCGTACTAAGGAACCCAGGACTGGGCATCACTCCAGATGTGCCTCATCAGTGCTGAGCAGAGGAAAAGGATTACCTCCCTTAGCCTGCTGATGGTGGGTTCCTTTAGGATGTTTGCCTTCATTGCCAAAAGGGCACACTCCTGACTGATGTTCAACTTGGTACCCACCTGGACCCACAGGTCCTTCTCTGCAAAGCTGCTTTCCAGCCTCTCAGTCCCTGGTCTGTTCTGGTGACTCAGGGTTGTTACTGCCCAGGGACAGAGCTTCACATTTCTCTTTGCAGAGCTTCATGAGGCTCCTTCTCACCCATTTCTCCAAGCTGATGAGGTTTCTTTGAATGGCAGCAGAACCATTTGGAATAATCTGCCTTCTGCAGACCACTCTTCCTGATAACAAGAAGTTGGAGGTTGGCTTAAATTCTGAAGGTACAAGACATGATTTTCTTGAAAAATTCAAGCACTCCTCTTGGTCATTTGAATGTCTAAGCATCCTTAGAACTATGTCTGAGGACTTAACTACTTGCAGATCAGTGTACCACCAGTATGAGATTACTGTCTGACTCAAAAGTAGCAAAGAGTTTTTCTCAAAGAAATGAAACCTTTAAGGAATTTCCAGGCTTTTTATAGAGGTCATACCTGTTCCAAAAGGCTTAGATCCACAGGTTTGGTTTGTTTGTTTGTTTTCCAGAAATCTCCTGAGACTATTTCTGTAACACTCCATCTTTAAGGCCAGGAAGTGTCTTGGCCTGGTGGGTATCTGGCAGGGTACCATAAATACTTAGAGAATTTCCTTGAGCAGATCGTCTCCCTTTAAATGTTTATGGATTTTATGACTAGAGCGTGGATCCTCTACAATCTATGAATAAATTCTGCTGTTAGGCATATTGTATGCTTCCCCAGCCTTTGGAGACTTTTCTTTGTGAAAGGTTTTAAACTTGGAATGTTTCACAGTCTGTGAAAATTATTGTTCTTGACTGTCAGTTGGAGGAGAGGGAAATTTCATATCCAGTGAAGTTACAGCTACTTCTCCATCAGATGGGAAAGACGCATCAAACCAGACTTTTGTAGAGAACTCTCCCAGAACTTGTATTATTCAATATTTTCATTAATGAAAAGAGCAAAGAAATAGAGGCTGAGCTTATTAAACTTTTAGGTGGCACCTTTTGGGGAGGGGCTGAAAATATGCTGGAAAACAGACTGAGTATTCAAAACATCTTTGATTATCGGAGAAAGTCTGGGGAAGGAAAAAAAAGATGTTATTCCAAAAAGATATGCAAAATTCTGCAGTTACTTAGAAAAAATCTGCTATTCAAATGTAGTAGACAGGGCCAGGACTGGCTACATGGGAGTTAAAATGTCAGCATTGGAAGGCAGGACTTGAACTTATGAGGGAAGCAAGCCCAAAGTGAGCTAAAAACTGCTACAAGTCTGAGAAGGCTCCATCACTGTATGCCTTTAAGAAAAGGGCAAATATTGGTCAAGAATGACAGATACAGCCACCCATGCTAGCAGATAGAAGGATGGACTAGAAGGCACCCCAATGCATCTCTCAGTCCTCTTTTCTGAGTTTTCAGTGACGCTGTATTTGATAAGAAGAAAAGTTTCACTGTTTGTTTCAGAGTGGTGGGCATCTCTGAACCTGTACCTCTTTTAAGAGAGTTCTAGTTCTCTGACAGTAGGAGGTGACAAGAAATCCAACTCCTGCTTTTGGAATTCTCTTCCAGAAGCTCTGCTCTCTGATCAGTAAAAGCCTTTCTCAAATTTTCTACCTCAATAAAGCCAAAATCAGTCTCTACCTTCTCTCTTTTATGCCCCTTACTTTAATTAGCACTTTTCCTTATGCTTTCTACTTCTCTTCCCAGCAATGCTATTGGGACAGGATTTACCTTTCTTTGAGGACTAAGTCAAGCACTTTTAGCCTTGTGGATACTCTATACATAAACACAGCTGCTTGCAGCACAGGGTCCAAGGGCCCTGATCCCTAGCCCAAGGATATTCTTTCCAGTCCTTTTACAAGATGTCCCAGAGTGCTGTAGAGGAGTACAAGCTGTCTGTTGAACTCTGTGCCAATTGTTTCAAATCTCTTTTGAATGCATGCATCTCCTGCTCTCCAGATCTTCAATAGCTGGTAATTATTCACCTGTAAATAATATAAAAATATAAACTATAATAACAGTAGGGTTTGCCTGACTGACAGGTAAAGTACAATCATTATTTTTTAGGAAGGCAGTGCAGGGGGAACTCTGAGTTCATTTGTTGGAGTTGCGGTTTGGTGCCTGCTACAATTTACAGCAAAAGAAAGATAATAAGAAATGTACGTTACGATCAGCAACAGCCTTGAAAGCTCTAGAAGTTTCCGGTGCCTATGGTGACCCTTCTGTAATTTCCTTATCCCTTCCCAATCTCCCTTCACAGGGCTCAACTTTTATTTTTAACAAATGGAAATAGAGACTGATCAACTTTTTATAGAAGCATCTCCTTTCCAGTTGTTGATAGCTCATTCAAGGCAACCAAGTGCCTGAACTGCTCTCTAACCCTCTGCTCTATGAGAACATCAGAGTAAAAAGTGATGCTCTGACCCTACAGCCAATGTAATTTAAATAGTGTAGGGGGATACAGAGTTGCAGCGGAAGACTCAGTGTCTAAGAGAAATTCAGCTCTGCTAACAGTTCAAGTTGATGGAACTGTAATAGGGGTTAATTTAGCCTACAGACCTTCCTTAGGGCAAATCATTCTCAGAATTCAGGTTGCTGTCTCCCCTCAACTCATGTAGACACAGGTACTGAAGAATTCAGCAGGCTCGTAGACCAAAAGGCATGCAAGACCTGAAAGAATCATACTAAAAACAAGAGACTTTGTGGTTTTTAAACCCTGGAGAAGTTCTGATTTGAATTTGCTTCTCTCTGATTTTAACACAAACTTTAGCTGAACCAGAAAGAACATTCAAGATATCTAACTAAGAGGAGTATCACTGTGAAGGTAAGAGCCTACTCCTGGAAAGACATGAACTAGTAGTGCTTTGGAGACCTTCCAGTCCTATTAAATATGGAATAAGAAGTTGTCCATATTACTGCCACTTGAGACCCAGCTCATATAAAGTTTGAGGAAACTAAACTAATCACCATTAGAAAACAAGGGTCAGTAAGTGATAATTAAGTAGCTTGGGGATCTATTAAAAAAAACTTTAGAAATCAATGTTTACACCATGTAGTTACAAATTAGCTGCAATGGGCATTGTTAAGAAACCATTTTTATACGACAAACACTGAACGTGTGCACATTAGAAGAGTTCTCCCATGATTAGAAATCACAGCACAACTCATTTTATCCCATCCCTAAATTAGAAACTTAATGCCTCAGTTTATTAGCAGTAGGAAATTCTATTACGTTCAAGCACTGCTAAGGTACAGAAAAGCAAAAATTTTGTGTAGCTCTGCAAAAAAAGTAGTTGCAACAAAGATGTTCACAACTACAGTTCCACGCTTCAATGATTTAACAACTTTGATGACTTTATGGAGTCACAAACATCCAGAAATTCTCCAGTGAGGGTGGTCTTCAGGAAACAAAGTAGCTGCAGCAATGACACTGGTAGTGACAAGTTCTGGGACTTTAGGAGAAACTTGGGCCCTCTCGATTCTCAGCATTTTGTACATGAACATGCCATTTGTTGCCAGTTGAAAAAGCGTGTGAGAAATCCCATGTTCCATGTTGTTCAGGAATTACTCCTGACCAGGCACCACAAAGAGCTCTACATTAATCACTATCTGAGCTCCAGCTGATCGATGCAGTTCAGGGGGAGCCTTTGCACAACAGCACCTCCTCTGGGAGGTTCTGAGAGGTACAGATCCCCAAAGCTTCCTTGGAGAGACAAGTTCAACTACACCCAACTAGTGGACACCACAAGTAGATACAAGCTGTCTACTTCCCTAAGAAACATCCCGTTGTCCCAGATGTCCTGTGTTTTCACCTGTGGACTCTGGAAAACCCACAGCATGGTTAGCAAAAAGCCCACTATTTCTAGCTGCTTGCCTTTCTGGACTATAGCCGTGCTAAGACGACACCACCACCATGAAAGGCAGCAATTTACACTCTCCCGTTGCCCTCTGGAATTTGGGAAACCTGAATCTATTTTTCCACAGCACTCACTGCCTGCAACAACCCCTTCACATGATCATGAAGTCTCCACGGAGCACACCCCATCTATAATTGTTTCTCGCTGTTACTATGCATCTCTATTACTTGTGAAACACTGCCAATCCCAGGCTACAAAATCATACCACATTTTTGTTCCACTTTTTCTGGTTTTTATATCTCAGCCAACCCACCCATACTATGATATCAGTTCCTGCTGGCGCAGATGTGACAATCCCCTGCAGTGGAGTGCCAGGAGTGCAACAGATTGACACTGCCCCCTTCCTGGCAGTACTTTGGCATTGTTTTCCACAGGTTTGGTAAATTTAGACACCTGGGATTAGCTGCCATACACATAAGCTTGTACTGAACTGCAGCCCTTTGACAGACATATTATATATATGAAATCCACTGTTAGCAGATACAAGTGATGTGCTCCCTTACAAATCTGTAGTGCCTTCCCTCAAAGACTACCCTGCAGTATGAAAATGGCTGCTCAGGGCTCCCACATCAAGTTGATGCCAGCCTACTTCTTTAACTTCCTTCTAGAGGGTGAGTGTTTTCTACCAGCACACACTCCTCCATTTCACATCACTTGTATTTCTGACTATTGAGGGAGGCAGAGTTGTCTCACGCTGCCTTCAGGCTCTAAATGGCTTTCTGTGTCTTTATTTTCCTGCAACACTTCAAGGATCAGTTTTCTTCATGCCTCAGAGAAGTGGTATCTAAATCGTTTTAAACTGAAACAGGGACAGAATAAGCTGTGCAAATCATTTTCTAGTAGAACCTTAATTACATCCTGCAGTGTCTCGTCCTCAGCAAACCACCAGCAATAAAATTCTGCATTTCATTTGAGAACCGACAAGGCTGGTGTTTTCTGTTTTGTTTTCCCCAATTGACATATCCATAATCTAGCCTGGGACTTTGTTCCTCAGAATTTTTGTCAAAGGCTCTAGAGAGTATGCCTGCAACTACTAAATCTTTCTCAGGTTCGCATTCAATTTGCAAGTTATACAACTGTAGCTAGAGAAAGAGACGTTCTGTTTGCAGGAAGGTGTTTGCCAGATCCCCACTGGCAATGGCAAAAAGTGATTTATGATCAGTTTTAGTTAACATGGCCTCTCAAACAGATTTTTAAAAGTCTTTACAGCCATGGCCTAATGCCAAGGCTTTTTCTATAGGAATGTGCTCAATTTCAGCTTGTGGTGGTGCCCTGCAACTCAAAAGCAAAGGCAAATGGGTACAAAAATTGAATATATCCTCTTGATGAGACAGAGGGCTTTTTTACTTTCTGAAGATCCCCCCATGCTCCACCATTGCAAATTTGTTCTTTTTCCAGCTTATTGTTTGTAGCAGGGGTGTTGATGACTTTTAATCCCTCAGTTCGTCCTTCTGTGTGAGAGTCCTATATTTTCTTAACTCCCCCAAGAAAGGTGGATTTCCCCATTCCCTTTTTAAGGGGCACAAATAAAAAGGCTGAATTATGTTCCTGGCCCCATGTTTATGTGTGTACTCACACATACAGTTCACAGTAAATGGGTGTCCTTCTTTGCCTTTGGAGCTATTACACTGTTGCCAGTATGAAAAATTCTTTGTAATACTGTCATCACTGTCATGAGCACAGGAATCCTCTGGAACATACAAATCCCTCAAGGGATGAAACTGCTGCAGTTCTTGCATCTTCTCTCAAGTCCCAGATGTAGTTGGTTTATGTTGCTCACACAGCATGCACAACTACTTAAACTTTGACCTTAGACTTGAGCTACAGAGGCCTTTCCTGCTGTTTCAGATCTCATCCATTGTTTCCACTGCCTTCACAAATCCTTAGGCTGGGTTGAGGGCTGGGTTACTGACTTCACTGGCAGAATCAGAGGGAGTTTCATCAAGACCCAGCTCGGATCTCCTGCACTTGTTTTGGCCCATCCAGCCCAGCAGTTCTGCAGACCCTGCAGACTCTTAGTCTGAGCCCTCATTCCTGATCCCAGCCCTAACTGGGTGTCATATTCTGGCTCTGTACTTCCATGCAGTGCTCCACTTGCTGTAACAGTTTCATAATTCTCCTCCTTTGCATAAAATAATTGAATATTCAATACCAAATATCCCCAAGCCATGTACTGCAATTGTGGCCATCTTTCCTGAATCCTGACAGCCACAGTCCAACATGTCCACAGGGCTACATGTTATGGGACACAGCTCAGAGCCAAAGGGAAAAGAAGATCCGCAAGGATCTCGCCAACAAGAAGCAATCTTGATTCTCCAGAAGCTGTGTGGCATCTTATGGGAAAGATTGGATTCATGTGAAATATTCACCATTATTTGAGGAGTTCATAAAACCTAGGACTTCCATTTAGCACAAAAGGGTAAATTAAAGGAGAACAGCCCCCACTGTCACCCCTGTGGAAGCAGACAGTAGCAATTAGAAAAGCCAGACCATAACTCTGAGAGAAACTGAAGATGTAGAAAGCATGTTTTCTTTAATTCAGCCTCATAACCAGCTTGGAGAACCAAACTCTTTCCCAAGCACCCTTCTTCTAACCTATGTTGAATATGTAAAGCAAGGACACCAGATTTATAGCCAAGTGATTTTCCACTCCAGGCACATGGAACATGATGAAAGTAAATTTGTGGGTGTTTACACTTGATTTGGCAGAGAAAAAAAAATGAAGGAGGGGCTGTGTTTGTGCGAGGGTATCAAAGATCAGAGCCAGATGCTCCTGCATGGAGCTCTGGATTTACAGGAAATTAAGAAGGTAGAGAAGGTGAGGCAAAGGCTGTGTTTGAAGTGAGAGTCAAGGGGTTCTGAGGCTTACAACCATCCAAGGTGCTTGGGGGGAACTACAGCACATGCCAAAACCACACCACAGTGGCCTGGGGTGCTTTCATTATACAAAGCCTGGGAGAGCAGAGGCTGTAAATGTAGCTTCAAAAGGAGCTTCATCTTAAAGTCTTAGCTCTCAGGGCCTATTAAACATTTATGCTGACTACCACTCCTACTATTTGCTTCAGAGAAAGTACCCGAAATAACCTTTGCTACAGAGTGAACTAGTACAGCTCTACTGGCTGTGTAGGAGACTAGCAGAGAGCTGTGAGAAACAAACAGAAATGGTGTTGGAAGAGTGCACTGATGTCTCTATTCAGTCAGCCAGGAAAGAAGCAGGAAAATCTGGTCCGGAACCTGAGAGGGAAGACAGAAAAATTTGCTAGAAATAATGGTTGGATTAGCCATGTAGAGATGGCTAAGACTGAATGAGGCCACTGGAGGCATCTATCTGTCTGTCTGTCTGTCTGTCTGTCTATCTATCTATCTATCGAGTATTGGCACCTTTTGGCTTTTACCTTACTAAGATTTACACCTTTAGGGGAGTCTTCAGACCAGCCTTCAGTTTTGGATCTATGACTATTGCAGCTGTGAGAGAGACTGTAGGAGAAAGGAAGACAGCAGACCTTATGCAGAAGTCAAAGGAAGACAGAGGGACTCCAGGAGATGAAAATAAGGGATTAATTTCCTTCATTGCTTTAAACTTTTTTGGCTGTGCAACAGAGTTTAGGATGAGACAGCCAGAAGTACTCAAGGTTTTTCCTCTAGGAGGCTGTTACTTTTAATAGCGGATAATACACAAACATTCACCTATTCCCTCATAGTTCACTCATACAATTACTCAGTTACCCAACTGGAGAAACAGCTGGAGGACAATCCCAGCAGAGGGCTGTGCTCGCACTGGGATCTTCTGAAGTGGTGTTCAGGAAGTCCCCTGGAGTAACTTATTTCAGTGGATACACCCGTTTCAATGGATACACTTATTTCTATGGATACTTTTCCTGCCTGTTGGAGCCACTGCCTGCAGTCACATAGACTGTGGTTGGTGCCAGCCCTCACTCGTGGCCTTGCACAGACTGCGCAGGCACTCAAAGCCTTGATTTTATCAGCTCTTGAAGATTCAGTAGAACTACTGGTCTTTGGAATTTAGCAGTCCTTAGGAAATCTTTGTGCTCCTTCTCAGCACGTGCTTTTCTTCTTTGGTCTGTTTTCTGGTCATCATTTCACCACCCAAACCTACAAATACCTACAGGACCAATTCAGTTTCACACAAAAGAGGCCCTTATGGCAAATGGAGATGATGGATTGTGGGGTTAATCTGAGTTCATTCTGACCAGCCACAGCACCTCCTCCTGGAATCCAAAGCCACCAAGCTGGACCTTGGCTAGGAAAGATGAATGTTTAGTGTTGACATTTGAATATACAGACACACCTTCTTACGTTCAACCTAGGGAAGAAACATCAAATGACTGGTCTGGACTCATGTTTGGATAATATTTTATTTATTCTCCAGCCCCTCTGACCTACATTCATTTGCTTATTAGCACGTATGTTGTGTCCAGCAACACATTAATGAGCTGGTCCTCTGAAGGCTGAATAAATCTGACGAAGCTGACACAAACACTTAGTGAAGGGTAGCTTTGAGGATTATACTCTTAGAAAGACTTTGTACAGAGAAGGTTCTACCTTTTATATGGATGCTGATCAATCACCAATTCACAGTCCTGCCATTCCTCTTCTTTCATAGAGTCACAGGATACTTTGAGTTGAAAGAGATCTTTAAAGATCTAATATTGACCTGTTGGAATGAGTCCAAAGGAGACCACCAAGATGATTAGAGGGGTGGAGGACATCTCCTGTAAGGAAAGGCTGAGACAATTATGTTTGTCCAGCCTGGAAAATTAATTCCTTATGTTTGACTTAACTGCAGCCTTCCAGGACCTGAACAGAGCCTGCAAGAAGGATAGGGAGGGATTTTTTGTAAGCATATGCTTATAAAGCAGGATAAGGGGGAATGGATTCAAACTAAAGAGAGGTAGGTTTAGGTTAGGTATTAGGGAAACATTCTTTACTGTGGTGCTGGTGAGGTACTGGAATAGGTTACCTAAAGAAGTTGTGGATGTCCCATCCCTGAAGGTGTCCAAGGCCAGGCTGGACAGGACTTGGAGCCACCAGGGATAATGGAAGGTGTCCTTGTCCATTGCAGGGGGTGGGACTGGATAATCTTTACAGTCCCTTCCAACCCAAACCATTCTGTGATTCACAGAATCACAGACTATTCTGAGTTGGAAAGGACCCACAAGGATCATCGAGTCCAACTCTTAAGTCAGTGGCCCACAGAGGGGATTGAACCCATGACCTTGGCATTATTACAACCAAGTTTTAACCAACTGAGCTAATTTCCACAATTCCCTGCAGTCCACAGCCCTGAAGCTGCATAGAAATTTGTACAAATCAACCCGAGCTGCAACAATGCGACTTGTGACATTTATCCTAAATGATCAAACTGACCCAGGCCTTGGCAACAGCCAGAGGTGGGGCTGGGACAAAGAGCCTCTTACAGGCTATTCAAAACGCTCGATGCATTCAGGTGCTGAGGGAAGTTCTGCCCCAAACCCCACGGAGGGCACGGAGCTCCCCCGGCACTGCGGGCCTGCCTGAGGCTCCTGAATCATAGAATTGATTGGGTTGGAAAAGACCTCTGAGATCATCAAGTCCAACCCTTACTCCAACTCCAGTCCCTTTACCAGATCATGGCACTCAGTGCCACGGCCAAGCTCACTTTAAAAACCTCCAGGGAAGGTGAATCCACCCCCTCTCTGGGCAGCCCATTCCAATGCCTGAGCACTCTCTCTGCAAAGAATTTTTTTCTGCTCTCCAACTTCAATTTCCCCTGGCAGAGCTTAAGCCTGTGCCCCCTTGTCCTATTGCTGAGTGCCTGGGAGAAGAGACCAAACCCCACCCGGCTAGAACTTCCCTTCAGGTAGTCCTAGACGGTGATGAGGTCACCTCTGAGCCTCCTCTTCTCCAGGCTAAACAAGGGCGCAAGTTGTTTGAGGGAGGGCCATCACAGCAGAGCCCTCAGCCCACAACCTATCATACCCCGCCCCGGCGACTGTGTCACGACATGGGGCTCTGCGCCCTGGTAGGGAACTACATTTCCCATGAGGCCGCGGGGCGGAGGGCGCGGCCGCCGCCATGTTGTGGGCAGCGGCCATGGCCGCGGCTCGGGCGGCGCTGGTACTGTGGGCGATGGTGGCGGCGCTGAACCCGCCGGGGCCCGCCGGGGCGGCAGGTGAGCGGCCTCGGGGGGCAGGGGAGCGGCCTTGGGGGGCAGGGAAGCGGCCTCGGGGTGTTCCGGGGGACGGAGCGGGCTCAGGGTGCCCCGGGGGGCGGAGCGGACTCCCTCGGCTCCCCTGGCCGAGCGGGATGCCCGACCCTCTGCCCCTTCCCCGCCTCCCTCTCCCTCCCCTTCCTGGATCGAACCTTTGGCTTTTCTTTCCCGCATCTTTTAGATGCCAAGTGGAGAACGATAACCGAGCAAATAAAGAGAGCTGTGGAAGCGTATGAGCCGTGTGTAAAGGGGAATTGCAGCTGCCACCAAAGGTGAGAGACTGGTTTGCTTCCCCCTCTGCCAGGGGAAATTTAAGTTGGAGATCAGAAAAAAATTCTTTCCGGAGAGAGTAATCAGGCATTGGAATGGCCTGCCCAGAGAGGTGGTGGATTCACCTTCCCTGGAGGTTTTGAAAGTGAGCTTGGCCGTGGCACTGAGTGCCATGATCTGGTAAAGGGACTGGAGTTGGACCAGGGGTTGGACGTGATGATCTCGGAGGTCTTTTCTAACCCAATCCATTCTATGATTCTATGACAACGACACAGCAGGTTAGTGAGGGTGTATTTGAGCTTGGAGGTGTTATAGAGAACCACCTGCCAGTCATGGTCCTTGTTGTCCTCTGCAGCTGAACATACACTGTGTTGGCATTTCATACATGACCACGCAATAAACCATTCACATTTGTCTTAGCAATCCACGTCTGCCTTCTCCCACATGTTGCTAACAAATCCTTCTCATGGGCTTTTAAAAGTGGGAAAAAAAGAGTGTGTGCAAAGTATCCTCAGATTAATTTTGTGTGAATATTCTTGATTGACAAAGATTGTTACAGAACACGTTGATTTGGTGTGATGGAGTGCTGTACTTTAGGTTGTGACAGAACACAGATTAATTTTGTGTGATGCTGTACTCTTTAGCTCTCTTCCCACCCAGTTTTGGTCACCACTTGTGAGTATCAGAGTGATGTTGGATATTTATTTATCTACCTGACTTTCACATGACCAAAGTGTGATTCAGGAGGAGCTCCTTCAAGAAGACACAAACCCTGTTTGGTTTTCTTTGATAGCCACGGAGCATTATGCATAATGCCAGCACTCTGACTTGAACTGCTGGTCTAATCTTCCTACAGTGAATTTAGTGCAGAGAGCTCGAGGCTTACAAGTGATGGAACAGCATGGTAGGCAGTACAAGTGAAGGCTGACCTGCCTGGTAGACACAGCCAAACCAGACTTCCTTTCTGCCTGTGCTGACAGAGCACAGCTGCAGCGTGGCAAAAATTACAGATGCACAGGTCATCATTGACATATGGGCAGGGATTGTAGCACTGGGGAGATTTGATAACTTTAAACAGCGTTTTTATTTAAAGAAGAAAGGGAATTTGGGAAAGAGTCACCATATTCTTCTGGCTTTAGGATTAGGATTTCTGAAACACAGATGCCGAACTTTAGGTCTCCTATTTAAAAGTATCAGATGTGCTCACTCATTTTGGGGGTGAGATTGAGTGGTATATTGGCTTTTAAACTCAGATGAGTCATACTGAGCAACTGTTTGTACACTCTGTTTGGAGTTTTTGATCTTCATTGCTCTTGAAATATGGATGAAGGAAAGTCTGTTCTAGCTGAGCCTTCCAGTCTTTTTCCCAAGTTCCAATTCAGACACAGCCTAAAGACATCTCCTAATCTTTAAACATACACTCCACCATCTCCTGCCCACCTTTGGGCAGAACACCTTCCCAAGTGGTTAAAACCTCCAAATCTGCTTCAGAACATGATAGTCAATAGTAACATGAAGTTAAGATTACTGTGGGTCATGGAACAGTTTTCACTAAAGCAGTAATTTGTTGAAGGGCTGTTAGGGAGTGCTGCTAGTGATGGGTATTACAAAAGAATCCAGGAAGATAATACAGCTCTCTGACACTTCAGAAACTTGACTCATTTTGATAGCTAATGTAATAGCTAATTTGAAGAGGTATGTAAATATGAAGCAGAATGCTGAAAACCAGTACCTTTACCCGTGTGACATATTTTACTTATATCCAGTCTTCTGTCACTTAGTGGGCAAGGAGTGAAAGTCCAAACTTGTTCGTTGCTACCTGTCTGTTATCACTTTTAGGTTACAATGACATGAATGTGCCATGACACTGCAACTCCCTTCCTGTTCTCAAGCTTGTTCCATTTGCATCCCTGCCAGGCTGCCCATGCTGTGGTCAGACCATCTGCACAGTGGCAATACCTGATGTAGTTTTACTGTTCTTTACCCAGTTGTGGAGTAGCTGAATTCTGGAGGTTGGAGGGGATCTCCTAAGATCATCAAGTCCAACCCCACTGCTCAAGCAGGGCTGCCAGGACTGTGCCCAGTCAGGTTTTGAGTATCTCAATGTCTCAAAGAAATTTCACAGCCTCTCTGGGCATCCTATACCAGTGTTTGACCATCTGCACAGTGGGATCACTCTGACAGAGTTGTGTTAAACTGAAACATTGCTGCACTGTCTGCAGAATCATAGAATCATAGAATCGATTGGGTTTGAAAAGACCTTCGAGATCATCAAGTCCAACCCTTGGTCCAACTCCAGTCCCTTTACCAGATCATGGCACTCAGTGCCACGGCCAAGCTCACTTTAAAAACCTCCAGGGATGGGGAATCCACCACCTCTCTAGGCAGGCCATTCCAATGCCTGAGCACTCTCTCTGCAAAGAATTTTTTTCTGGTCTCCAATTTTCACTGGCAGAGCTTGAGCCCGTGCCCCCTTGTCCTATTGCTGAGTGCCTGGGAGAAGAGACCACCCCCCACCTGGCCAGAACTTCCCTTCAGGGAGTTCCAGACAGTGCTGAGGTCACCTCTCAGCCTCCTCTTCTCCAGGCTAAACACCCCCAGTTCCCTCAGCCTCTCCCCACAGCATTTGTGCTCCAGTCCCTTCTCCAGCCTTGTTGCTCTTCTCTGGCCCCGCTCCAGCCCCTCAATCTCTTGCCTCAACTGAGGGGCCCAGAACTGAACACAACACTCAAGGTGTGGCCTCACCATCGCAGAGTACAGATCGCTGCCCTGGTCCTGCTGCAACGCTATTTTTGATCCAGGCCAGGATCCCATTGGCCTTCTTGGCCACCTGGGCACACTGTTGGCTCCTGTTGAGCTTCCTGTCTCTCAGTCCCCCCAGGTCCCTTTCTGCCTGGCTGCTCTCCAGGCACTCTGTGCCCAGCCTGGAGCGCTGCAGGGGGTTGGTGTGGCCAAAGTGCAGGACCTGGCACTTGGTCTTATGAACTTCATCCCATTGGAATCAGCCCATCTCTCAAGTCTATCCGGATAGATGTGTCCATGGCTGTTACAATCTGACAGTGTTCATTAGATACTCCAGGCAGTTAGGTCTGAGGACCTTTAAACCCAATTATATAAATTGCATCCTCCTTCTGTGTTTTCTTATATTAATTAGGTTTTCTTTCCATACTGTGTTCCCAGAGCTCACTGGTGATATGCAGAATCACAGAATACGTGCTGCATAGGCCTGTCCTCCTGGGCCAGCTTTCACTGCACTGTTACTGGGTGATGGTTTTGCTTGCAACTAGACTGTTACCTTCTTTTTTAATGTCTACATGGCATGACAGTGTGAGGAGTTTGGTCTTTGTGTGGGCCATCATTTTTGAAAGGCCAAAGCACAAGGTTTGCAACTCAAGGGTGAAGTGAGCTTAAAGCTTTTACCCAAAACATGCCAGGGTACATCAGGTCCTTCTGTGGGGGAGTAACTAGAGTTTGCCTGTGCTGGGCTTTCTGTTCAGGCAAACAGGACATAAGTAGTCAAAGTCTGAAGCTCAGACCTATGGTTACCTGAGGAACTTCCAAATGACATAAATAAAGTTCTCTGTTACGCCACATGTAGTAGAGCTCCTGGAAGCTGAATAGAGCTTGCTTTAGCTAGAAGTCTGTTCTGTACACTGCAACAATTTAATGCACAGTATCCTCCCTGTAGTACATAATCATGGCTGATGGTTTTGTTTCAGTGTCTGGAAGCAGGACCTGGCTCCTTTCCGAGGTGGCATTTCTAAGGACTCCATAGCAGACGTGGTGAGCCGGAAGCTCGGAACGCACTACCAAATCATTAAAAACAAACTGTACCGTGAGCAAGACTGCATGTTCCCTGCAAGGTAAGAGCTGTGCAGGTGTCTTCTTCCTAGTTGGGACAGAGTGGCCTGGTAGTGCCTCCAGCACATGGCAACAACCAAACTTGTATTTCCGGACTGAAATTAGTAAGTAAATGCACAACAAAACATACTTAATTTTTAGTTAAAACCACAGAAAAACTCTTTGTAGGGAGACCTTGATTTAAAAATTATTCTCTGTAAGATTTGGCTACTGCACCAGAATAAATATTCTCAGTGGGACCTTTTCTTCTCAGCATCTGTCCAATCTCTATGAACAAGGGAGCTATTTCTATGCACCATGGTTGTCTATGAAATTTTTAGTAATTTGGGTAAGTTTTGAAAAGGTCTAGAGGACTCAGAAGACTCTGCCAAGTTGAAAGTCATTGAGCGCAATGATATTTCAGAAGTCTGAATTTTCAGAGCAGGGGCCTAGAAAATTACCTGTTAGGCTTAAATGTAGCAATAAGAAAGTGTCACTGTTGCACTTAAATGTACAAAGGGCTGGTTGGCTGTGTGATCCCAGAGAAAGTTGCACATCTGACCAGCTGTAACAGGATGGGTTGCCTCACTGGTGTCCACACTGTGTTGGGACTTTGAGGCTGCTGTACACAGTTCCAGCCTGCATTGTGAAGTGGCTTAGGCTCATCCTCTTTTCTTCTCCTGTGCAGAGAGGAAGGCCTACAAGAGACTGCAAGATTGTGCCACCTTCTTACAACTCTTTGCCATATGTCATTTCTCCACAGATGCAGTGGAGTTGAGCACTTCATTCTGGGCATCATCAACCGCCTCCCTGACATGGAAATGGTGATCAATGTGCGCGACTACCCTCAGGTTCCTAAGTGGATGAAACCCATTGTCCCAGTCTTCTCCTTCAGTAAGGTGCTCACACCTTTAAAAGCCAAGCATTTCTCACACATGCATGTCCTCCTTTCTCTTGGGAACATATTTTTGAAGCTGGTTCCCTGCAAGTTTTCTGTGTGTTAAAATTGCTTGCTATTTTTTGCCCTTTGTTTCCTTTCGCTTCCAGTTTTCTGGCAAACAAACTTGCAGATCAAGTTGATAAATCAATGTTTCTTCTTACTAGCTCCTCTTCCAGGTCAAAAAGTGTACCGCAGCTGCAGTGGAATGATGCACAGCTGGATGGGATATGTGCCAGCATTGCTGTCATTTGCTACAATACCATTGTAAAAATTATAGCCATAGTTTATCAGCATTATTAAGTATTTTTGATCTTCTGCTGTCATACAGTTAGTCTCATTTAATGCAAATATTTTAGTCCTCTTCTTTTTGTAGCACAGATAAGTGTTTCTTACTTTCTTTTGTATAATATTGTCATCTCCTGGGTACCCTTTTCATTTACATTCCCCCAAGCCTCTTCTTCCTGTGCATAGACAAATCCTTTCCTCAGCCCCATGACATATGTCATGTGCACTAACCTCCTAACTACCTTGGTAACCTTGGACTCCTTCCGGTGTCTCCAGGTGACAAATGGAGGAATAATTGTGTAGAAAGTTCGTTACTAGTATGAGGAAGTTACCTATAATCTGGTTTCATGGAAGGATTTAGTCTTACTTAAGTGCTGATCTTCCCTCTGATAATATATGGGAATTTAAGCAACCAAACAGGAGTGAGGAACTGCAATTCTTACATGACCTGGGTATTTGTTACAGTGAATTGTTAAGTGATCTCTAGGAAGGCTGGAATGAACTGAAGTCTTGGAAACCTAAATGTCAAAAGTGTCTATAAGAGCCTCGATCTCTGAAGAGATAATGATGCCTCTTGACTTATCATCGGTAGAAAACATTTGTGGCTACACATAGGCACAAATCTTTAGAAAGGTGAATGGAGCTCAGGTGATTCTATAACCCCAGCAACACTGGTGACCACAGAGCTCTCATGGCCACTTAAGGAAATGTAACAGAGAAAGCTGACTGTGCTCCCTGAAGAAACCTTTGTTGCTGGTAGACTCAGTCAGTAAACCCAAGTAGATATTACTCTCATTCTTGCATTATTCTCCTTTTCCTTAAGACATCTGAATACAATGATATCATGTATCCTGCCTGGACATTTTGGGAAGGAGGACCAGCTGTTTGGCCAATTTACCCAACAGGTTTAGGGCGCTGGGACCTCATGAGAGAGGACCTTAGAAGGTACGTTTTGGAAATAGTTGTGGGGGGGAGGTTTCACAGGAGACAAAGGTGCAGTAAAAGCCATCAAACACTGGGCAGTACTGGGCCAGTGTTGACATCCTAGACAGTAGGTCTGTTGGTCTGTGATCTGCCCTGCTGCCTTGCATTAACTACCTACAGCCTAAGTGCTCTATGAGAATTTTCCATGGAAACCTTGGATGATGTAACTGGAAGCTATAATTAGCTGCTCTGTTTGCAACCCTTTAGTAAGGAATGCAGAGGACAAACTATGCACATCACTCACGCTCTCAGGGCCAGATTACTATCCATGAGAGAGGGTTTGTCAATAAAGTAGCAGTTATCTTTTGCCTGCAGAAAATATCCTCTGGCATACAGAAATATTTTCCTTTCTTTTCAACAATTTCTGTAGGAGTTGTGGGTTCTTCACTGCAGAGATGATCCAGGATTCTTGTATAAGCTTCTGGAAGGCTAAAAGAAAGCCTTCTTTAGATCTGCTTTTACTTGAGTATTATTGTGCAATCGAGAAACTTGGAATCATTCCCAAGAATCAATAGTCAGTACTGGGCTGAGAGTAGGGCGGAAAACCTTTCTGACTGGGAGTCTTCCTTTTGGCAGGATCTTTGACTCTTAGCAGAGTAAGGGGCTGTTTCCCCTGGAGAGGGACAAACCAAGAGTGCAACAGTGAGTGAACACAGAAATACAATAAGAAAAAAACCCACTTTGATGTCAATCACTTGCCATCAGAATGCAAGGATGAATATGCCCCTCTTCAAAATCTGAAGATCTATGGGACTATCCCATCTGAAGCTTAATGTGATGCAATACAATGGAGGTCCAAAGCGTCTGCTCATCTTTGTGTTTTCACTTTGTCTTGGTTTGAGGAGAAAAAACCAAAAAATGTTTACCCACAAGCTGGGGAGGGGGCCTCCTCCACAATAATCACGCCACTCTTTATCAAATTTAGAAGAGGAACTTTAATACAAGAAGGATAACTGTTCTTAACTGCTGTATATATATATATATATTTATGTAAACAGACCAGAGCAAACCGCTTCCCCAACAAGGGAAAAAAAAACAACCAACCAAACAACCACCCAAACAAAAAGGTTATACTTATGGCAGTATCAGTGTTACAGTCCGGGGCAGCCTGCAGTCAGCAGTGANGTGTCACTGAGTTATAAGGAGATGCAAAGCTTGACCTGCACAGATAAATCAGTTTGGGGATCAGGACCTACATGTCCTACCAGGTGCAACAGAAAAATATGGCAGAATTCCCCTGAGGTGACTGCACTGACAGAAATAAAACATGTGAATGGCTATTTTGAAGGACTTGCTTAGGTTTAAAATGAAAGTGATTTGGAAAAACAGTGAACTCCTGTGTTTTAAGTGCAAAACAGTAGGAGAGTTCTTTTGTTTGTTGAGTGGTAGTTTTGGTTTTTAATGGGAAATGACTGATTAGAAATTCTAGTCATTTTTCACTATTCATATTCAGTTAAATACAGTAAAATAAAGCCACAGTACAAAGCGTGGTTTCAAATCTTAGGTGAATTTTAATACCCTTCAAGGTTTGGTGGGAGGGTTATGTGTAATTCATTGTTTTGACTGAAAGGTGTTATGAAAAGTGGCCTATATCATGTTGCCTTAAACACAATATTCACAGGAAAACCAGTTTCATTGGACCTGGCTGAGAGTTTTTTCTGCTATAATGAAGAAAGTGATTTCCATCAAAAATGAAGAATAGAAAAAGACATCATGCTGTGAAAGCTGATGAGAGTGCTGTGTTTCATGGTTATATTAAATCATTTATTGCCCTGTATAAAAAATGTTTTCAGATCTGCAGAAAAATGGCCGTGGAAGAAAAAAATCTCTAAAGGATATTTCCGAGGATCCAGGTGAGCATATTTTCCAGCAACAGATTATTCTGTCAATATAGGCTGTGACAGCTCTCTGTGTGCAGAATTTCTGTCTCCAAGACCTGATCCCTGATCAAGTGTAACACAGAATGTGTTTTTCAAAAGTAAGGAAAGTGAGACATGTTGTGCCGCAGCATTACACCATTAGTGATTCTCCATAAGAATTGCCATTTGCAACTAGTTTATTATAATCACTTAATATTGGAAACAGAAGTTGTGATGGATTTGCTACATTACTTCTTAATGAGTAAAACTGTCACCCCAGGAACCAGCTTGTTTTGTTCTGTTAAGAGAACTGGAGGTGCTGGATACAAATTTAAAGATTTGATATTGATGTTCATGGTTCCTGCCACTGTGAATACTTTGTTTGCTGTGCAAGTGCTCAACACAGTGAAAAGTATTCTGGCCCGAAGTTACCTGACTAGTGGGGGATAAGAGTAAATTATTTCTGTTCTCTCTGCAGTGACAGTTTGAAACAATGTCAAAACCCATACTTTGTTTCTTCCCATCCCCAACAGGAAAAGGATTTGATACCTTGCCAGGTAGGCTCAGGAGATGATGAGGTGTCATAACCTTGTTAACCAGTAGTGTGCTGAAGTCGTGTCAGAGAGGTCAATGGTGGAGATGCTTTGCATCCCTTAGCTCTCTCTGACTAAGTTAAACCATTTGGCTCCCATCAGGATAAAGCCTGCAGGAAGCAGCATCTCTGCTGCTTTGTCCTGGGAATTGATTAAATAATACTATTAAATATTCAGTAAGTGAAATAAAGAAACATGTCCTCTAATAATTTTGGTACCCATAACTCATTTTCTTCTGCTGTTACACTCTTGGACAGAAATACACTGTATAGTAGGCACTTAATAGTGTTTTGGGGGCACATGGGGGGGTCAGCCTCACAAAGAAGCAGGGCCTTGAGTCCTGTACTTTGTTAGCTGTGTTGAGTCGTGTATTGGCAATTACTGATACCATTTTCTTTTTCAGAACAAGCCCTGAGAGAGATCCCCTCATCCTGCTGTCCCGAGAAAACCCTGAACTTGTTGATGCTGAATACACTAAAAACCAGGCTTGGAAATCTGAAAAGGTGTGTGGGTGTTGTTTGTCTTCTGAGTGTGAGGGCCAGAAAGGGTCACATGGCAAGATGGCTTTGATGATTCAGAAACATCCTGTTGGAGAGTTGTGGGTGATCCTCTGGAGCGGGGGAGGCTTGTAGTTCCCTTGATGGCTACACCTCTCTGAGAGATGAAAGGATGGAGTCTCCAGAGCCTGGCAGGCCAAACACTTTTCTTCCTTGTATGCTTTTTATTCAAGGAAACCAGCACACATAAGAAAATGAATCTCTGCCAATCTCCTCCTCTCCCATAACAACAAAATTGGCCAACTGATCCTCTTCTATCTCTGAGCTGCCTCTGTAGTGTTGTCAGTCTTTTTAAACCTTTTTCTGTCTTCTCCATTCTTGATCCTGTTGTGGATAACTTGCTGATAACTTTTAGTTTCATACTTACTCTACAGTCCAGCTCTCTCCAGACGGTCTTGGCTAATCCAGTTACACTTGGCTTCACACAGCCCATTGTCCCAAGCTGTTTTCCACTCTGTAGCTGCCAACAAAACATTATCATTTAATGTGTTTGTGCTGGCATTTGTCTACAGGCAGTGTGTAATTTACTGAACCTTTTCTTTCTTGTTTGAAGGGCTGGGAATTCTTTATAATCCTTCTAAAAGCCCACCAGAGGAGGTTTTCTCAGAAGTGGGAATGAAGGCTTTTGACACATCACCTTTGTTTCAAACTGAGAAGGAAAACAAATTAAATCACCATTTAAAGCTTACTGATTTTTTTAATTCTCTTGATTTTAAGGACACCTTAGGAAAGCCTCCTGCAAAGGAAGTTCCACTGGTTGATCACTGCAAATACAAGTAAGAGGTTTTTTTATTAGTCCAGCTGTTTAAGGGCTGTTGGGTTATTTTTTTCCTTGCATGGTGTAGGGTCTCATTTTATTTTAAGGTCTTAATTCCAGCAACCAGCTCCATGCAGTTACAAAAGGTTGTGAACAGATAGAAGACAATTGATAATTTGGGAGCTTAGCATGGCCTCTTTCAGTGTCAACTTTCTTCCATCAGATCAGGAGAAATAAAGGTCTAAGAAAGTAAAGGTCTAAGATCAGTAATAAACATAGAGTTTTTTTTTCCTATTTAGAAAGGCTTTCTATAAAGTTTTCTTTATGTCTCTGTACCAAGTGATGCATTCAAAATTATTTTTAAATGCTATACTGATAGCATTACTGTCTTCAAAGATGTAAGGAACTGTGGAATTACGTCTTCATATGTACACTGGGGCAAGTGCTGCCACTGGATGTATATAGTGAAAGAGAACCTGAAATCTGACTGAGCAGGTACAGTATTGATTCATACCTTGTATGGTGTTTGGAGAATGTGGTTTAATCTACAAAGGCTTTTATTCTTTAACTACTTCCGTGAGGGATTTTTGGTGTAATATTCTTGCAGGTTTCTATGTAAAATATAAACTCTCAGTGTGTATGCACTTGTGTGTCTGATGTTTTGCTTTTTCTTTTGCTAGTTGTGATTCTGCCAGCCAGGATCTGCTGATACAAGAGCTCAGTCATTTGGCTAGATCTGTGTTTTTGTGCAAATGTGATTGACTTGTCTCATTTTGCATTTCACTAGACTGTTGCCCAGATTTCTCCCTTCTGTTACACATGCACTGCCCAACTCTGATGTTCCTCAGCCCGTTGTACAGTGTAGGCTGAGACATTCTCACACACTTCTGTTGTAGACCAGAGTCTGGTGGGGTCAGCATGAACTTCTGTCTGCTTTCTTCAGTGTAGGTGCTGTAGCAGGCTGGCTAAGAGCAGCACTTGGTGACTTGGCTGAGGCAGGGGTGGTGGGAGCTGTGTCTGGGATTGGACAGAGGCATTTCCTCATTTCCAGACCACTGTTCATGTTAGATCACAGAATCATAGAATCAATTGGGTTGGAAAAGACCTCCGAGATCATCAAGTCCAACCCTTGGTCCAACTCCAGTCCCTTTACCAGATCATGGCACTCAGTGCCACGGCCAAGCTCACTTTAAAAACCTCCAGGGATGGGGAATCCACCCCCTCTCTGGGCAGGCCATTCCAATGCCTGATTACTCTCTCTGGAAAGAACTTTTTTCTGCTCTCCAACTTCAGTTTCCCCTGGCAGAGCTTGAGCCCGTGCCCCCTTGTCCTATTGCTGAGTGCCTGGGAGAAGAGACCAACTCCACCTGGCCAGAACTTCCCTTCAGGCAGTTCCAGACAGTGCTGAGGTCACCTCTGAGCCTCCTCTTCTCCAGGCTGAACACTCCCAGCTCCCTCAGCCTTTCCCCACAGCACTTGTGCTCCAGTCCCTTCTCCAGCCTTGTTGCTCTTCTCTGGCCCCACTCCAGCCCCTCAATCTCTTTCCTGAACTGAGGGGCCCAGAACTGAACACAACACTCAAGGTGTTGCCTCACCAACACAGAGCACAGGGGAAGGGTCACTGCCCTGGTCCTGCTGGCCACACTATTTTTGATCCAGGCCAGGATCCCATTGGCCTTCTTGGCCACCTGGGCAAAGATATTTACATGTATTTGTTGAGTTCCTGGTACAATGAGCTCCTTGTCCCTGCCTTGTGGTCCTAGATAATACAAAGGATGCAGAGTAATTTCAGATTTACTCTTTGTCTTTTACTGCTGAACTAAGTTTAGCTGTAATTCCCATCTTCCTCAAAATATATATAATAAATAATCTCCATCTCACCCAAAATAGCTTCATTAAAGGAAGAACTCTGTTCCCCCAGCCCAAAATGTTTGACTTCAAAGATTAGTTATAAGCGCTGAGTGGTTTTACCTGTAGGAAAACCAGCTTTCTATATCATTGGAGAAATGTGGGTTTGCAAAAGAAAACAAGTGAGCAAACAAACATCCCTCTGAGATAAGTTTGCTAAGAGAAATACCCCCCTGCCACAATCAAGGCCACTTTACTAACTTGGCAGAAAACACTGAGAACAAAATTGTGGATTCTTTGTTATCTGCGAAATCTCTCTGTTGTGTGCTAGCCTATTTAACCTCCTAGGGTGGCATTCCCAACTTAATATGAGACAATTATACTCAGATTAAAGCAGAATCCCAGAGGAAAAAACAACCTGAGATAGATGTGGCAAAGCAGAACAATGAACAGAAAAGCTCACTGCAAGGCAAGAGAGAACTGGGAAAAATTTCCTTGTGATAAGGGAGTCTCTGAAGCGTAGTGTCATGGGATCAGCATCCACCTTGTGACCTTCCATGTCTTGTTGGCAGCTGTCCATGAGGCCTCCTTCAGTTTGTGACCAGCAGCTGCCTTCATCAGCAGTCAAGCCTCACTCCTTGATTTTCTCCCTCAGTTTTGACAGATAGCAGAAACTCATACAGCACATCCTTAACTTCAGCTCGCTTTTCCTGTGAGGAGATTCAAACAAATGCCTTCCCTTTGCTTTACCAACCAGTGCATAGCTCAGTGTGAGGGAGGCCCCCCAGCTGCTCCCTGTGGGGGAAGGTTCACTGCAACTCACAGACCAGTGTCTTAGTGCAAAATTCCAAGTGTGATCAGGTCCCTCTCTCTGCTTGTCCTTTTAAAGGTACCTGTTTAATTTTCGGGGAGTGGCAGCCAGTTTCCGGTTGAAACACCTCTTCTTGTGTGGTTCACTCGTCTTTCACGTTGGAGAAGAGTGGTTGGAGTTCTTCTACCCCCAGCTGAAGCCTTGGGTCCACTACATCCCAGTCCGACCAGACCTCTCTGATGTCAGGTATGAGAGAGATCCAAGGCACGCCCACAGAGCATTTCCTGCCACAGGGAATTATTTGGGAAGGTGTTTTGGTTTGTGTTACCTTGAGAAGTGCCTCCACTCTGAGGCATCAGGCAATGGCTCTTGGAGGTCACTTTATCACTGCCGCTAAAGAATCTTTTGCTCATATTACTTGGAGGGTACAGTTCCACTGGAGTGTTTAAGTCTGTCACTCTCACTGAAATCAGCAGCCACGCTGGTGGGCCCTGCAGCACAGGTAAGGGGGAGGAGGAACTTATCAGTGGGCCAAAAATAAGGTTCTCCCAGATTTCAGTGTGCTGTCCAGAACTGATGTGGAGCAATCAAGAAGGGCAAGTCTCTTCTGTGCTCTGAGGTGAGCAGCACCCTCACTCGGCTGTAGAGTCTTAACCTCATCCTCCCCAACAGTTAAGCTAAGGGACTTTTGCTAATCTGAGCCAGTTGTTTCATAGGTTTTTCTTTGTTTCAGGGAGCTGTTGCAGTTTGTAAAGGAAAATGATGCCATAGCACAAGAAATTTCAGAGAGGTAAGTTGTGTGTCCTTCCTGGCTATCAGACAGGCTTCTTCCAAAGCATTTTCTTACGCAGCCTTTGAAGCGGTTGCCTATCAAAGACAATCTAGTATTAGTAGGGTGCAGTATAACTGATCTTCTGCAATAACAGCAGGAGGGCTGGAGCACTTGTGACAAGCAGAGGGAACTGAAGAGCAAAGTTCTGTGTTTAGGTCTTTGGTTCAGATGTGACCCATGTCAGGAGGCCCACGGAAAGCTGTCAGAGGTTGGGAGCTTTGGTCTCAGTATGAGGTGAGCTGACTCCCAGGAGCTGTGTCTGCACTGTAAGCATTATCTATCCAGGCTGGTGGGGACTGGCTTCTGAAGCAGCATGAATCAGTGTTGCTCAGGCTGTATCTGATAAGTGAAATCTGATATTTATTATCCCAGACAACAAATACCATCTTGAGGATAACAAAAGCACTGCAACTGTCAGAGCTGTGAGCATGAATGAAAATTGTGGAATTAAAATAGACGGTACAGAGCAGAGCATGTTGTTTCTCATTTGAAACACAGGAGAGTGAAAGTTGATATACTTCCAAACCAAAACCAGTGACTCTTGTAGGAACTGGAAAACAGTCCTGACTGTGCCTTGTGTGTCTCTAGGGGACGCCAGTTCATCACAGAGCACTTGCAGATGGAGGACATCTCTTGCTACTGGGAGTATCTGCTGTCTGAATATTCCCGAGCCTTGACATACAGAGTGAAAAGGAGGAAGAACTACAGTGAGATCGCTTCTGAATGGCTGAAAACAGAACTATAGAGACTTCTCTGTTTTTCTCTTCAGCACAGACTGATTGCTGTGGAAATATGAAGATCAGTGTTAACTTCTTTCTTGCTCTCTCAGACTTATCTTTTAGACTAGAACTACAGAGAACAGCAGTATGCTGACTCAGACATTGCTTCCAGACAGTGGGACCCGACTGTTGCGATAAGATTGTTAAGTAGAATGTTGGACTCTAGCTTTCTAATGGGGTGGTCAGTCATGGCTGGAGGAGGGGTAGTTAGCATTTAGGACTTAGTTACTATTTGTCTCAGAATGAGCCTAAATCACATTCAGCCTTGCTGATAATTTTACTGGACTTTTTACCAAGTGCTCTGTACTCACAGGCAAGGTACAAAGACTGTGAGCTGCACTCAGCTGGGAGATAGATGCCCCTTCTTGTGGCAAATGTTTTCTCTCCCATGTGATAGCACTTGGGATATTAGGTGTCCTCTGACAGATGCAGGTACTGGGATTTGCAGGTCACCTTTTTGGATAGCTTAGAGCTTAGCTTATGTGTATGTTGGGTTTTAGAGGTTCACGGTAAGGCTTTGACATGCCATTGAAAGGACAAATGATCCTTGCAGAGTTAAACTACCTACCTCATTGAGGAGCAGCAGATGATGGTGATGTGGCCACAGCACTCAGGCTGAGTAGTAGACAGTGATGTGGTTGCCAGCTGAGATAGGGATGGTTGGTCCTCTGACAGATGAGCTGGGTGCCTGCAGGGCCCTGAAGAACTGAGCCCCTGTTAATTATCTCTCCCCACCTGGCTGATCAGACATCCTGGGACCCTTAGGAACCCAGAGAAAGTATTGGCAGAGGTAGATTCAGTGCTTTCTTCCAGAAGTTCAGAATCTGCTCTGATCCCCTTCTGTAATCTTTCTAGACTTATTTTGAGGTTTTTTTCATTTTGTTTCTTTTTTTGTTTGTTTTTGGATTTTGATTTTTTTTGAGGCTGGTAACACATCTGCTCACTTCAGAACTCACTTTTCTTCCCCACAGCTGTTCCACTGCTTTTCTCATCTCCTTCAGCCTGATTGAGGGAATGTCTTCACTCACACAGTGGCAGCTACTCCTCGCACTACTCAGGTTGAGTTCAGTAACAGGTTGCTGTGTTCATGCCCACAACAGGCTGCTCAGCCCAGAGGGAGTGCAATTCCTGAAATGTTCTGTGGGCTCTGAGGGAAGAGGTCTGGTAGGGAGCAGCATCTTCTCTGGCACCCAGACAGGTGCTCAGGAGAGTGTGGGCAGGAGCTTGGAGTGGCAGGAGAGACATGGCCTCTCAGGAGAACACACTTGGTTGTGAAGCAGCCTCAAGGCTGAGGGAGCAGCACATTATAATGGAGAAGAATGACAGCAACAGCTCAGTCTCCTCTGCAGTCAGTGTGGATCAGGGAAGAAAGAAAATAGATGGAACAGTAACATTAAGTGGGCCTGTGCACATGTGTGCTCACGGAAGCCTCACAGCACTGCCAAGCCCTGACACAGGGACATAACTGCTGGTCCTGTTGGCCAATTGCCTGTTGCTGGAGCAGCATCCTGGTTACAGGACCAATGCCTGGGTTATCCCAGTCTGCGAAGAAAACAGATTGGGGCATTAAAATAGCCTGGTTTCTGAGGAAAAGAACTCTTGTGAGAGTGGAAAGGGTTTTTCTGGTTTTCTATTTTTAGTTAGTGGAGAAACAGCACTCTGAGAAACTGAAACCGCTTTGTATGATATTTTTAAACCATTTGTAATGAACTGCTTTTTGGAATAAAACAAAGGAAAATGAAGTTTTGTTGGTTGGTCTGGAGAGCTCCCAGCTCTTCCCCCAAAGGACAGTGAAGCGTGTCTCCACCCTCTCTCTGTCAGGGGAATATTTAGGGCAACTCGGGTTGCGGTGGCTGGAAACTTCCCCGGTCACCTGCAGGGACGAGCTGGGGACTTTTCGGTCCAATTCCTTTTTCCTTTTTCCCGCAGCCTTGACCTTTGGCTCTACCTGTCCCAATGCTTTGGAGTGCCCAGCCGAACCGAGCCTAACCCAGCCGAGTCGAGCTGAGCCGAGCCTAACACAGCCAAACTGAGCTTAAGACAGCCGAGCCGAGCCGAGCCGAGCCGAGCCTGCGGCAGCCGCTCCGCCCCGCTCCGTTCCCCGCCGGGCCGCAGGAGGCGCTGCCGCTCCCGCGCCGGTGCTGGCGCTGCCGCCGGTGCGGCCATGGCGGAGGGTGCCGGTGGCCTGTCGGGGTTCGGCCGCCCCGTTCCGCCGCCGCAGACGGGCTGGGAGCGGCTCAGAGAGCTCTGGCAGCGAGAGTGAGCGCCGGGATGGGGCGGGCAGGGCTGGGCTGGGCTGAACCGGGCCGGGCTCGCCGCGCTCCCACCGTGCCGCCCCTCCAGCCCTGCCTTTCCCTTGCAGTGAGCGGCAGCGGTACCCGGAGGAGACGGTGAACATCATCAAGGCGGCATTCACGGCGGGCCTGGTGGGCTGGCTGTACGGCGGACTGCCCGCCTTCCGCAGCGCCCGCAAGTCCTTCATCGAGCGCAGCCATGGGGAGCTGTTCCAGAACCGCGCCGATGCCGTGGTACGGCCCGGGGGATGCGCGGGGGGAGCATCCTGCATCCATCCAGGAGCGCCGAGAGCCGCTGCCGGGGGGAGGCACCGGCTGTGGAGGTTGTCCTTGAAGGCTGCGGCTGGCGGTGACACCGGAGCCCGCTGGCGGCCGTGTGGCCTCGTGTTTTGTAGGACGCACGTGTGTGTGTGTGTGTGCCCGATTTTGGTACTTGGCGGCAAAAACACCAGGCAGTTTGCTGTGTCTGAGTGTGTGCAGCCTGCCTGATGAGCTGCCCTAAGTTAGCTGTTCACTGATACCCACATTCTGCACAGTTAACATGGAAGAAAGCGCCTTAGTTACCGAAAAAACGATAACAACATTTACCATCCTGTTAAATGACTGATTAATGTCTTGAAAAACCCCTTTGTTTTTAAATTTTAGTGTGTTGGCAAGAGACTTCACAGTGTCAAACTAACTTTTGTCTTACTGATGGGGGTTATTTTAAGACTATTTAAAATTCTTTTGCAATAACAACACAACAAAAAGCATGTGCGACATTTTATAGATGTATCTGGACTTTTAAAGTGTCTGTTACCTGGATTAAGAGGCAGAAAACCCCTTTCAAACTCTGCCTGATGTAAAATCTGTGGTTTTTATCGCTCACAATGAGATTTGGCCCCTGACTTAGTGGGCTGTAAAGTACCAGTGCCTGCCTTCACTCTGGTTACTGTAGTATATCTGCACCCAGACTAAGCACTTACACCACAAGCACTGGAAGAGAGAATTTATTTACTTCTTCAGTGTTAACTGCAACATTTTAAATTTTTGTGAGGTTCTTCTTTATCACATCTTTTAAAAACCCTCTTACTTCCAAACTTTCAAGTGCCAGTATTAAACTGCAGAGCTTCAGGGTCTGTTAACATTTAATGTAGGTGGTTATTATCTACTTACTATTATTTATTGATGGTTATTATTTATTAATACTTCTGAGCTCATAATGATGGACTAGTTTCCAGTTTTTTTGTGACCTGTAGCCTGTTTCTTCTCTTCCCTCAGCAATCTGCACATCGTGCTGGCCTCCGGAGTTTCATCCGCTACGGCTGGCGCTGGAGCTGGAGAGTCACAGTTTTTGTGACGATATTCAAGTAAGTTTTTCCCGGTGGCAGTGGGAGGAGAGCTGGCTTTGTGCTTGTGCTTCAGCACTAGTGGCAAGGAGCCCTTTGTGCAGGCAGCACTCCCAGCGCTGGTGTCTGATTGAGGCTCCAAGTGTTGTGCTAACATAAGTCTGATTGATTAGGCGTGAACATGAGGAGGGTTTAAACTTTTAGAATGATCTCGGGATTCAAGTCTTGTAATGAACCAACCCAAACCCTAAAAGTGGAAAAACCCTGTTCTTGTGTCTGATCCATACTGACTGGAGTACTGTTCTTCCCATCCTTGACAGCTTCTTTCTGCTTTTGCTTCATCTCTTTTTGTGTGTTTGTGTGATAGTGTGTTGGCAGTTTCTAGAAGAGCTCTCTGTTCCAAACTAATTTTTCTCCTTTTTGGTATGTTTTGTTACTCCTAGTTTGTATACACTAGTATTACTCACAATCTCTGTCATTACTCCTAGTTTGTGTACACACTAATTTTACTCAAAATCCTTTGTTTTTGTACTTAAACTCTTGCAGGTGATTGCCTTGTTCTTAAGCAGTCACTGAACATCAGACCTACCAGTTCTGTGTACCTCTAGGCCTTCAGTTTTTCCCTGCACACATAAAATCCATGCAGAGATACTGTTCCACTTCCCCAGTTTTCTCTCTTGGCTACATGCATTTCTGACAACAAAGTATCAAATTAAGAGTGCTCTTCTGATTAGAGCCCTTTTGATATAGGAATATCTCCTTCCCTGACATTCAAAATGGTAAATTATGTGTAGTCCTAAGCCTGCATTGTCCCTATATGCAGGTATGTTCTGTCCCCTTCTGCTTTTGAGATACCAGCGGTATCAGCTGTCATTATTTGATACTTCCATCTCCCTAATTTTTTATTCCTTTCTGAATTTTCTCCTCGATTTTCCTTTTGGTTTAGTATCTGGTTTTAGGTTTAGTTAGTGTACAGTTTGCTTTCTCTCCAGGAGCTTTTGATTTCTTTGGATTTTCCTAATTTCTTTGTATTTGACATGTAACCTCATTGTCTCCACCAGGTGTCTCCCCTGCAGTCAGATAAGCTCCTTTTCCACCACCACTCCTTTGGAAAAGGCTCTGAAAGGAGATATTTGCTGCTCAATATTAATTGTTTCTATAAAGCCCAAGTTGAAGGTTTCATCCTGCAGTTGTGCAAATTTAAAGTTTGACAAATAAAAACGAAATTGTTTTGGTTTACCTGTGTTGGGAAGGAGATTGCTGCTGCCTTGTAGGTGTCATGCAGGAGGCCCACTGAAGTGCTGGGGTGTTTAGCCTGGAGAAGAGGAGGCTCAGCGGTGACCTCAGCACTGTCTAGAACTCCCTGAAGGGAAGTTCCAGCCAGGTGGGGGTTGGTCTCTTCTCCCAGGCACTCAGCAATAGGACAAGGGGGCACGGGGGGCTCAAGCTCTGCCAGGGGAAATTCCAGTTGGAGAGCAGAAAAAAATTCTTTGCAGAGAGAGTGCTCAGGCATTGGAATGGGCTGCCCAGAGAGGGGGTGGATTCCCCATCCCTGGAGGTTTTTAAAGTGAGCTTGGCCGTGGCACTGAGTGCCATGATCTGGTAAAGGGACTGGAGTTGGACCAAGGGTTGGACTTGATGATCTTGGAGGTCTTTTCCAATTCTGTGGTTCTGTGAAGTGCTGGGGAGGATGTGGCTGCTGAACTGGGAGCAAAGAGTGTTTTGGGGTTTAGCTGTTGTTTTTGGAGGAGTTGGTTTACCTACCCCAGAGGGAAATCTGATGCCACAAGAGTAGGTTACCCTGCTGATATCATGAGTGTGACTTAACTGTAGGAGAGGGCACTGCATCAGGCAAGATCTTACTGACACTTAAATAAGCTTCTGGGGATGAAGGTTCTACATCAGGAGTGACTGACTGACAGGAACTTTGCACTGTTCTCTTTCTTTTATCCTTGAATATACAATGGGAAAAAAATACTAAAAAAGAAATAATATCCCAGATCCAGGGTGGGAACTCTGGCACTCCCTGGCCTGTGTCTGTGCAGCTGCCTGCAGTAAAGTCACAGAAGTCACGGCTCTTGTGGCTGGCACAAGTGCTCTCTGAACAGATGGGCAGCCAGGAAGTTGGAGGCAACCTGAGGATTGGTTTAATGAAATCCAGCTGTGTTTCAGACTGTGTTTTGCTACCTCCCTTTTTCCATGTGCAAATGCTGATTCTTCTGTGCCTTACCTTTGCAGCATGGTGAGCACTGGCCTGTCTGTGTACCGTGATAAAACCACCATCAGTCATTTTGCTGCAGCAGGAGGTAAGAGTGCTGCAGCCTTGTGTGCTTTCCTCTTTATATGAGCAAGGGCTATAGCCAAAAAGCTACAGGTATCCTCATCTCGGGTTTGAGCAGGTTTCTGCTCCTGGATTTTGCTTCTTGTTCCACTGAGACTTTGCTCCGTTGTTTACCTCCTGTGTGGCTTTATTTGTAATGCAGATATTGATGAACTGCTGAAACCATTGGGCAGTTTTGTGGTTATTAGTTTATCTTCAAAATACTTGCTGGAGTATTTTGGGGCAAAAATGCTTGTGTGAGGTAAAGGCAACACTTGGTGCATAGCCTGCTCTCATAACCACCTATTTACTAGGGAAAGCATTTTTTATTTCTGCTCTTGGTAGCAGTTCAGTGCCCTGTTTATGAGCTGCCCTTTCCATGCTAAGTTTTGCCTGCCTGCTTTTGGCAACAGGGCTCTGGGTAAGCGATCTGTTTGTTCAGTTTTACAGACTTTATTGCCCTTACAGTTGGATATGTTTTATTGGTCTTTTCTGCCTTACATGGCAGCTACTATTATTAGCTGTTGTTGAACAGAAAAAAGGGGGGAGGGATCATGCTCCAGCCTAGAGAGAGCTCAGTTTTACTTTCATAGATACTTCTTAGTATTTCTTGGGCAGATTTTCTGAAGCAGAGGGAGCTTTGTAAATACTTCAGTGCAGAGACCATGGTGACTGTGTGGTGAGGGTCCCTCCCAGTGGCCATGGCACTTGGTTTCCACTCTGTTAAACTGTCTGTCAGCTCACAGAGAAGAGAAATGCAGCAAAGCAGCTCCCTGCAGCAGTACATGATAGCTGGGGGTGGGGGCTGTTTCTGGTTTCTGTGGGTTTGTTCTTTTTTTAGGCTTCACAGGAGCCCTTTTCAGAATGAACTTGGGCCTGCCAGGACTGGCAGGTGGCTTCGTGTTTGGAGCAGCATTTGGGTGAGTTGGGAGTGCTGCTGATGGGTGACTTAAAGCTACTCTTTAAGGGTGTTTCATAGTGGCTGCACACACCAAGCCTTGAATCCTAGGTGGGGCTACAGAAGCCTCCCTTCTTTTCTTACCTTGAGGGCTTTTCTGTATCTCTCTTGGGACCTCATGATGATCACTTTTCTTCCAACTTTTAAACTGGGGTTCTTTTCTTTTCTGTTTCTTGATTTGTGTTTTGTTGCTTCAGCAGTAGAGAACTCAGGGCTCTCAGTAGAGCATCTTACTTGCTGTTATTTGCTTATTAGAGGAGACACTAACTACTGCCCTTCCTGGACAAGAGAATGAGCTTTATATGTGCCACATGGCTCCATCAGGATGGTGTCAGCTGTGGGCATGCCTGGAAACAGCTTAGGGAGCTTTACCAATGAAAACACAAGTACCTCCAGAGCTGCATGGAAGCTAAGCAGGAGTGTCACTGTCTGAATTATGAGTTAGGTGATCTACAGGAGTTGTTTGGGCACCTTAAATCCTTCCACTCCTTTGCCCTGTGGCTGCCAGTCAATGAGTAAATTCAAAATACGTTATCTCAGGGGCTCTGGTGAGTCACAGCTAAAGAGAGGTTGTGTTTGGTGGGTGACAGTAGAATAGGAGTAGCTTGGTCTGTGGTGTAATGGGACCCTTGGGGAACATGATGCTCCCCTGATGTGATGTCTGGCTCCTGAGTGCTCCTTTTGCTGATGCCAGTAAACTATTGCTGTTGTGTGCCCCCTGGGTGACTCGTGACTTTTCTGCTTCCTCCTCTAGGATCCCTACTGGAGGCCTCTTAATGGCATTGCACAGCCTGGCTGGGGAGACCATGCAGGAGAAGAGGAGTCGCGAGCGCAGGGAGCTGTATGAACGGCAGCTGGCAGAGTGGTAAGGAACAGCTCTGCCCCTTCAAGCTGTGGACTAGAAGGGTGTCTAGGTCTGTGTGGTTCAAACATGTAAAGAATCCATGACACACCTCAGTTCTTCTGCTCTTGGTTGTTGGTGTGTTTCACATACCAGTTTAAGAACTGCTGATTTAGTCTTCCCAGCCTTAGACATTGGTGCTTGTTTTGTAACAAGGTATTTTGTTCAAAATTCATGCCCTGCCCTGGCCACTAACTGCATCAGTTTTTCTGTTTTGCAGGATCTGAGAAGATAAGTGGGACAAACACATTAGTATTTCTTTACCAAAACTGAGAGAGGCCAGAACTGTGGCATTTGCTTTGTGGCTGCCCTCTTTCTGTCCTTGTTAAAGAGAGGAAAGGAGGATAGCTGGAGGCTGTGGAGGAAAAAAGACCATGACACTGGTTGTGTGATTCACTGATATTTACTAATAGTACCAGTTCTAGAATAAACTTTTCAAGAGCTGGAATTTTGCAGTCATGCCTTTGTCAGATACAGGCATAAAATTTCTTTGTACTCTCTCTTCTCTCATTAGGCAATCCAGGCTCAGTGTGACTGAAGTCTTAGGCCAAACAGAAAACAACACCCAGGGAGTACTGAAGATGGACTGAGCAAGAGAATTTAGGACCCACTGAGGCTTCCCCAGATCTCTGATGTAAGAAGCTACTGTAAGACTCCAGTCCTGAAGCCACAAGCTTAACTGAGAGTATTCCGTCTAAAAATACACAAGACTCCAAAATTTCGCCTTACAAACTTTTGCAGAGCCTTTGGTTCTTTAATACTTCAAGATAGCGTTAAGAGAAGAAGCCACACACTTTTCCTCAGGTGGTACCTTTACTGATAATTTAGGGGAGAAAATAAGGGAACTTGGCAGGAGTTTTAAAGGGTAGCATACAATCAAAACAAAGCCATTCTGAGGCTGAGTTAGGGGCTCCAGGAGGTGTGGTGTGTTGAAGTGTTCATGGGCTGCCTTTTACTGACAGCTGCTCTGGGGCTACTCTGTGTGGGCTCCAGGGACCTGCCATGAGGGATACAATCTCACCTCTCTTCACCAAAGCACTGACCTCCTTAAGGTTTGACCCATCCCCTCTTCCCTTCACACACACACATTCCCCGAGCTGGTTGTGACCCAGCAATGTAATCCAGTGCATCACCATTCCATCTGGTGGGTTGGAATAACCACTAGGACCAAGCCTAACTGGACTCTTCTCTCTTCTTCCTGTAATGGCAGCAGACAGAGGGAGAAAAAGGAGAGGAGTAAGAGGAAATCACACAAGAAGACATAGAATGAGCAGTTGCTATTTCAATAGGCAAAAATGCAGGAGTTTGGTTAGTACAGAAGCTCTGATCTATGTAAGGGATCATTTTCCAGCCTGCAAGTCTCAAAATTCCTGGCAAGATGTAAACCAGGATCTGAGGCGAAAGACTGTTCATTGCTGTGGTTAGAACAGTTCATCAGACTGGTCAGTAACTTATTCCACTTTCTCCCATGGATAGCGTTCTTCTTTGGTGAGGTGCAGCACTTCATAGATTCCTTGCTTATTTAATAACAACATATAAAGCAAGAGACAATATTAGGAAACCGTTTTTGATTCCTATTGGACTTGTAATCTGAGCTCCCAAAATGGCATGGTGAATACAATTTAAGATTGTTTATTCATTGCAGTGTGTAAGGATAAGCCAATTTTCAAGAGTTAGGCCATCTCACATTTTAGAACTGGTAATCTTACAGGTCCAGGTATCATCATAACCAAAACAAACACATATCCCAGATTACCACTCTCATCCCTCCCACCAACCAAGTTTCAGGCGGATCCAAATGCCAGGGTAAGGGGGATATGTCAGGGTGTATCATAGGAAAGTCACAGTAGAAATTACTGCACAATAGCCTGGTTGTTTCAGGGAGGTCAAAGGTACAGCAGGACTCAAACTGTTCTACCTACTGAGCCAGGCTTATTGAAAAGCCTTCGTTGGTTTCCAAACCTCAAATCCTTTTTTGTCCTCCTTTGTCTGCAGCTGGAGAAAACTTTCCTGCTGTCACCGACAGTCTTTGTTATCCCATTTCTCCCTCCCTCAATGGGCCACCTGCTCTGAGGAGGTAGGAAGGGGTATACAAATACTTTGGTAAACCATGATTTCCTACTCACATGAAATCCTCTGTGAACTCTTGAGGACTCTCGTTCTGCTGTGACAACCAGAGAGGCAACACACACATTTCAAATTTTGCTTGTGACAAACTTGCATACATACTGGAAAACTATCAAGATCAAACATACACAAATAGAACTATCCCAAAACTATCAAGACAAAACATGTGCAAACGGTGCAGCAAAGAACAGCATGACTCTGCAGTCCTGTTGGCACTTCATCTTCTGGGATGCCTCTTGGGACACCTGTATAAAAGAAGAGAGAACAAAACATGGTCCTGCTTGGACCAGTCCTAAAACCAAGGAACAATCCATCTGGTGTTAATCTTTTGTTTACAGAATTGCAGAATCAATTAGGTTGGAAAAGCCCTCTGAGATCATCAAGTCCAACCTGTGACCCAACACCACCTTGTCAACCAGACCAGAGCACTGAGTGCCACATCCAGTCTTTTATCCTAAAACACTTCCAGGGATGGTGACTCCACCACCTCCCTGGGCAGCCCATTCCAATGCCCAATCACTCTCTCTGTAAAGAACTTCCTAATATCCAATTTAAACCTCCCCTGGCACAGCTTAAGACCCTGCCCTTTTGTACTAATGCTGGTTACCTGGGAGAAGAGACCAACCCCCTTCCTGAACTGAGGGGCCCAGAACTGGACACAGCACTTGAGGTGTGGCCTCACCAGTGCAGAGTACAGGGAAAGAATCACTTCCGTGGTCCTGCTGGCCACACTATTCCTGCCTCAGGCTAGGATGCTATTGGCCTTCTTGGTCCCCTGGGCACACGCTGCTCATGTTCAGCCTCCTGTCAATCAGAACCCCCGTGTCCCTTTCTGCCGGCCGTTCTCCATCCACTCTGTTCCCAACCTGTTCTGCTCCATGGGATTGTCGTGACCAAAGTGCAGGACCTGGCACTTCGCCTTGCTGAACCTCAAACCATTGGATCTGGCCCATCTATCCAGCCTGTGCAAGTCCCTCTGCAGAGCCTTCCTCCAGGTTCTTTGCCATGGGTGTTGGTGGCTACCCATCCACACAAGCTCAGGGAGGTCTTTAAGACTATTGGGACTTCCCCTGTGGTTGTCAGGCTTACCAGTACTGGCTCACCTGGAAAATGCGTGGGATTCCAGGGATTGTCAGTCCATTTGCTTCCAGAAAGGGCAGTAGGTGCTGTTGGGTAGAATGCTGTAAGTCATGGACATCCATTTACTCTCCACCAATCATTAACTTTTGTTACAGCATCCCATAGTTGGTCAGTCCACTTTGGGTCCTGAGGTCTCAAGAACCGTTTTGGGACACCATTTGTCCTGTCTACTATCCCATAGTAGGGGGTGTGGAACACCCACAGGATCCCTTCGGGTTTTGCCCATTCTTGGGCTATTTCTGCTGTGCGGTGACTGCCATTGTGTGATTGTATTGATTTTGGTTTAGGCAGGAAATTTAACCACAGCCTTAACCCCTTGAAAGTATTTCCCTCTGTGGCTTGTGGCACTGCCTCAGCCTGCACCCAACCTGAAACTATTTCAACTCTCACCAGCACATAGTTTTCCCCCTGATTTGTTAAAAGGGCCAATGTCATCAACCTGCCATGTTTCCCACAATCCCTTTCCTGTCCTTAGGTGTATGAATAGTTTGTCTGCTAAAGGTACCCTGATACCAGAAGTTCATTATGCTCTGGTGAAAGCTGTCTTCAGACAGCACCTGAAGAACTTACCGATGGTGGTTTCTTCAGGCTTGTTCCTACAGTACTTGGGGTATTTTTCAGTCAATGTTGAGGAAGGGTGGAATAGCTGGGAATGATATGGAAATACCCTGAAAAAGACATGTTTTGGGCTCCTCAGTAAAAAAGTCTGAGGGGGCCACAGAAAAGATTCCTTATTTCTGATGGTGATGGTGGAAGACTTGGCACTGTGGACAGTTTTAACAATTAAAAAGGCCTCTAATTTAATTTGAAAATTGGAAATGAGGGGATGGCTTTTGGAGGAAATGTGGTTCAAGACACTCAATAAAGCCATATAGCAGTGGTGATTGTGACTGTAAGCTCTTCATGTCAGTACAGTGTGTACTTCATGTTAGTCTTTGCTTTAGAGAAGCATCCTTGAGTGATATCCCGTGAGAAGAGCTCTAAGATCCCACCAGTGAACAATAAAGTCTGGTGGCAGTATCAGATGTTCCCTCTATCCAGGCAGTAATAAAGGCAAGAGCCAATTCTGTTTATTATTTTGATCCAGAGTTCAACTGTTAAGTCATAGTTATTTTCTGTGGGTAGGGCCGGAGTTAATGTAATATGGTCTTTCCTCAGAAAGGCCTGGTGGCCCATCACTATTCCCTCAAAGCAGAAGGCCAGGATTCTGGTTCCCCTCCTCTGTTGGAGATTTTTCTGCTGCTACAGGGAATTACATCCAGGCAGGGGGTTCAGGTCTACTTCCCACAGGAAAAGAGTCAGTCTGTTCTGGTTGAATGATTGTACAGATAATTACTGTTGATTGAAATATGAACAGTCAATCCCAGAGAGCATATTCCACCCACCCAAAACAGATTTTTGGCACAGTTTGCTTTCAAGAAGGTGTTGTGTTTTCTGACTTCTGAAATGAGCATTTAATTTTTTAAACATCCCAGTGTAGTTCATTTTTCCGTTGAAGAAATACATGTGTTTCAGGGTTGTCATCAACCAGCTCTGATTTTCCTTTTTCTATGTGTTAAATGAAGGATCAGAATAAGCAGAAGTGTGGGTATGTCTCTGCCTCTTCCTGTTTAAGCCTCTGCATGCATTGGTGACAGTGGTGTTGTCCTTTGCCCCCTCTAAAAAGAAAATAGCAGGCCTTAGTGAGTCACGTTTCTGCCATTGTGCTTACACAGTGATGTCTTATCTTTTTCTCTTTTATCTTCTTTTGCTCTCTTTTTTTTTTTTGCTGTTATATCCCCACCCAATATCCCCCAATCTTATCTGCACAGCAGCTCTGGTGACATTAGCTGTGTCATTGCTGTGTCTATTCCGATTTGCTGGTGTTTGATGTGATGTCTAAAGAATACTAATTTTCCTGTGCCTGACCACTGATGCAGGGGTGTTCCTCTGTGGGAGGGTAGGCAGGGCCAAGGTGTGGATTTTCTCTCTGTACAAGGAAGGCAGGACTGCTACATGTCCTTATGCAGCACATTAACAAGGGGAAGCAAAGATTTCCAGCTTCACTCAAGATTACCAGCCCTTTGTTTCTCAATCTCCTGCTGAATTTAGTTCCCTGCACTGCTTTATTTCTTAGTCTTAAAGTCACTGTCAAAGCAAGGAGTGAAGAGTTGGTTCAGAGCTTATTTTTTAAATACATATGTAAGGGATTCTTCACACCCCCACTTCCTCCACCCCCAGGAAAAGCACAACACTGAAGTTTTCGGCTCTCCACTTTCAGAGGAGTTAACACAAGTAGCAGGGATACAGGGAGAACGTCTTACCACTGGATTTTACTTTTGCAGAGTAAAGTTTGGAGGGAGAAGGACAACCTGTAGCTAAACTGCTCAGTTAATCCCTGACAAACTGGCAGAGTGAGGTATGTGGAAGTCACAAGATGGGTACCTGAGTGCCATTTTGTCATTGCTGCCAGCACACCAGACAGAGCTGTGGCTTGGTGCCAGCAGTACCTGGTACAGCTTTGTCAACTGCTGCATCATCTGCCTTGATGCTACACAGTGTGTGTTTTGAACAGCTGCAAAATAGTGGCTGGGGCTCACGTGAATAACTGAAAGGCTCTACCACTTCCCAGCACATAGACAGACATCTTTTATTACTGAGGAAAGGAAACTGAGTTGACAATTAATTTTTTAATACAATTAAAGGAGGAACCCCAGGAAACAATGTGACATATGAAACACCCGTGATAAACAGAGCAGTTTACCTGCTACAATGACCCAGATATTAAGCTGAGAAGGTCTCACAGAAACCACATGTGCAATTCACTGAATACTGCATAAGGCAATAGAAAACATGACTCAGAGGCTTTATGGAAAAATAAACCAAATAACCTGCCCATCAAGACTGTAAAATTAACCTGGCAGGCATATTTGTCAGTTAAACTTTTGGTTTCCTTTATAAGGAGTGACTGAAAGTGTCACTGGAGTTTGTGGTGATGTAGACTGTTTTGGCACAGTGCAATAGAGAAACCCTTCTCCAGGAGGCTGCACAATCATCAGTCAGGAGCAGACACAGAGCATGGGATAGTCAGAGGAAAACCGTGTTGGTACAACTGTCAGAGCTGTGGTGTGGCTGGTAAGGTGGAATTGCATTGTGGTCATAGGGAAGGACAGTGCTGGAAATGAGCAGAGGTCAAAGTGGATGCCAGAAGAGGGTGGTCAGCCTGCAAGAAGCTGGTAGCTCATGCTGGAAGAAACAAGCATAGGCTGAAAGAAGAGGAAACCTGAAAAGTGTGGGACACCATTGCCCATATACTAAGTCCTGAAATAGGGTCAGGCTGCATTTTGGAATCACTCTGATTTCTGTCATTTATGTTCTGTTTGCAACCAGAACACACAAGTGCAGAGTATTGTTTCCTTATCACTCAGCTTACCTCCTTTTCTCTGTCAAAAAATCCTCTGTAAGAATGTTCTGAAGTTGCCGTTACGCTTTGCACAATGGGAAAGCAGTAAAAAAGCTGATTGGACAAAACAACTCTGCAGGAGTAAAAGAGGAGCAGTGTCTTCTTTTTTTTTTTACTACTGACTTGATCTCATAGCTCAGTATTCTATAAACCACTTTTAATCCTCCTATTTTCTCTAGAAGTTTCTCTCAGAATATGTACCTGCTAGAAAAAAAGTGAAGTGGATGGAATATGTCTTTTCTGTGTCCTAAGAAGACAAACAGCTCAAGCAACAACACATCCCATAAAGAGGATGGCATGGTGCTTTCAGACTTTGGTCTGCCCTGGTAACACAGACAGAACAGTAAGGGAATGGGTACAGCTTGCAGAGCAAAAAGGACAAACATACCTGTCAAACTCAGGGCAGAGTTGAGTTAGGTTAGTATGCAGAGTTGCTTGGGAAACTTGTTGGGGCTTGGGGTTTTTTCCTCCTTTCCCCTCAAAGTGAGAAACCACTTTTTCCTACACGGTAGGAAGAATGTCACCCAGATCAGATGAGTTCTATCCAATATTAGCATCCTGTAGGGAAATTCCTTCAAGTCATGGCTGGGTAGAGAGAACACTGGCAGAAAGCAGCAACATTCAGTGCAAAGTAAATCATTAGGTGCTGTGAGAGACTCACAAGAATCTGCAGAGCCTCCCCTAACAAGTATCCCTAGGCAGATGTACAAGCACAAGCAGACCTATGTTTATGAAGCAAGGCCCTGAGTTACATTTCATTACAGTAGATATGAGAGATAACCACTGACTGTAACACAAATTTCAATGGGGCTTTACAGGTGTGGGTGGGAAGGAATGCACAGAAAAGCTTGTACATGTGTATGCACAAAGGTGTGCACGTGTGTGCCCTCACACAGCAGTTCAAGGGAGTACCTAGGTTGGCAAGGCTGTCCTTTCAGGAGAGGAGGGCTACAAGAACTTGTGCCACTGCTGTGGATAAGCAGTATTAGTTTGCTCTTAGCTGTGCTGTCAGTGTGTATCATTCCCTAAAAAGTCTCATAGCACTGCAAATAAGCATGAGGCAGGCAGACTCACTTCCAAGGTGTTTTTTTCATGAAAAGTAGGTGCATCATAGTCTCTTTAGGGGGGAAGGGACATACATCTGTAATGGTTAAGTCCAAATCCGAAGTCTTTCAGTACGAAGAACAGATACTTGTGTGAGTCTGAAGATAAAAGAAGTTTTAGCTGCTCCCACGGAGGCACAGCCTGACTTGAAACTGTGTGCTGGGGTCTTGGGTCTCCCAAAGGGTACCTCTGTGTTACTAAAGGGGTAGGTGGGCAAGGGCTACCTGCTGGACCTCTGCAGGACCCCGATCCTCATAGAAGCAGCATCAAAGCCAGAGGTTCCCAAAGCCTTGAACTGGTGTATCGATGCTGATGACATTCTTCTGCCCCATTGCAGGAGCACAGACGATCCTCCCCATTGGAATTCCAGTGACCCCGTTGTGACAAGACCACCCCACAGCTTCTGTTTGTATTCATTCACGGGATATTATGTTGTCAGTCATGTTGAGCAGAGTTTTCTACTGCTGCTATCCACTTGCAGAGAGCCAAAGGGTCAACGCCATAAGCATTGCTGTACAACGAACAGTGGAGTCTGCAGTGCGGAATGCACAGGATAAGAAACCTGAGGGATTCAAAGAAAAAAAATTATTGGGTTTTTTTTTAATCCCCCTTTTCTTCGTCTTAAATGTAAACCAGGAATGTTGCAGGGTCATCCACCTGCGATAGCCATCCACAAGAGGGCTCCTATTCCATAAAATTGGAGCTGCTCAGAGCAAGCCACAGTCCAGCTCAGTTTTTCCTGCAAAAACCCTTGGAGTGCACAGGGATGATATTCCTCTGTGCAGGAAGGATGACTAATGAATGTGCTCCCCAATTTAAGCATCAGTAGGACATGGCTCAGTGCATCATGCAGTTCCTTGGCATAAAGGAAGCACAACTTCCATTCCTGTCCACAGACAGCAGCTGTCCCAGGCACTGGAGCTGGGAAACATCACCTACAGAAAAAGCCTGGCAAACTTTTAGAACAAAAGAGGAATGTGCAGACTGGGTTTATTCAGTAGGTGAACTCCTGCCACTCCCATCACAAAACTCCCCAAAATTCATGCTAACCAAGGCTCTAGCATCTGTTCCAGACAGGGCCTTCCCCAGAGGAAAACATGAGTGGGTGTTCAGGTTTGGAAATGAGACGAGCAGCCTGAATGAGAGTTTCCCCTCCTTTCCATCTCAAAACTATTAAGCTTTTAGATTACTGCAGTGCACAACGTGACAGATTCATGACTTCCAGGACTCCACAGCTGCTGCTCTAGAGCATTACCCTGGCAATTCCATGTGCTTCGGTGAGAGCAGGAAATGCAGTCACCTGGATAATGCTGCAAATCAGAATAGTTAACTGCTAATCTTTCCTTCAGTCTCTTCACTTAAAAATGTCCTTTTGGAGGACACAGCCCTGAACATAGCTGAGCTTTCAAGCCAAAGCCAATATAATGCTTTGCAATCATAAGACCTTGGCAAGCCAGACTTTTCCCCAGCCCATCTTTTGCAACACCTCATAATTGAAAGTAACTCCTTTTAAAATATGAGTGTTTCCTGGGCAAGTCTTAGAGAGAAAATGTTTCCCTCTCCATTCCTCCAGCTGCTGAAGGGAACGGAGATCTCTCAGAATTGGACTGGCATAGCAGATCCTACTGGAAAAGCTGCAGTTGTTCTCTTGCTCACCCCTCCCTCACCACCATTTAGTCAATCCTTCATTTCTATTATCAGTGATGTTCCCATGGTTATGTATCAGATCCGGCTCACAGGGCATCAGGCAGAAGTAACTTCTGGGGAGTGAAGCCACATGTGGGACCTTTAGTAGTGATGAGCTACTTACAAAGGAGTCCAACAGGACAGGGACTAAAAGACTGCCCAGATCTTAATTGGGAAGTCCATAGAATGAGCACAATGGCAGTGGCAGAGGATGTCACTGCAGATCCTGATAGTTGGATAACTGTGCAGCAAGCCCACCTCTCAGATATAAATCAGCTTCCTTACACAGGTTCAGAGCAGACACTGACAGCTGAAGTTGTCAAATGTTCTTTTTCTTTCATCTCTCTCTCTTCATCCCCATTTAGTCCCTGAAGTTTTACGCTAATTAAGGAAATGAATGCCAGAGAAACTTTCACACCATCCACACAGGGCCCATTCTATGGAAAAAGCAGCTTAGCAACCCAGCAAATCCAGTCTCTAATGGTTTTCTCTAGATTAAGTTCTAGAAATTTGAAATAACCCAAACAAAGCAATGTCCTACAACCAACATGAGCATTATTCCTCTAGTTACCTGACTGGGAAACACTATGTGTCCAGGTTGGGAATAGGGCTCTACTACTTTTATTTACCCTTGAAGACAGCCTACGCTCGTATTAAAAGCCATACATGGTGTGTGAGCTAACATCACATGAGAATCTGATAGTACGTGAGAAGCTATTTTGCCAAGAGAAGAGTGATGAGGAAAAATACCTGCAAATGCAATGTTGTCATACAGATGATGTTTCAGATGTCACTTTAGGGCTCACAGGTGGCTTCATACCTTCCTTCATGCCCTCTTCCACCAAATCCTGGGGCTTATGGCAGCGAGAACAAACTGAAAAATAAGATTTGGAGTCAGAGAAGACATGAAAGTGATGAATCCAATTGTCTCCTTCAACAAAGTATAACTGAGGGTGGGAAGAAAGGAGAGAAAAAATTAAGGAAAAAGATATTCTTTAGGTTTAGTTACTTCTATTTTAACTTGTCAGGACTCACTCCTGCAGTACATCTGAATATGCCCATAGCTGTAGTCTGATGTGATAGAAAGCTGTGCTATATATAGATATTATTTAGAGTTGTATAGGTAAAAGAGTTCTCATTAGCACAGGGCTAAGACTTCAGCCTGGCTCAAAGACAGGTTACTACATGCTAAGATAATGTCAGAAGGGAAATAAAGATAAAAATTACACATCACTAAAGGCAGTTTATCTATCAAGTGAAAGAATGCTGGTGTTAAAACCAACAAACTCTTTATTCCTTAAAAGGAGCTCAGAATAAACAAGTCCACTTGGTATCTCAGCATCTATGAATGACTTTTGTTTTATCTATTCAAGTGGAATCTCTACTACTACAGCAAATTGTACTTGCACCAATTATGCCACATGAATCCTAAGGTATTCCCTAAGTGACCTCTAATCTTGATGCTTTGTGTTTTCATTCTTAAATTACTGTAAAGATAAGCCGTGAGGTCCTCAGAGTAGGCGGTTGTGAACCTCAACAAAGCATCTGAATGTTTTGGTCACCACAACAATCACGCATCTGAGAACTCTTACTTCCGTTTTGCTCTGTCTTTCTATCCTTCCCTCCCACACTTCAGCTCTTTGAAGCATGGCTTTTTCAGCTCAGAAACCACTCAGCATCAAGGCAACTCCTGACTCAGCTTTCCATAGGCCAGAAGAAAAGAGGACTCTCAGCCCTATTCTGAGCTCTTGACAGATGACCTGTAGCCACACCAGCAGGAAGGACAGGTATTTCCCTTTCTCTTAGGACAGGTATTTCCCTTCCCAGACAAGTGGCAATGCACAGCAGCACTGACATGGGACAACTGTGCAAACTGGGAAGTTGGATGGAAAGTCTGGCTTCAGTTTCTAGCAGTACACACTTGGGCTGGAAAGTGGCTGTACCAAACAGCACCACCTGACTTGGCAAATCCACTCCCTGTGCATATTATGAAAATAGAACTGAATGGGAAATTCCAATTTGTAGAGCCGAGTGCCATGCTGTTGCAGGTGATTGCATTCTACCACATGGGGATGCTTGTTACATCTGCTTTAAAAGCAATTTGGTTCCTATATAAAAAGCTATCTAACATATATAAAAAACTTGCCAATTTAATGGTAAGGAACCTCTTCATTCCAGCCAATATTTGTTTAGAGCCAAATCTTCCAATTCCAGTTCATTTCCTCCTATAATTAGAAGTTCATTATACATGCAGCTAACAGCACAGGCTGTGATCAACTGTGATTTTCTTGGTTTCAGGCTGCTTGTTGCTTTCCTGTTGACACAGCCCCAGGAAACAGCACTGGTGTCATAGGGGCACAGGAGTGGAAAATTAGAAGGTGCACAGGTGTAACCAAGAGTCACTGCCTTCCAGAAGCTTCCTTTCTTTGTGGTAAAGCACTAAAAAGAAATTACTACAGCCTGACTCAATGGTCACATTGGTTTTTGAAGGGATGTGGTTGATGAGAAAAATAGTAATGCAACCTCCACACCTCTGACTTGGGAGTGAGTAGAGGTATCAGAAGACACAACCATGACACACTTACAAGGGTCTGTAAGCGAACTGAGTCCTTGTTGTCCAGCAAATAACCTTTTCTAAAGGGGGATACCACAGTGACTGTGATGGGCTGAGGGGCTCAGACTGGTGGCTCCTGGTTTAAGTGGCTCAAGCATCGAGCCCTCTCGGTGTGGGATCCTTGTCCCCAGACAAGGCTTCCTCAGTGACCTGACAGAACTCGATGTGGTATTTATAACATGTTGCAAGGCCTGCTGTCATTCTCTGTGACTGCTTTGCCAAGCTGCTAACAGGGTGTGGATAAGACATCTACTGTGTTGACTTTCAATCCTAACTGCCTTTATAAATCCATTAGATGTCTACGCACCTCTTCAGGGGCTTTCTGGTGAGATTGGGTTAGACATGATTAGGAGCAACAGCTAACATGAGATTTTTTTTAAAGAAAAACTCTACTTAGCTGCCAGTTAACCCTCATGTGTTTGAGGTCCTCTTTGCCATTGAAAAGCTCCTGGAGACATGTCCAGAGTTACTGAAGACTTCATAGGATGTGACCAGGAACCTTATCTGTGCCATTTTTGGCCACATGAAGAATACAAATCCAATGTTCCTGATTGGTGTTCTCCTAAAAGTGGGGCATTGCTATGCTGAAGGGTTTTCTGTGGCCCTAGCACTATGTATTTTTGTTACTTTAGTTCAGTGACTATCTGGGGGTTGTCTAAGTAGGGTGTGGAGAGAGATCCAGTTTTGAAACTCTCCATGCTCAGTTGTATCTATCATGATCACCAAAATTCTTGGCATCTTAAAGGCATCTTAAATAATATCTTAATACATAAAAATGAACCTTTGTGAATATCTTCATTTCTGTATACACCTGATTTTGGAAATATTCTGATCTGCTGTCAAAACTCCCCATCACCACTCTCAAACCTGAACCCTAGTGCTGCCTGCACACAAAATGGAGCAAAGTCATGAGCTAGACTTAGATTTTGTGACAGGGGATGCTGAAAGGAAAAAAAAAGAAATGAGAAGAAGGTACAGAAATACCTAGTGTGGCAGTGTAGTTTCTATAAATATGTATCTTAATAGACACATAAGCAGTAAGAGACAGTTTCTTGAAAAAGAAGCTCCACTTACCACGCCTTGGGAGGTATCTTGCTGCTAGGATGATTGCCAAAATGAAGATGATAACAATGATACTTGAAGCAGTAATGACATTATAAGGTGGAAGCACAGGAGGAACAACACAGTCATTTGTTTTTCCTGAGACAGGAGAAATAAAAAAATAAGGACACAACAACATATTAGCATTTCTGCATAAGAGCAGGTACATGAATTTTGGTGGTTCTGGCTGAGTTCTAACTCAGATATTCAGCCTGGAAATTGACCTATTCAATAAACAAATGAGCAAAGCTGGCACCTTAATTTCTCCTACTCTGCCACATTTGCTATGTGCTGCAATTTTTAATACATCTATAGAACGTGAAATGCTGGGTCTTTGTCCAGAACAGAACTGAGACTGGCAATATTTAAAAACACATAAGCTGTTTTAAAGAAAGGCTTTAGGCTTGGTGGAAAAGTATGAGTCCACAGCTAGAAAATTCCATTCCCAAAGCTACTCTGCAGTTTTCCATACTGTTTCCATCAGATTTATACCTAATTTTTTTCCCTTTGGATTCACAGGTGAAGGAGAATGATGCATTAAACAGGCTAGAATAGACTTCTTTTTCTGTGTGGCAGGAAAAGAGTGTTGTGGCAGAGTTCATTTTCTGTGGATCCAGAGCCTTTGGCTTTTCTCAAGTGGAGATGACCATTATACCACTAAAGTAAGAGTAGACACTAGGCCATTCCTGTACACTACAAGACAGCCCTAATTCAACAGGAGGGACAGACATATGCACACAGATCTTCAGTTATCATCACCTGCATCTGACAGAGTTAAGCATCATTCCATTTCTAAGACATTGGCCTGATTTGCTGTACAATCTTTGCCCCACTGTCAGGTTTGCCCCTTGCGTTTATCAGGGGCTGTATTCTGCTGGGAACTCTGTGTTCATGAAGGACTTGTTTAAAGGATCATTTACATCATATCAAAATGTGAGTGGTTCTATATCTTAAAAATCAAAAAGTGGGGGGTTTGTGACTGCTGTGACTGTGTCACTGTTGATTGCACTCTCCTCTGAGAATCTGTGTGACAACAGTGTATTACTATTATTGCTTCTTTTTGTTGCTCTCCTTTCCTATGCTGTATGACATTCATAACCTTTTTCCATTGGCATCTCTAGGGACATTCTGCATTACATCCTGCAATAACCAATATTCATAAAGCACTAGTTCGGGCTTTCATTCTGAAGCTGAATGGCACCTCTCCCCTCAACCACCTTTGATTTTAGTAAGATAGATGAATAAGGTGCCTTGATGAATAAGGTACAATTCCCTAGGAAAAACAGCAGTTTCTATCTTCCCTTGAAGGTGTTCTTATCTCTTACAGCAAAAACATCAGACCCACAGACATTTCAGAATACTTTTTTGGTAGCGACATTAAAAAAAACTCCTTTTGGCTTTAAGAATTTTCTCGCAAATTCCCTTCTACTGCAAAACATCTGGACTGTAGTGTGCTGCCTTCCCTCATGCTGTTTCCACTTGTGCCTCAAGCTTTTCAAAGCACAGACTTATCTATTATGCTATCACTTCTAAGCCATGCTCAGTGATGGAATTCTTTTCGTATGAGTTAACCCTGTATTACCTATGAAAGCAGAATTTTGTCTAGACCCCAGCTGACAGTTTCTTTCACTGAAGCAGGGACAAACATGCTTGTTTAATGAGGAAATTCTTTGTTAAGTGCAACCTGTGGCTTTTAAAGCACACATGTTTCTTGAATCCCTCTGTTCCCAGGTCTGTGTCATGCAACTGGCAGCAAGACCATGCAAGTGCAGAGAGGCACTGGGTGGTGGCAACCCTGACCTGTGGAAGCCACCAAGCCTGATATCACCAGTTCATAACAAGATCCAGTTGCTCCCTCAGCTCAGCTGTGATGCACAGTAGAGCAGCAAGAAGACAGAGCTGTCTCTGCTTCTCAGTCACTGTTGTAACTCTCCCTTTCTGCTCCTGCCGTGTTATAGCCTATAAAATGTTTTGGTGCGCAGCTCACAGGTGGGATTGTTGTGTCATCCTTGTATGAACAGTTACACAAAATCTACAGAAAGGCAACTCAGCAGATTCAACAAAATGGTTTTGTAACAAAAAATATTAATAAAACTCACTCAGAAGCAAACTGGTGGACTTGGCAAAGCCGTCATATTCAACAGAGCAAGTTACGTTGACGTCTTTGGTCACGTTGAGCACCAGTGTGCCAGTGACGTTGTACGGGCTGAGACTGGACTCGGACACCCAGCTGGTATTCCACTCCACAGACTCGTTGTTGAGGGCTACAGAAATTTTGGGTTTGGGGAAGCCTCCATGAGAAGAACACGTTATCACCATCTCAGTTGATTCGCAAGAACTATTAGCTACTTCTGCTGTTATGTCTGGCTTACTGAAGTCAGCTGAAGCAAGAAAGATTTAGTTACCATTTAGTCAGATCACAGCAAGGGTTGCAGTCCCCATCACCCACAGTCAAAGCAAAGACTCCCCCACAGGGCATTCTTCCTCTGTCATATTTTAATTGGCCCTTCTTGTGCCATGTGCTAGTCAGAGAGCTGCAGCACATTGTTCAGCTCACTGCAAAATGGTCCTTTTTGGAGCAGCTACAGTTTAGTCTGTGTTTGCTCCCTGCCTGACTCACCATGTGGCCACAGGACTGCTGGGATCTGCACAAGGCAGATTCTGGTTGTTAGTGTGTCTTCTGTGGTTTCTGCTTGCCCACAAACCCACGGACTAGGATATCAAGTAACTTCTAACTAGTGAAAGAAACTTGCTCAACACTGCTTGGCTGACCAGTGGCAAGCAAGCAAGGAGACACACAGATTTCCTTCCAAGCCCACTGCCTGTTGAGCAATATGACACTGTCATCCAGTCTAGAAAGTCCCTTCAGACATCCCAGCCTGATTCCAACAAGGATGAGAGAAGCTTTCCTTTTCCTGATCCCCACAATAACCAATTGCACTTTACCAAAGGGAGCAGAAGTCTACTACAATTATTACAGCTAGCCTATAATAGCAAGGGGATTTCTGGGAGGAAAGAAACTGGAGTATTTGTGGGCAGGAAAACAGATCCTTAGTTTCACATTTTTCATGCAGTTAACTCCTTAGCCCTCAAGTTTAGAGAGGGTGCTGGCAGTGCACTTCCCTTTTTTCATATCAGTTCCCAGAAAGATTACTAAATTTGTCTCCTTGCACATATGCCCACCATGCCCTCAAACAAGCAGGCAATGGTCAAACCTCAGGAGCTTGTTTGGGGTTTTTTGTTGATGAGTCTCCTTCCAGATGGGGAATGCTTCTTTGCTGACTTGTCTGGAAGATTCCTGTAACTCTCTGCTGTTAAAGCTATTCAAATGTATGTATATATTTATATATATTACCAGTATTTCTATCTTTGGTTGAGACCAACCACCACAAAAACAGTGGTGGAAATGGAAAATAATGTCAATGGAACTTTTTGTGGCCTCTAAAAGAAGATTCAGATTCATTTTGAGCAAAGGAACTTGGTCTCTTTAAGGTGAAAAGCCTCAGAACTCCAGCTGAGTTCAGCCTTAGGCTGTGGAACTGCAGTGCAACCAGTGAGCTGGCCAGGCCCTGGAGACTGATGCCAGGCTGGAATGCTGTTGTGGGCATCCCCCTCCTCTTTCAGTTTGGATGCTTGCCATGCACCAAGGGCTTGGTCTCACTTTGCCCAAAAGACATCAGAGGCTGCCTGGGGGACTCACCAGCAGTGGTAACTGGGAAGGGGCCCTGGGAAGGGTCCTTTCACAAGAGGGAGGCATCAAGGAGAGGAGGTGGTAGTGGTGGCAAAGGCAAGTTCTCTGTACCTGGAGTAGCTTTGGAAAGGTAAGCAGGGAGGCTGCTAGAATGGAAAACTTAACACACCTCCCAGCACTCTTTTATGCTTCCTGATGGAAGTCTGTCTGCTACACTATGAATAAAACTTGGAGGAGTGTCCTTTATCCCCCTGCAGAAGTTGACACTGGAGAGCCTCAGTGTCAAGAGACAATTCACCTACCTGTAACAAAGAGGGTGACATGTTCATCACACACAACAACCGACTTGTGCTGAACTACACACTGGTAAGTGCCATTGTCCAGGATTTCCATGGGGGAGATCCACAGGGTGCAGTTCCAGGGGTCCATCTCTGTGCGGTTCCTGTACCGCTCATGGCTGTCGATCAGCTCCCCATGTGAGTAGGCCAGCACCACTTCCATAGTGTTCTTCTGCCAGTAGACACGGTAATTCTGGAGGCTTTCTGAGCGAGGAATTTCGTAACAACAAGGCAGGCTGACCTTTTCACCCACTTTGCTTTTAACTACTTTCTTCTCCAGTGCTTGGCCTGTAGGTGAGGGACAAAAAAAAGTCAGTGAGACGGTGATATATCTTTGTGCCAGGACCTGCTGCCTAGAGATCATCTCTTTTGGCTCTGCCTGCACCCACTCACGTATCCCATCACCCACTGAGCTGTTCACAACTTCAGCTCTGCACTGAGGGAAGGAATTCCTTGGCATTGCCTTTCACATCACGCTCCAGTCCTGCTTAGGATCCTGAGCTAGTGGGCACACAAGGATTGCTGCATGGACTGCTGAAGGCAAAGGCAGGAGTGTTACCTGCCTGAACAGAAATTTTGCTGACCCCTTTAAAAAAACACACCTTGGTGTCAAGAATTGCCATTATTTATGTAAAGGGATAGAAACATACATGTACAAACTTCTACCTCCTCTGCTCTCTCTTTTTAGAACTCAGTGTACAGAAAATCTGTGGCACTGTCTGTTGGGTTCCCTGCATGCATAACAGGGCCACAATGAATTATTAGCTTGGAAGATTAGGATTTTTTGGATTTTTTTTTTCAGTTAAAAAAAAAAAACAAAACAAAGTTTCAAGATCCCAGAAACTAGAAAAAAGTCTACAATGATAAACAAAGGTAATGGCCACCCTGTCATCACCCTTCTAGTATTAGCAAATGAACAATTTTGCCTAGTCTAGCTGTAATAAATTTATATTTGTGAAGGCCAATGGATTTCCCTTGGGATGACTTGAAAACCAGCACAGGCGTTCCCCAACTCCTTCCCAGCAACTGTGCCAGTGCCATGCTTAGAGTACAAGCATGTGCCTACAGCAATAAACTGAGCCCCTTGTAAGGGTGAAACTGGGTACAACTGACCCTGAGATTAGCTCAGTTGGTTAGAGCATGGTGCTAATAACACCAAGGTCATGGATTTGATCTCTATATGGGCCATTTGTTTAAGACACTTGTGGGTCCCTTCCAAATCAGAATATTCTGTGAAATTCTGTGAACTTTGACCATATTAACAGTAATCCTCCTACGTGGAACTATGACTACCATGCACTCTGCTCCCATGAGCAGCCTTGCTTTCCCATTCCTTCCTCTTTCCAGTGGGTAGGTGTTCACAGGGGCAAGGACCTGACATAGGAGGGAGCAGCCTAGCAAGGAACTTCTCTGCTGCTGCTGAAAGGTGACTCAGCATAAACACAGGGTCCTGTGATACACCAAGGCCAGGACAGATGGCTGAGCTTGTGCAGCCTTGGGGATGATGTGCATCCTGCTTTGTTAGTCCAGAAGGTCGGGTTGCTTTACGTTTTTCCTTCTTGCCTCAGCCTCACTACCTCAGCACTCATGTCTAGTGGTGGATGTGGGATATAAATCCATTCCGCTCCACTGACGAGCAGAAAACAAGGAAATAGCTGGTTTCAGGACAGAAAAATTCACATTCCTTCTTCCTTCCCTGCAGAACACATCTCAGTAAATGTCTGAGAGAGGAAACAGGAAAGTCCTGATAGGCAGTGTGTGGGGACAGCACAGCATCACCACTGGCAAAGCCTTTGCCTGACGCATGAACTGAAAGCTTGACAAAGCTGAGCTTAAGAACTGCCACACCCTCTGCCACCCAAAGTCTGGCTGGTGCTGGCTCACACTTTACAGTCCCAGCTAACGCCTAACCACAGCCATGCTGTGTACAGCCATGCTGTATACAGATCCCTGTCCCAGGGCGACAGGGATCTGTGGCATTCAGATTCAGCTGATGTCCAAGGCAGCCACAAGCTTGTTGCCTGCCAGGCCTCCTTTTCTTAGTGGTGACTCACAGACCCTTGGGATGATGTCACATAGCAGCAGTGAGTCCCCTGCAGTGTGCTGACCTGTGTCCAGCCCACATCCAAATGACATGCTCATGCTGACCTGTGTCCAACCCGCACCCCAATGACATGCTCATGCTGACCTGTGTCCAACCCACACCCCAATGACATGCTCATGCTGATCTGTGTCCAGCCCACATCCCAATGACATGCTCATGCTGACCTGTGTCCAGCCCACTCCCTGATGACATGCTCACAATCCCACAACTGCTGGTGCTGGAATGAGACAAGCAGATGCTCAGCCACTGCAGCTGGATCTTGGGGAAGCACTGGGAGTTGCCTGCTGAAGTAAAGCCCAGACAGAAAGGCTGGGACAGAACATTTAACAGACATGTGGATGTGGCACTTAAGGACAGGGTTTGTTGGTGGACTTGGCAGGGCTGGGTTAAAGGCTGGACTCAAAGAACTTAAAGGTCTTCACCAACCTAAATATTTCTGTGATTCTATGAAACAAAACTCTCACATGCAGCACACCTACTCCTGTCCCACTTGCACACTTTGCATTAAATCTGTAGGAAACACACTGAAAAATTACTGTGGAGGTCCTGGCAACACTATGGAATGTTTTAATATTAATTAATATTAATCAAATAAAATAGAATATGATTAAATCAGCAACTTCTTATTTAATTGGTTTTCCTCCACTCAGTCGCTCCACTGTTCTTCTGAAGGGAAAGATTCAATTTACACACACACACACACACACACACACACACACAACCTGTACTTCTACCCTTACAATGTGTTTTAGATTCTGATTACTAAACTAGGGCAGACCAAGAGCCCACTCAGCCCCCTGACCGCTGTAGCAAAATGGTAGAAAAACTAGTTCTTCCACACCACATGGGATAAGAACAGCCATGTCTTCCAACCTTTGGCAGCGTGTAATTTCGGGATTTCTTGACATCAGCAGTTTAACTGCTACTGCTAGACCTACCCTTCAGGAAGAGTTCCTGTCCCTTCAGGAAAGCATATTTATTCTTGGCTTTCACAACATCCTGTACTGATGAGTTGCACAGTTTCATAACTGTGTGTTAAAATGCATCTCCTTCTGTTCACCTTGGAGGCAGCCCACTTCAGGCCCTGATTCTTGAAGTTCCTTCCATTGCATGTCTGTGTGCATTTGTGTGTACCTGTGTGTTTTTTCCCTCAACCACATCTTCTCTTGTTCTCACAGTTCTGCTGCTACTATTGCTGGAGACACTCAAAAGACCAGCCAGTCAAACATCCAGTCAAACTTGGGGATTGTGGAGCCTGATAAAGACCATTTTCTATTTTCTTTTGCAACAGTAGGGGAAGAGTAGGCGTACAGCAAATGTCAGGGTGACAGTGCATCATGAGTTGTATGAGGTTCTCTGTACCTTGCCCCAAAGGGTCTCCTTTGCAACCAAAAGGAGAACAAAAACCTTCTCGGCAGTACATGTGCAGGGGCTGGAAACTCCTGCTGATGTCACATCTTCCCTTAAAAGGCTCTGCACCCTTGAAACTGCAACCTGAATGCTGCAGGCCTGAAGGAACCAAAGTCCATGGAGAGTCATTCAGCCTCACAAAAGTCCCCTTTCACTTTAAAGGTGAACTGCAAAGCAAAAATGAAAATTCAGTTCTGTCCCATTTCTGTGATGAATGCTCTCTGCAACCTATCTATGGGGAAGGTATTCATCATGGAAATAATTTTTAACAAATTTTCTAGAGAAAAAAGACCCCTCCTTTTCCCACCCCTCTGCAGCCCACCCACTCTCTTGCTGTGCACACACATCACTGTGTATGTAACTGGAAGCATGTGGCAACACTGAAGTGGTGAAAGGGCTGGCTTTCTGTTCCCTGGGCAGAAAACCGTGTTTCATTCAAACTATACCTGTGCTGCAGATGCCTCACACAGCAGGGCTGATTAGAACAGAAGGGTGAGTGTAGAGTAGAATTATTGTTTCCTGTTTGCTTTGAAGGTCAGCAAGCAGCACAGCTCTACAATCTCCCATGCCCCTATTTCCTTCACTCCCTGCCCAAGCCTAGACTCAGAAATTCCCCAGCCACAGAGAGCTTGGTTACCTTGACTGCATATGCAGTCAGACAGTACAGGAGAGAAGGTTGCCTCCAGGACAGAAGTCCTGCAGAGACATTTGACAGTAAAAGCCAGTTAAAGACCTAGCAATGCTCTACAGAAGCAGCATCAAACTGTTGGAAACCTTCAGATAAGTCCTGGTAAACAGAAGCTCCAAAGCTGTTCTCTTTCCTCTGCATTCTCCACTCCTCTGCCCTTCTGAGCTGCTTTGCCTTTATTTGGTCTCACCTTATGTTGCCTTGCTTTGCTCACAATGCACAAAGCAGCACACACAGAAGGGAAAGGTGAGCCTGGAGTTCCTTACCAGCAGGTAAGGCAGTGGATCTGCACATTTGTTTCAACAGACAGTCCTGCAAAAAGTTCTAAAGCAAATAGTCAGTGGATCTCCAAAATTGAGAGGATCAAAACAGCCTTGCTTCTTCTTTTTTTTTTTCCATTCAAGTTCCCTCTTTATCTTTGCAAGAGCAGCTGATATCTCTACTCATAAATTAATGACATCACTGACTTTGCCTAAGACCATGCACCAGGGACTCCTGCTCGGCCGAGGTGCTGACACCTCCTCCCACTCCCTCTGTGTGGGCTGAAACAGGGACTTGGGGAAGCTCTGGGAGGAGGAGCACAGCATGTGCTGGTGAGATAAGGGCACTTCTGGTAACAGGGGCTGGACTGGCTGAGGAAAACACATCTTGTGGAACTGCAATTTTCTCCTGGTGGCCATCCCCTGGGGTGAGGCAAGAAGCACATCTAACAGTCCTCAGGTAATTCTGCAGCTCAGACACTTCATGTTCTGTGAATCGTACATTCACCCCAAACTTGCATGATTCATCCTTTGAAGGTAATGCAGTATTTTACAGAGATTTCCAAGTAAGACATGTAATCTGTTGAAAAATCAAGACAGTTTTACAAGCTGAGTCTTTAAAAGACTAGACACTCCCCTGGGTCTTTTTTTAATCCCAGGTGATTTTACCAACAAGGAATGAGATTCTCCCAAAGTTTTCCATGGAGTTCAAATTCAGCAAACGTCCTGTGCTACACTGAAATACATGAAATGAAGAAATGCTTTGTATTAAAGTCAGTGTTGAGACAGAGTCCTGTGAATACACTGATCATGGAAAGACCCATTAGTTGCCCAGACAAACTCCATGTGGAGATGTAGGTTCATCAGTACAGAAAAACACTGCTTCCCTCTGTGTTTCACTGTAAAGACCCTGTGGAATAAGAAAGATGGGATGAAACAGGGAAAAGTGGGTGTTGGCAAGTCCTATTAGCTGTTCTTTTTACAAAGTCCATGACTGCATATTAACCCAGGCAAGAGTGCCTGACAAGCCTCTGAGGCTCCTTCTACACAGATTCCACTCCAGCAAGTTCAGACATGCACAGGAAGGTCTTGGCAGGCAGAGAAAGGAGGAGAAGTTTCCTCTTGCACAACCCCAAGCCCAAACTTTGGTTACAAACCACAGGTCTGCTGCTGCTCTTGGGTGCTCTGGCAAAGCAAAGAAGCTGCAAAACCAGATCCCTTCATTCAGTCAAGTTCTCTTGCTCATGCCAAATTTGGCGAGAGAGAGAGGAGCAGAAAAGAAGGTGTCGGGGAAAAAAAAGGGCGATGCGCTTCATTCGGCAGTGATTCCACTCAGTCTTGCTTCCCTGTACCTGCTCACACTAGTCAAGCGTGCCTGCAGCAGTTAAGTTGCAGCATTAATCCTAGTGTATGGTGATGTCATGGCAGGCATGAGGTCTGAAGAGGTTTTTCTGAAGTTCATCCCTGCTGGTTTCTGTGCCATAACTTCAGAGCGCCCTGCTTGGAGCAGTACAACAAAGGCACAGCACCCCTTACACGGTTTTATGCACTTCCCATCTTCATGTGGCCACAATCCTCCTAAACAAAACAGTAACCGTGCTTTGCCCAGATCTATACAGTTGCTATAATACCCCCCTGGTGTTTTGGTGGCTGACTCCTTCAGCAGCCTTCACTCCATTCGAATGATGTTTTGTTTCATGTGTTTGCACATGTTTAGCAAAGAAATCCTTAAAGCCATGAAGTGGCTGTGAAAAGCAGGGGACATCTTCCTGACAGAAAGTCAGCCCATCTTTGAGGGTGCACACTAAGCACAATTTTTCCAGCAGTGTGCTAACTCAAATGAAACTATCAACATTACTTGTCTCCCTGAGCATACTTTGATAAGCAGTGATGTACTGTAGGTAACACGCATTTCAGAGTGGTTCACAGAGCGCTCTCAACAGATGCTGATGTTCAGTTATGGGACCAATTTCTTAGGCACACTGTATTCCCACTGAAGCCCTCCATCCAACTGCTGTTTCCTTTGCAGGTTGCAAACTAACGCTCTGCTTTCTCCAGTCTTAATCTCTGGCTCAGCAGAAAGCTGATTTCGCTCCACCCTGACTGCTTTTTGCCATGAAAGCCACCAAGGCAACCCAGCCAGGTGAGAAATGAAGTGCTGTCACCAAGTCACGATCTGGTCAAAAACCTGACTTCAAAGAGAAGGAAACTCCATCAATCACAAGAAAAAAAAGTTTCACAATCTGCAATTCGCATCTGAGAAAATAAAAGGGAATCTGAAACACTTCGGTAAAAGGGTTCCTGCCGTGCAGGGGCAGCTCCAGCCAACAGCACTCCTCACTCTTGCTCCAGCTCAAGTTTCAGTACTTGTTGAGATAAATATCTACTGCTTTCTGAGTCACTGCTGGGACAAGCCCGCTGCCCGGGTATGTCCAGTCTGCTTTGTTTATAACATGAGTAAGATTGCAACTCTGCACAAGTCAGCCAGCAATTCGCTAGTTTTTGCACTAGCCCAAAGGTCATATCCAATCGAGGAGCTGGATATGAGACACAGAAGTACTTGGGGATGGGATGGGGATTCCATCATGTCTTAAGATCTTCCCCTTTGCTGCAGAGAGCTTCCCATCGGTGCTGCTCAGGGACGAGAGGACAGATGGGATTCTTTGACTTCTAACCTTCGCCCTTTCTCCGTTCTCAGCACGTGGAAAGAGGCACTGCTAGAATTAGAAAGGGCAGGAAGGGACACTAAATCTGGATGTCCTCAGAAGATTTGCATATTTTAGTTCCTTTAGAGATCAAAATCCTGCAACTGGCTCAGCATTCTTACATTATGATTTCCCAGTTTGGGGGCAGAAACTAGATGAGGCAGTTGTGTAAGATGGGCCTTTAGGGGAGGTTTGTCACACACAAAGACAAAAATAAATTTGTTAATTTTTACCCCTGCAGACTCTGTCTCTTGCTGACTAGATCACTTTGTACTTCCTCTATATTTATCTCCCAGCTGAAGATGTTCTCAGATGATTTTCCTAATTCCTCCAGTACCACTGCCAAGCACACTGCTGTCCTTGCAGCAGTTTCTGAAGCTGAGGTCCTCCCCACTGCTTAAGGCTGTAGTTTTCTTCAGTGCTTGCTAAATCTCATCATCTTGCCTGCTCCCCAAGTAGCCAGCCCTCTCTTGAAACTAACAGAAGGTGAAAGTGCCCAATAACCAGAAAAATCAAGTATGATACCTCTCATGTAAGCCTGCTCCAAATTAGAAAAATTACAATTTTTTATATATATTTTTTTACTGCTAAAGTACTTGCCCATGGCCACAGTGACATTCACCAGTGCAGCTGACAATGCTGCAGGCCTGCCAGCCGTTATCTTGTTAGAAAAACTGGTCTCTGCTCAGGCCCTGACTCACGGATGCTCAGCAGACAACAGCTTTGACAGTAACCCCTGGAGGACTGGCTGGCGGAAAGATTACACAGCCCTACATAGGAGCACAGCACAGGGAATGGTAATTAACTGGAGGATGATTAAGAGCAGTCCAGAGGTGTCTGTAAGAGTGAAATGAGTGACTTGGGCAGGTGCTGCTGGAGGCTCCCAGGAGCATCGCGGCACATGGAAGGGGCTCTCTCGGATGGTCAGAACCAGAGTCTGACAGCGAGGTCTGTTCTGACTGAAGCATTTCCCCTGGCACAGGGATAAAATCCTTGTCTGCCAGGCATTTAAACTACACTGGAGCGTACCTGCTATGGTGAGAGCAGCAGTATGCAGTGAGATTTCCTTCAATGGTCTTTTCTAACAATTTTGTATATGATATGGTGACAACTTGGGCTTGACAAAAGGTGAATGTCCTTTGAGCTCAGGATAGGCAGAGGTGCCACCATTAGCCATCAGTCAGCACTTTCTTTTCAGTCAGGAAGTCCCCTGGGACCAACGATATTTTAAAAGCATAACAGTGAAAAAGCAGAAGCAAAGCCCGTGGCATTTCCTTGTTGGGAAAGATTTACATATTCTCAAACTAACTCCTGAGACTCTCAGTGGTGATGTCCCTCCAAGGGGGCAGAACAGCTACAATTAAACACAAAGTTAATCTATTTAAAAATGAACCTGATCTCCTTTTGCCAGGTGAACAGACTTCTCTGCATCCAGCACACCTGCATTGCCAACTTTATGATACCACACATACATGTGTATGGAATTTACACAGGGAAGCACATGTTGAAAAGGAAGGAGAAATCTTTGGTATGGAGGAGACAAGGCTTTGGGAAGACCTTAATGCAGCCTTCCAGTACCTAAAGGAGGCCTGCAAGAAGGCTGGAGAGGGGCTTTTAGTGGTAGGACAAGGAGGAATAGCCTTAAGTTGGAGGGAAGGTTAGAACAGATATTAGGAAGAAATTCCTTACTGTAAGGGTGGTGAAGCCCTGACACAGGTTGCCCAGAAAAGCTGTGGACGTCCCAACCCTTGAAGTGTTTGAAGCCCGGATGGATAGGGCTCTGAGCAGCCTGGTCCAGCAGAAGGTGTCCATGTCCATGGCAGGGGGGTTGGAACAAGGTGAGCTTTGTCACTTCCGATCAAAACCACACTATGATTCTATGAGAATTTCTGTGAATGTGGAAATTTTCCCCCAGTCTGACATGACCTTGGGATGCAGCCAGACAACAAACTGGCACTGATCTCATGCCTTCCTCACACAAGCATAGGAGATATGTCTCCGCTCCCTCTTCCAATCCCATGTGCTCCTTCTTGCAGTGCTCTCCAGAGTCTTGTTCAATACACACGCTGGAAGGTGTGTATTGAAAAGGGAAAAAAAGAAACTTTCTGCTGAGCTAGAAGATGAAGTAGATCATCCAAGGATCAGACACGTGTTAGAACTAGTGCAAACAAGAGGAGGATCACATAGCCAGAGAGGAGCAGGATTGCACCTTTTGGTAGCAATTACCAGCTTATCCCCTCTGCTGTGCATCCTGTCTGCATTCATTCCCCTCTGGGTTACACAGCATCGATGTAAAACCAAACAGCACCAAAGACAGGGGGCTGGCCCTGGCAGAAAACTAGCTCACTACAAACAAGGCAGAGGAATAGTTCTGTTAATGACATCCTTCATTTATATCAGATTAATTACACCACTTAAACCACACTTGAAATTCAGAATTGAGGCATCGATAAGCAGCAAAGGTGTGAGGGGTGTACAGCAAGTCCTGCTGGGAACCTACCGCGGTTACTAAAAACTTCCACCCCAAACTTTGCATGCTTAAATACAGGAATGTCCAACATTGATGTCACAAAAAGGATACAAATGTCTCAGTGATCCAAGAAATGCAAAAAAGCAGTTGCCCTCAGATCAACATGAGGTCACTGGAGCTCTCTGGGTTCACTCCGATCTAACGGGAAAATGGAAACCGTGTGGGTGAAAGGAACAAGCTTTACAAACTTGGTAACTTGGTATTTAGGCACATAACTGCATTTTGACTGTGTAAGAATGTAGCTTGTTTCAGTTTAATTTTCTGTTTGTTTTTTTTTTCCCTAAAGAATTCTTTCATTTAAAAACAAGAAACACAACAGAGGAAGTAAAACAGAGCCTATAGGCAAAAGCAGGAGCCTTTAGCTGGGTTTCTGTTTCTCCAGACAAGCTCTTACAGCAAGTTTCACTCTGGGTAGACTGAGAGATGAACAGAAAGCAGAATTCCTTAGTTAACTGCCCTTGTTTTTGAAGTAAAAAATTTTTTTGCATGTCCAGAATAGGTGGAGACAGAAAATTGCAAAGAAAAAAAAAGAATTTAAAGAACAACTGGAGGCACAAGAGGAATAAGGCAGAAATCCAATTTTCATCATGTGATCAAGTGGGCAAATCTGGTAAGTAAAGAAAAATTTCTGCCACCTCCACCATGAAATCTGCCCCAGCACAACTTGTCCCAGAGCTGGCATGGAAATTAGATGCCAAGCATCTAAAGCTCACTGCTAGACACTTCAGTATTTGGGGGTGGCCACAAAATAGGGAATCTTTCTCAACAATTCTTTGTCCCTTTCGGAAACTCAGCTCCACTCCGAGCTCTTTATTGTCAGTAATATGTGGGAGGGGATTCCCAGAGAGAGTTACTTGTGAGCCAGCACTCACAAAATGCAGAGGGAAGTGGATATTCCCCCCTACTTCCCAACTCTCCAACATCTTAGAAAAGCTCTAGGGAATTTTCCTCAAAACTTCTCAAAAAATTTCACTGGGAAGAAACTAAGAGCTAAGTGGTCCCCAGATGGAAGAAAAAACTCCAGGGAAGCTTAAAAATACTCCATGGACATGAATCTGGGCTCACTGGATGCCTGCAATCAGTGCCTATGCAATGTTTGTGCACAGGGCAGGGAAAGGTCATACTGAGAGACTTCCAGCTACATATTCCTAGTTCTAACAACTGGAACTGAGAACATCCTATAGTTCATAGATAGGTGAGAAGGGGCAATGGCAGGAGCAAAACAAGCCCATGGGGATGCCAGCAGTGCATTCAAATCATAAATCAAAAAGTCTGTGGCTGTTCTGCCACTTTTCCACTGTGCCAAGAACCAGGGTGTTCATGGACATCAGCAGCAGAAGACATCTCAGAAGCAGCTTTGAATTACACTGACATTTCAGTGGGGCACCTCAGGGAATGTCAGAGTAGCAAAATTCAGTTCAAGGGGAAACAAATGGATCTACATGGCTTGGACATACAAGAAATTCCTATGGAATACAACCTTCAAATCATCTTTTTTATTTAAGCCCCTCATTAATGCCTCCTACTGCTGTGATGTGAAAATTCAGCCTGGCATTCCCTATATTCCTATTTCACTCACAGGGGTTTACAGAGAGCACGTCTTTCCATCCTACCATGCCCACCTGACCTTTCAGAGTGTTACATTATGTGCCAGTATCAGGACACCCGGGCTAATGTGAGTGTCTATAAAGCTACTGATCCCAGATATGGAGGTAAAAACTGGAATGGTTTATTAAACACACGACACACAATTTAAAAGTATCGAGGCCAGGATATGTTAATAAGGAGGATGGATTATGGTAACATATGTTAACTAGGGGATTATACAAGTTTTGGCTAGGTTGCACAATTAGTTAGTATTTTCTATAACAGGAATTTACATGAGGGGAAGAAAACAAAGGGTTTCAACATGAATTGATATAATTCATCTTAAAATCCATCTCTACCTTGGAGCCAGAGACAGCTGATCAGCATGGCTGAACATCAACAGGCCTTGTTGTCCTCAGTGATGGGATTTTGTCTTGGCCTCTATTGCCCCAGACCTGCTGTTTAAGCTTGTCAGTTCCTCACTGCTGGAAGCTGAATTTCAATCCCTACAGCTAAACCAAGGACACAGGCTCTGGGAACCAGCCCTGGCTGTGCCTTGATGTGGTCATGAGCAGTCCCACGTGGTGCCAGTTCTGTAAATGCTGGCCTTGGTGACTCGTTTACCATTGTGCGGGAAGCCACTGGCAGGGCCATGGCAGATGCCCAGGGCTTCACTATTTTGCCACAATCAAGTCAGAACTTGGTCCTTGTGGTCCCTGTGGGCAACCTAGAGAAGGCATCACTTACAAGCACCAGTAAACTTTTAACACTCATTAATTTGTGGGTACTGTGCCAAGTATTTTTAAGGGTCACTAATGTGGGAATACTGATTTTCAGAGAGAAAAGGTTCAGGGTGTGTATGTTTGCATACAGACAGAGGAAGGAAGTGCATCAGCTGTCCTGCTCTCATCAGTGTGCCAAGCACCTGCTCCTGAGGCACGAGGACTTCCACAGACTCCTTGCATAAGAAAAATGTTGCAATTATGCTCCAAAAAACTGATATAATGTTTTTAAAATAGCTTGGTTTTCCTCTCCACCTCCCACAGAATTTAATCAATCAGGTTAAATCAGTCAGTCTTCTCATCAATATGATGACCAAATGCTGCTGGACTATGGGTTTGTGTCTTGTGTTTCCCAGCCCAGGCACCTCTCTCTGTGTCTCCCAGCCCATTCCCAAGCTCTTGGTGCCACCATGCTCCGTTCAGCACCCTTGCAGCTGCCTCTTGCCCTTTTGGGCATGAGGAGGGTCAGCCCACGCTCTGGCTATTTGGGTGCTGCTCATGGCTAGCCAGTGGCTTCCATGTAGCAGGCAAGGACCTCTGCGTTCCTGCCAGCTCTGTCTTCCTGTCAAATTTGGTTGAAGTTGGTTGAGGGATGTAAAAGTTACAAGCAGAGGACAAAGAGGGAGAGATAGAAAGCAGGATAAACTATCACTCACTTCGTAAACTATATCTAAAAAAAAGCACTTAGTCAACCATATAAAGAAAAAGTACAACTAGAGGAACACCTGGTTTTCTATTATCAAACTCTTGTTTCTAGCAGCAGATATTAGCAGGCATCAGACTGTGCATTCAGGTATCACCCATCTTTGGCCAAGGAACCAGCATCCTTTTTAGAGAAGATACATGACTGATGAATGACCACATGCTCATAATTACATTAATAACATACCACAAGCTCTTAAAATACACAGAGAAACAGTTCTGCTCATGATAGATTGTCTGCCCATTGCAATACGAGTAAAATACATCTGTGCTTGACATATGCTTCACAAGCACAAAGGTAGGGGTTGGCATGAAGGGAAGACAGGAGAGCAGAGATCTCAGAGCGGCATTTGAGGTTGCTTTTCAAGTAAGCTCTGCAATTCATTCCCTGTTAAATTCTCTGAGTTTTGTTTCAAGATTATGAGACTGAAAATCAAAATAAAACTCAGCATCAAGTATCTCCCAGTTTCACAATATCAGCATGAAAAACTCCTAATTTTGCATCACTTGATTTTTAATCAAAGTCTCAGTTCTGTCCAGGTTTGCTCTAGAGTATCGTTAGCTTCAATGAAACACTAAAATTGCCAATAAGCACAATCTATTTTGCATCCACAATGAACCCCAGCTCAAAAGTGAGTTTTGTGTGGTTTCAAGATTCACATTTCACACAGCTGAGAAGACTCATCCTAAGCCTCTGAGGTCAGGAGGGATCTGTGAGCTTCAGTGAGCTTTGCAGCAGGTCTCTGGAACAGGACAGGGGACAGTCCAGGCAGAACTTCAGTGAGGATTAGTGTTGCTGAAGAAAAACTCTGCACTGCACTGAGGTGCCCAGGAGGTGCAGAGAGCTCTGACCTGCCACCTTTCCTTATCTCTCCCACCTCACACCCGCTGTTAACCATCCAAAGAACTGTAGAAACCACTCCACCCCTGAAACTGAAGCCCAAGAGGCTGCACCATGTGCTCCCTGCAGACATCAGCTGTCCCCAAAACACCCTTGTTTCTCTCACTCCAGCTGGGATTGGAGACCAACTTGCCCCTCTGGGAGCCATCAGCCTGGTGCAGCTGGCCTGGGTAGCTGAGAGCTCAGGGATACTCAGGCTCACTGCCATGGTGAGTAGCACCAGCCACTCAAACCCTAGTCCAGGTTCAGCCTTGGCAGAAGACACCAGAAGTAGTGTCCTGGGGGCTGCCATGCCCTGCTGACTGGCACATAGGTGCTGCTGCCTACTGAGATCCAATCCCCTCCCATGCTCCCACACTGTTGGCTCCTGCTTACCCAACCCAAGGCAGAGCAGCGCGAAGAGCCCGAGCCCCAACCACATCCTCAATGCCGGCGCCGGTGGGGCAGTGGACGGGCACACCATCCTCCTGTAGCTCCTGGGCTGGGAGGAGAGGTGGACATAATTAGGGGAAGGGTGCCTGGGGAACCACAGCACCCACCACTGCATCTCTGTCCTTTTCTGCCTGCTGCCACCCCGAAAAACCATGAGCACAAGCCCAGCCCTACCCGCTTCCCTCCCTGGTGCCCAGGGTACCTGTCACTTCCTTGGCTGCGTGACCACCTCCTGAGGCAGGGAGGAGGCAGGAGGATCAGTGCCAGGTCATGGGTGCCTGGCTGCTGCCACAGTGTGCCAAAACACTCACTCCCAGCCAGGGTGCAGGGGGAAGTCTGGGCAACAGGCGGGTGCTCGCCCTTCTAAGTCACCTCGCCCGCCCACGGCTTCCTCGCAGGGCGTGCGTAAGGCTGCAGTGCCTGCCGCCCCCGGCACGGGCGTGGGTGCTGCCTGCACCCCTCCGAGGTGCTCTGGGTGTGCCTCCAGCCACGGTGATTCCACCCTGAAGGGCAGCACTGGCACTGGTGGGGCTGTGGAGTTTAAAAATGCAACTAAGATAAACCCTGAGGATAGTTTGGGAATAATACTATAAAATTTACGTTTGGAATAAACCAAAAAAATATCCCCACACCACCACTGAAGGGCCAGCTGGATGTAATCCACCAAGTACAGTGGAAAAAAGAAAATTTAAGAAGGATTATTTAAGCTGCATGTGTTGGCTGCTGTGGTTGAGCACCTGGACAGGGAGCAGCTGTTGGATGTGCCACCAGGACCAAACAGGCTCTGAAGAGCATCCACTGTCCCTGGCAGGAGAGGTGGAGGGAACACCTGCCTTCCCAGACTGCGTTCCCCCTCCTCCAGAAGGCACCCACTGCTCACCCAAGGCCCCAGCTCTGGATGGAGCAGGGGAGAGGCATGGACTATCCCTGCTTTAAACCCTGGCAGGGCAGAGCCCTCACGAACCTGAGCAGCCAAACAAAGCCAGTCTGAAGGAAATCCTGAGCAGAAAAACAATTTTCTTAGTAAATAAGATCTTGAGGGAGTAAATGCATGCTAAGTGATGTAGATTTCTACAGATACTGCATGTCCTCCTGCAAAATAATACAAGCCCCAGTACGACATGAGGGGTTATATTTGGCTGCAATAAGCACAAAAAGAAGGTTGTACACCAATGGAAATCTGGCATTCTTCAAAGAAAAAATAATAAAGTGCAAATACAAAGCAAGATTAAAATAATTAATGCAGATTTCTGGTTTGGTGGTTTAAATTACTTTGATTTAAATCAAATGCATCCTTTTTATTCAGAAATGATTTGCCACTATGTTGTTTCTGTTTTTCTTCAGTAGATTCCTTAAAATAGATAGATTACACAGAGTGGGTTGTAATACAAATCAGAATTTTATTTTGACATAATTAAAAGGATGGTATTCCATAGAGAAATCAAATACCAGAATAAAAACAGGTTATAACATTTCTGTACAGAAAAAGTAATTCTATATGAAATGGCAGAGAGGAGTTTGCTGTTAAGTCAGACTGGGGCTCTGTGCCTCTCCATTGCCTCTCCACAGTATCTAGTACATGAGTTTTGTGATTTTGGCTTTGATTTACATCCTGTACATTTGTACTCTATTCATGCATTTTCTATCCACTGTCGTGGTTTGCAAATGCAGACAACAGTGGGACCATGTGTTTACAAGCATTTTCATGGTACTCAGAGAAGAAAAAGGTAAAATTAATATAACCATTCATATATTATTTTCTGAAGTCACAGCCCTTGCTCTCGGGCAGGGGCTGCCTCTTTGCAAGTCAGATGGACCCATGAACTTTATATTGCTACTCTAATCATGTATCCTTATCATTACAGAGTTACTGGCAACCCTGTTACAGCTGCATGATTTATCACCTCACTTGCATTTTAAATTCAAGCTTTTCTTGAAATATATATTTCTGCCATTAGCATATTACCACTAGAAAAAAAACCCAGCCTGTTATATCTGCGTCTGCATTTCTTCCTCAGGACTTAACCTTACTTTTAGATGAGCAGTCCCAGGGAAAGTAATTGAGCTGATCAGCTGCTAGTCTGTAAAGAAGCATCACAACCCCTTCTTACACACGGAGGAACCTGGACCAGCCAGTCACTTCACTAAGGCTGCCTAAATTTTAGATAGACAGCTGAACTCATGGATACTACAGCCAGTCAAAGCTCCTTCTCTTTTTCTATGTATTACAGTTCTTGGTATCTTTTCCTTCTGAGAGCTCCCTGATTGCAAGGAGACTTCAATAACAGAGGGTAACAATCAAGTGCTTTCTTCTGCTTTGATCAGAGGCAGAAGTCATAATTTTTCCATCACTTAAAGTTTCCCTACGTACATATCCTTGATTCTTGGAATCCATAAGTTCAAAGGAAAAGCTATTATGCATCTTTAGGATGCTAACAAAGTTGCAGGATTCATTGACATAGAACTCAAGAGTTCAGAAGACACTGCTTTCTATGAGCACTGCAGCAGGTAACATAAGCCCTTCATTTCACAGCAAAATCCCCATAGAAATAAGCTTTCTCATGTACTTGAATAGGCCTTCAGCATTTCATCTGTATGTGCTCCAGAAAGAGGTTGAAACAGGTAGAAGAAGTATTGCAGCTTGAAAAGAGAAGCTTGGATATAATAAGAAATTCTGCTAAAAACATTTACTGTGGAAAAGAGGAAGATGTGAAAGCACAGAACACATTATACTTTTCCTTTGCTTTCATAGAAACCATTAAGGAAAAAGCAGAAAAGACAAGTGAAATCTTGCAGCATATGTGCTGGGTAAGGAAAATTAATTTCACTAATCAGCACTTCTGGCAGAAATCCTTTGCACTTAAAGGGAAATCTGTTCAAATGCATTGCTGCTAGATTTCTCCAATAGACTCACTGACATCACCAACTTTTTCCATGGCAGAGACATCGTGGCAGAGCCACTGCTGCAGAAATGTATTTTCAGTGCAACCAGACAACAGTATTTTGAATATTTATTGATTGATAGAAGCATACAAAAACCCCATCCTCTCCCTCTTTCTCAATTGACAACTTAGAAATATACCAGAAAGGTTAGAACTGGATAAACACTGAAAACCAAAACACAGCACTTACTCTCCATTCAGGATTCATAACCACATTCCTTCCTACAAAACTGAGATACTTTTTACTGTTTTCACATAAACAACAGATATTCAAGCCTGTGTAAATCTGAACTAAAAGCACATCTGCATCCTTTTAACACAGGAATGTCCAGGCTGAATGGGAAGTCCCCAAGACATGTTTCCAGAGATATACATAACCAAAAAATGGCTGTGCTAGTGACCTGAAAACATCTTTGTCAAAGAAATGATCCCCTTGCAAAACAGAGTAACATTTTCAGGGATATTTTTTCATAGAACCACAGAAGTAGGTTGGAAAAGACCTTTAAGATCGTCAAGCCCCACCAGCACTGCCAAGTCCACCACTAAACCATGTCCCCAAGCACCACGCCTACACATCTCTTAAATACCTCCAGGGATGGAGATTCAACTGCTTCCCTGGACAACCTGTTCCAGCTCTCAATAATTCTTTTGGTGAAGAAATTTTTTCTGATGTTCAATCTAAACCTCCCTTGGCACAACTTGAGGCCATTTCCTCTTGTCCTGTCAGCATTTGATGCTTTCAATACCAGCATATGGAATACAAGGCATGTGGAGTAATGAACTGAATTCAGCTGGTAATACTCATCTGTTTATCAGTGGAATTAAATGACACCTTTTTCTTTTCCTATAAGAGAAAAGCAGAAGGCAGCCTTACTAAAGTGGTCCCAGCATCCTGAGAAGTTAGGCCTTTCACATAGAGTCTCCTACACAACATCAATAACAAAGTAAAATAACTTTGTGAAGTAAGAGGAAAATCCAAGACTTTCAGGTTACAGAAAATCCCTTTCAACTTGCAATGGAAAATAACAATAACAAAACCCCCACAGCTTGAGATTTCTTGTTCTTGTTTTTCCCCTTAGCCGTCCCTAACCTTCAGACTCTAAAACTGGTAAGATTTGAAGAAGTTAAATGCTTTATCTTGGCACAGATTGGAGCCCAAGGATGATGTTGTTTACAGACAATAAAAATTTTAAAAAAAGAAAAAAGAAAGAAATTTAAAAAGAAAGAAATTTTAAAAGAAGAGGACTTAAGAAGCAAGGACAAGTTTTACTTGTGCAACATACTTTCAGCATGGTGAAACAGCAGCATCAGCCTCTCAGAGCACGGGATGAAGCTCATGTTCCAGACTGAGAGGTCTCAAAACTAATTTCATCCAAGGATTCTGCTGGGTGATGGCCCACTTTGATAGATTTGGCATTCCATGTGCACTGGTCCTCAGGCCCACCAAAGGAGGAGATCTCAGGTAGTGTCCCCTGTGCTGGGCTCAGTTCTCTCCCTCAGTTCAGTAAATGTTTCCTGGGGATCCTTTATCTGGCTTCACTCCCTAAGCACTGTGCTCCTCCACCACCCCTGGGCTCAAGGAAGTCCTCAGTGGACCTATAAAAGCCATTTTAACCTGGGAGAAGGGCTCAGATCCAGTGTTTGCCCCTGCAGTGTGCTCTGGGCTTGGTACACCCTTTGTTCTGCCGCCTATCCGGCGTGATCCATGCTCAGGAGATGAGCAGTCCTGTGGCTCCCAGGAGTGGTTTGTATGCTGTGGCATGGCTATGACCTTTGCAGCCAGGTAACATCCAAACTAACAGACAGACTCTGCTTCCCATTATTACTCAGCTAGTCAATTCCACAGATTCTTTCATTTAGTAATATGAAGGGGCCAAACTCTGCCCTCATAAGACCAAGGCAGTGTCTTTGCTCTCAAAGTGCGCTGGGGATGGGACAAGGACTAAGAGATCATGGCTGGGGCCAGAGTCCAGCAACACCCAGGAAACACAGCACTGCTTGGCACTGCACAGACAGATAATGTGCTTTGGCGACATGGCACATTCCAAAGCACAGGTAGCATGTCTGCAGTGCCACAGTAAGTCAGGAGTGATGGATAAAGTTTAAAAAACCCTCTGAACTCAGAAGCAGAGAGGGGGAAATGTGGGAAATCAATTCAAGTCATGTAAACGCAAAATGCACCCACATTGTCTGACAAGTGTAACTTTGTTCCAATTACTGTGCAGATATTTGATTTTTACTGCTCAAAGCGCCAGGGCTTCTTGACAAAATTGCCATAATAATCTGGGATTAACTTTCTTCAATTACCCTCCCAGCAAACTGCTGTATGGGACCCACTGGAGTGCTGTACTTCGTTGCAGTGAGGCATCCCTGTCTGTGCAACCACCACAGAAGAGCCCAGTGTGCTCACCCCGTCCATGCAGAAAAGAATGAGCAGGTCTCTGCATGCAAGCTGGCACTTACAGTTGCTCTCATCCACACCTTTCCTCCAGGCTAGTTCCTGCAAGCTCTTCCCTTGCAGCAAGAGGGCTCACAAAAAGAGAACCTAATCTCCTGTGGTTTCCATCCCAGACTGTGAAGGAAGAGCAGCAAATGTAGCCGGGGAAGACACTGGGGTTATGTGAATGTCGGTCTTTTTCTTTATTTTTCTGGGCTGCGACGAAATTGAGCAGGGACACACTCTTCACAGAAGTTACGGTCAGCACACTGCTCGTTTATTGTTTACATAGCATACACACTTAACAATAGTACAGCAATTTAACTGGCTAACAACTAGAGTGGATATCCAACTCCATACCCCTGGATTGGTCATCTTATTAAAACTATATTCTCTTATCTGTTTCTAGTAGAAACGGATGCATTCTTTCTTATTATTTACTGTTCATCTTGCTACTGTTCTAAAACACAGGGGCCCCGTTTCCCCCTTTATCCCAGGTCTGGCCTCTGCACACAGGCTTCTAACAGTATCTCATGGCCTGTATTACTGAAATATTCTCCAACAAGCAAATATGCTGGTTCCCCTCAATAAAACAGGATGCGTTGCCTGCAGTTGTGCCAGGGAATTACAGTCTTTTGCAGTACCAGCATGGGAAGAAGACACAGGCTGATTTTTATGTTTTTCTTAACATTCATACCAGCTATTTCAGCACAGAGGTGGCTCAAGCTTTGTGTCTGGCTGTGCTGTGCTATAAGTTTCTATTTGTGCTGGTTGCATTGTAGGCTTCTGCTGGCTTATAGGGCTGTGAGCCTTAGTTCTGTTTTCACAAGCAGCTTAGGCTGGCAGAGAACAGCAGCTCTGTGGCTGAGATGGCCTCATCCTGACCATTCCACAGGGGCCCTGGGACAGAGAGTAGGGACAACTCTGCACCACGTGCAGCAGCACTGGCTGGTGCACCAGGCAGGAGATCAGGTAGACCCTGCTGATACCCAGCACCTGGTAGTACAGGCTGGGCTGTGTTTTCCTTTTATTTTTTGTGCTATTACAGGAAAAGATTAAAATGCAGTAACGAGCAAGCATTGAAAGGGGACCTGCCTGACCTCAGAGGGCTACAATGTTGTATGTCAGGGTGCAAATTTACAGCATGCTCCCTGCCCTGTTCCTCTGCCTCAGGGGGCTGCTGGAGCCCCGCCTCTCCCCACAGGCAAGGGCACCTGTGCTCCCTGCTCCGGGCATCAGCAGTGCCAGGGTGCAGCTGAGGACAGCCAGCTCCCTGGAAAGCCTGCCTAATCAGGCATTTTGCTATTTGGCACAAGTGACTGCCTCACAGAGAAGATGAATTTCAGTCTGTTTCTTACCCAGACAGGACAGCGTTGCCCTGTGTTACCTGGGGAACAGAGTCTGCCCTTGCATTCAGTGGGGAAAAAAGCATAAGGTTCTGAGCTGGCTTCAGAGAGGATCACATGGAGGCGAGGTCTGAGGGCTTTGGTCCTACAGGTTTTGCAGAAGTCCACAGCAAATCAAAGTGTTCTAATCATAAATACACAGCAACAATGAGAAACAGACACAGTGGAAACTTAAGCAATTAAATGTCAAGATGAAGACATGCAGACAGGAGAATGTAAGTGTAAAAGGAACAAATCAAGGTGTGAAGTAGCAATTTGAGAAGCAGCACTTTAGACCTGCCCTCTACATGAGGTCTGCTGGGCATTTGTCTTGCCAGCTTGAGGAATCTGTTAATACAACTAAACGCTGACAACCTCTAAGTGGGTTTTGCTTGTCAGAATGCTGTTTTCATTTTAGTTATCCACAGCTGATTCCCTTGATGCTTGGTTTCCAAGATCCAGGCTTGCAAAAATCCCAAGAATTACTTGCATATGGTTGATCAGAGACAGGGACAAATCTCACTCCAGAACATTTATCCCTCAGTGCCCCCGTGGAATCTGGTTCAACATGCTAGCACAGGAAAGAAAAAAATTAAACAAACTTGCTTTTCTTGGCCATCTTTGCAAGTTGCATCAATTTACTGGAACCAGTATCAGCAGAGGGATCTGGTGGATTGTGGGCAGAGGGAAGGGACAGGTCCCTGTGGACAAAACACAGGCATTAAATCAGCTCCAAATGCATCTAATTTCACCTAAGCCATTGTGTTCAGTTCTCTTTAAGAGTGCAGTAAGGCAAAATCACTCCTGGTGCGCCCGAGGAGCATGTAAATGAGGAGTTAATTAGAATCAATGAGCATGCTGCTATCTTGCAGCTCAGCTTCCTACCTGCAATTTTCCCATATGGACATGCACTGTATATGTAAGTGTGAACGCCATTCTGACACAGATTTGTACATACAATGCAACACTGATTTCAATGGGGGCTACACTCAAAGAGCAGGACAATAACCTTTGTTAAAAGTAGAGCTGAAAACACTACCTGTAATCAGTGCTGCTAGGCATTGTTTTCCTCTGCTTTGGTTGTGGTTAGGCTTCATTTTAAAGATTTTATCTGCTGGAATGAAATTTTTTGACATCAGATACCATTTAGATTGATCAATTTAAAAAATCCACCAAAAAAAAAAAAGAAAGAAAGAAAGAAAAGAAAATTCTATTTCTAAGAAAATAAGAAAGTTTTTTCCTTATGCTTGGGTTGATCTTGTATATCCTTACTGGGCTCTAGCATGCATTGGAACAAGAAATTCAGTGGTCAGAAGAGCATTGTCATGGCCCCTGTTTTCTCTAAGCCTTTGAAAAACTATGCCCATATGTGTGTTAGAAAGCATTAGCTGGTTTCAGTTTGCATGTGCTCAGTAGAGGGATCAGTACACAAAGCCTCCAAAACCTCCATCTGCACCAAGGTTGTGCTGGCAACCTGCAGACCAGTCCCTCTTCACACTGGGGTAGTTTTCTTGCCAAACACAACATTTTTTTGGCAGATTTGCTTTCTTAGAGACAGCTATGTATCTGCTATTGCTGATGCATCAGCAGACATAGCTCACTCTAGCATACACACAAATCAGTTGGCAACATGGGAAGTGCAAATTCAGGGCTTTCAGGAAGCAAAGCTCTAAAGGACTCAATTCCAGAAACCTGCCAGGTTGACATTTGAAGGTGGCAGGGGGAGTTCAGGACAAAACAAACAAAAGCAAAAGCCCCCAAAACCTGAAACAAGAACCAAACCTGAAAACCTCAAATGGGGTGTCCAGCTTTGGTTTGTTTCTTTTTCATTTGAACATAAAAAGAGTAATTTTCTGTAAGTGTGAGACGTGTAATTCCCCGCTTTAAATGGGCATCACACTTGTTTTGATGGAAACTCTCAAACTGCTGGGGTATGGGCACTTTTTACTCAGATCTGCCTTCCTTCAGAGACCCCATCCACTGGTTGTGAGGCTCAGGTGAGGTTGTCTGTTCAGTTCAGCTCTTCCATCAATAGAGTTTGTCTTCCACTTAGGGCGCCACAAGAAGCCAAAGACTGACGGGAGGCCTGAGGTCTAAATGTGGTCACAAAAAGCCATGAGAAGAGACAAAGCAATCCCACAGCACAGGAGCTGTTTGGCCAGTTCAGCAGGTGTGGGGCTGTGTCCACAAACACACACATTCCCTCTGGCATTCCATAGCCCAGCCTTGGTTTTCAGAAGTTTGTGACCTTCAGGAGAAGGCTGCACTGTGGTGAGGACCTTTAGAAGCTTGCAAGCACCACCAGCAACCCTGGGATCACCTTTGAAAAGCAGTCTGAAGCCAACATGCCTGGAAGAGCTCTGCCCAACACTCAGCCCCATCCCTCCTACCACAGGAAAGATCTTCTCCAGGGTAAGGTGGTACACTGAGCAGTGGACGCTTGGCACTGCCAGCCCTGTTGGGTGTGTGTGGCTTTGCAGTGGGCTCATGGAGAGATGCAGGTTTGGAGAGATGCAGGCTTACACTTGCTTCCCTCACACTCTGAGGAGACACTGGCACCATGCTCTTCCCAGCATCAGCACCCTGCTGGTGCCACGGATCTTGTCCCATCCAGCAGCCATGCCCCAGCATGCTGGCCATGCCATTTGTGTCTCTCTCCATGCAGGGGGCTTTCCATCCAGCCTGTCACTCCCTGTCCTTGTCTTCTGTCAGCCTGGCAGGGTTCCCAGAGCCACCCTGAATGCCCACTGCAGGGACTCCGTGCCTCCAAAGCCATGCAAAGGTACCTTTAAACTAGCTGGGGAGATCTCAGCTGTGGTCACCTCTTTTTCTTGGCTACACTATAGTGAGAATTCATCATCAATCACTCAAAACTCCCCTTACTCTGTAATTTCTGAATGACAGGGGACAAGCTGGGAGCAAAACATTTTATAGCTACTCTCTGCATGTGTAAGCTTGCACTCTGTGCTGTTGATATGTTGATTTTTATTCTGTTTCCCCTATTCCAGTCCTTGGTGCCACCAGCTCTTCTCATCCTGTAGCCTGAGAAATCTTTGCAGTTATTTAGCCCTGACCAAATCTGATTACAGCTTGTTTTTCTGCTGGGTAAACAAGATCACCTCTTTGAGGAGTATCATTAATAACCCCCTTCCACCCAGCTCACTTCCCTTGAGGCACAACCTCCTGACATCTTTTTCTTTAGGTAAATCCTTACAATGCTCACATTAATCCCCTGTTTCTCCAGCTTAATGGCTTTGCCTGTAGCACAGTAAGGACTGCCTTTCTGAAGTCCACTGCCTACATAGTCAATTATCTTATCAAAACAAACTACTACAATAGCCAGGCATGATATAACCTTGGTAAACTCATTTTGCACTTGATCTCATTTACCATTTACTGAGGTCAGGCTAGTTGGATGCTTGGGGATCCCAGTTCACACACCTCTCCAGTCTTAGTTTCTTAATGATAACAATGACATTTGCTACGCTTCTCTCTGCTGGTAGAAATTCTTACCACTGGGCTGTGTTTTTACATGCCAGTTCCTGAACATGTTGTCCCTGATTTCCCCCTACCACCCTTCTCAGCAAGGAGTGCAATCAGCTCTTCTGGTTTGCTTCCCCCTGGCCAGGGCCCAAGGCACAAGTGGGTTCCTCACACCCAGCCTCTGTGGCTGGACACAGTTATGTCAGTCCAAGCGTGGCCCCACAGCTTTCACTATCAGCCAAACTGAGTGGAGCCACGCATGACTAAGTTACATCAAAGTGGCTAGCACGTCAGGGATATTCACTGGAACAAAATGAGAAGGCTCTGGAGACTGAGGACAGAATAAGCAACACTTTGCTTTTCAAGCACTAGTCCCAGTGCAAGCAGATGACTGAACAGCATGCAAAATGATCTCATGCTCCTGTCTCTTACAGCTCCCCAGCTACTCCAGCGCACCGGCAGCTTTGACAGACCAGAGACCAATGCATTTCACACACCCAGCAAATGCCTGCTCTAACACAAAGCCAGAGCCCTGATCTTGTGCTCTTATATCCATGTCAAACAAGAAGCTGTCCTATGCTCCTGCTGCTGAGTGTTTTGAGTAGACTATAGGGATAGGTTTTTTCATACAGGATAAAAGCACAAGTGTGATGTTCCCCTCTGCTTCAAGCAGAAGTGACTGCTCAGAGGTGGTACAGAGACAGTCACTGGAGAGGTTTGGATCACAGTAATACTGGACATACAAGAGGGGCAGCATCCTTATTCCCACATTTCTCTCTGTCTCCTGGAGTTATTTCCGTAAGTTTCAAGTGACTTTTGATAACATGTGGTCTGACACCAATCCAATGTTTAGGTTTTTTCTCCAAACCAGATTCTCTTACACTGTCTTGCAGCTTTGTGCAGTCACATACCTGGCAGATCGGGGACAGGCCATCTCCTCACAGACTTCAAATGCTATCTCAGTTTTAAGAGCAAGAGGTTTCTCAGTTAGCAGCTTCTTTTGTCTAGTGATTGCTGTCAAGAGCTTGCCTATACTTTCTGCCAGACCAGAGCCATCCTGGGAACACACTAGAGGACTAACCATAGCACAGTAAGGTCTTTGTGGCCTCTTCTACAGCCTTCATTGCCCTGCAAATTTAGGCACGTGTACAGGGTGAGGGCAAAGCTGGAAGAGAGAACACTAGTCACTGGATGTCCTTGCTCCTCCTTCCAGGAGGACTTTTCCATGCATCAAGGCAATGTCACCACTGAATGATATCACACAAAGTACGTAAACAGACAAAGGAAGCACAGGCAGATATTTTTAAGCCTTGTCAAACCAACGGATAAAACAGAGCATTCACTGGTCTTGCTCATATGTTCCTCTCCAGTCACAAGCAAGCACTTCCCAATTCTCTGAAATTCAATTCATGAAGACTCAAATGCAGAAGTAACTTTTCAAATGTCGTGTTTTGCTGTGCCAAAGGCCTTTCCCATGAATTCTCATGCCTCTTTAGTTTTTTTGGTATATGGTCAAAAGAAGGGGTCAGGAACAACAGTGTTACAGAGAGAGATTGTGAAGAAATAGCCAGAAGAGAAAGACAGGAGAGAAGGCTTTGGTTGCAACCCAGAATCAAAGAAATCCCTGTGGTGGAAAACAACCACCCAATCAAGTACCTTGAAGTTACCACAGGGCTTTTCCTAACCTATCATACCTATGATTTTGCCTAGTCTCAGTTTAAGTCATTCAAGCTAAGGAAAATCATCCTTCAACCTGGCAGGTCCTACTACTATAAGCCCTCTCCAATAAGCTAACATGAATTTCTGGGCACTATTCCCATCTGCCTGCATTCCCAGACCTCAGCTAGTGCCTCCAACTCTTCCTCCCTCAAGCTCCACTCTTGTGCCTGTACACAACCCACAACTTCCTCAGACATCTTGAGCACACTTGCAACTTGCTGGTAGACAAAAGAGGAGCCCCTATTCCTCAGCCTAGTTCCTTTCTCACCCTTACTTTTACATTACTTCTATCCTTCACCTAACTCTAGTTTGGCAGGATTGAGAATCAAATGAGCTTTACAATGCAGACCCTCACAGCAGGAAGTGGATGCATGAAGCTGGAAAGGTGAAAAGCTGGAGGGAAAGAGGAGGAACAGTAGTTTTTTGGAGAAGTCCAGTAGTTAATTTGACTGTTATGTGGAAGCACATATTCCCTGTGTGAATCCCATGTGCTTGGCCACATCTGCTGCTCTTGCAACACGAGAGCCTCAGCAGAGCTGGGATTGCACTGAGCTTCAAATATTGCTGCTTGCAAAATGCAGGAAGAGCATCATTGTTTTGAAACGTATAGCATGATGCAACCTTCTTCCCTCCCATCGCTAAGCAGATGGTCACGTTTAACCCACCACTTCCCACTAGGGCTTACTTCCATTGGCAAGTGCCAAGAACCTCCAAGTTTAGCCTGCTGGTGCTATATGGTGCACTTAGAGTGGTTGTAAGGCAGGCTTGATGAGCCCCTCCGCTTGCAGGCGTGACACACCTCTGATGGGCTCCCCCAGTCCCAATACTCTCAGAAAAGATATGGCCACAGCTGCCAGCAGCTCATGGAGAGAAAGTGGCAGAAGGGAGAACAACACAGACCCTCAGACATATTACCATGCAGGTGGAGAGCACAGTGCCAGCTCTGGCATACAAGCCAAAATGAAACGTCACTGGGTTTACATCCAGGAGTAACCAACCTGTCAGCCCTGGAACCTCAGACCCACCACTTCAGCCAAACTCCAGGTACACAGGAACTCTCCAGGGTTCCTTCATAGATATCCCCAGGCTCAGAAGCAGGATTTGGAAACTACTAGGGAGGTCTCCAGACCCACACACTCTCATTTGTCATGAAGGGGCAGCAAAGATGAGTTTGCAGTTCTGTTTGCTAGATGTGGACAAGGGAGAGGTGAACACAGCCCTCAGCTCACCCAGGAGATGTTCCTTGTGTCCCTGACCTTGCTGGTTGTCCCCACTGGTACTGCAGAGCCTTCATCTATGGTAAAGCAATTATCCTGCTTATCTTCTACCCTGCAGAATTATGGTTATTTGAAGCAGTTAGGCTGTTGTAATTTTTTTTTATTTTTCTTTTTAAATCTGTGTTAAAGATGACTTTTGGAAGCATCCTGAGGAGAGTGGTAGGTGTCACAATGAGCAGATAACACCAATTTTCCACCATTTCCCTTCTGGCCTGGGCAGTGAGTTGGGCCTGCTCTTGGACAATTGTGGAAGAAGGCAAGCCTTGAAAGAGAAAGGCAGCTATTTCTGCAATGAAGTCTAGTTTTTTCAATAAGAGACCAAAGCCCAGTACTCCCTAAAACCAAGTTGGCTGCCTAGAGGCACCTCTTCTGCTGCCATGTCCAGAACTTCCTTCAGCCAAGCCCTTCAATACCTCTCCCACCATTCCCCACAGGATCCCATGTCTAGGCAAAAGCATCTGCAACTGGCTTTGCCCAGGCACAGGCTGTGTTTGCACCTGAAGCTCTCATCACCTGTTTTAGCTGTGCTATTTGGACAGCATGGAGGGAGGCAAGGGCTGCCCCTGTCATTACCATGGGATATCAGGCAAGAATTGATGGTCACCACCCTACCCCGGTTAGCTGGAGAAAGCAAAGCCCTGTCCTGCCCAGGGCAAAGGAAGGGCAGAGCCAGAACCACTCAGTGCTGTTGGGTGCCCATTCCCTGCTGCAAACCAACATCCAGCCAGAGCGAGCACAGCAGCCCTGAGCATCCTGAAACAGCGAGTGCTTCCCTCACACAGGCACCAGGGTCACGCACCACTGCCTCCCCAGCACTCACTGCCCGAGCTGCCGGTCCCGAGGAGACCTCACGTGGCTTCGCTGCCCCTGCTTTGAATGCCCCTGTTATAGAAGATTGTTATTCACTGGCCAGTGACAAAGACAGACATGCACCTGGGGACTGAGAACTGGGGTAAGCCCAGAAATATTCCCCACACACAAAAAAAATTAAAAAATAAAGCCTACTGTCATTACAGAGAAAAAGGTGCTATTTAAAGAATGAGCGACTGTTAAGAGTTTGGTGCTGTTCCAGAATGAACAGGTTTTAGAGACACAGAAGATCTTGTGGAAAGTCACCTTTCAGCCTGGGGGTGGGCAAAGAGAAGGTGAATAGGAGAGGTGAAAAATGAGAATGCCGGGTGTTCCTTTACAGTCCTGTTTTGGGGACAGCCATAGGATCTAGAACAGGGGCATTGCCATGTTTAAGAGGTGCATTATGCATTTTTAATGTTCACATTTTTCCAACTCCCAGCCTGAAGGCTTCATGTAGTTCACAGGAAATGTCCCACAGGGTCTAAACCAGTATTTAGCTCCAGTGCTGCAATGCTACCCTTCACAGCCCCTCTGAATAGGAGCCCTCAAACCTGGGTTCATCTAGAAAGGCACGTTTTTTTAGTCAGAAAGAATTACCCTTTTTTTCCAGATGAATATGAAGGAAAATTCTGAGTCTAAGTAAATGCTAACCACAGCGTCCAACACATGGCAGGGGCAAGCTGCTCCAAGGTGGTACTTTCCAGAAGGCATATCCTGGCCGCTGGTCCAAGGCAGCCTAAATTTTCTTTAAAAGAAACACAAAAAAAAACCCAGAATGGTGCAACATGGTGATTCTTTAATTCTTTGCATGGCTTAACATCAGAAGGCTATTATTGCAAAGGGGGAACAATCATGCCCACCTCCCCATGCCATGAGCAATGCTTCCCTGCAACACCTTGGAGCTGGAGGTGCTACCTGATGGAGAACACTCTCCTCATCCCCTTGATGGCATCCCATAGGACTTACACAAGGAGATCCCTTTGGGATCAGTGCATGCCATCAAGCCTGGAGATTGCTGTTCTCCCCATCCATGGTTTGCAGGCTCTTGCTGCTGGTTCCCTGCTGCTGGATCATCATCCACTGTCTGTGAGGAAGCTGAAAGAGTTCAGGAAACTGGAAGCAATGATGAAATCCAAACATCTCAGTGCCACAGTCATTTTTTTTGCTGATGTAGAGGTGTCCTGCCATCTTCCTGTCCTTTTAAGGGACCCTGCAACTTTCCCCTCTGCTCCTCTACCCTTCAGGCTGGAGTAGAAGCCATTCCTCACAGACTGCAAGACAAAAGTGGGAAGGGTTTTCCCTCCCCACAGGCCCAAACCTTAGGAGAGAAAAATCCCGCTTTGCTTTTAAGTATTGCCTGAGTAAATTCAGAGCTGTTCTAGAGAAAACAAAATGAAGAAGAGAAGCAGAAAAGGTCAGCAGGGTCTGCTGTCAGTGTTGAAACACCAGCAGCTTCTTTTCCCACTTCCTTTTCTGCTACTATTTTCTTTACCAGATGCTTCTCAAACTCCACATTTGCAGCAAGTGGCAGAGGAAGAGCAGATATATGAATGGGCATGCCATAGCAAACCACTCCTGCCCAGCCCTGTGCTCCCAGCTACCTGAATTCCCCCAGGGCCCCACTCCAGCCCTCCACTCTCACTTGCCCCCAAATTCCCCAGGGACTCTGCTCAGACCCAGGTTAAATTTGTGATTGCCCTGAAATCCCCCAGGGCTGCAGCTTGAAAAATACCATTGCTTTCTCTCACAGGCATCCAGGGGGGATTTTTTTTTCCTTCATGTAAGAGGTGCTGGTACCTTCTGGGGTGAACCAGGGCTCAGGAGATCCAGCACAGAATCATAGAATCATAGAATCAGTTGGGTTGAGAGACCTCTGAGATCATCAAGTCCAACCGTTAATCCAACCCCACTTTGATTACCAGATCATGGCACTCAGTGCCACGTCCAGTCTCACCTTAAAAACCTCCAGGGTCAGAGAATCCACCACCTCCCTGGGCAGGCCATTCCAATGCCTGACCACCCTCTCTGTAAAGAACTTCTTCCTGATATCCAATCTAAACCTCCCCTGGCAGAGCTTAAGCCCGTGCCCTCTTGTCCTACTGTTGGTTGCCTGAGAGAAGAGATCATGTGGAACATCAAGTGGCTGCTGGTTGGTAAAAAGGTTTGGCCTCCTCAAAGCGCAAGCCCAGCCATGCTGAATCCTGTTTCTTGGTCCTGCTTTGTGCTCCTGTCCCTTCCTCACCCACTGACTAGATTCCCTGAGCCACCTAGACACTGCCATCATTAAAAATAAAATATAAAGCAAGGCAATGGGAGCACGACGCATCTCAGGACACTACACCAGGGGACAAAGCAAAGACAAAACCTGGTTTGGGAGAGGTTTGGGGTCACCTGGGAGCTGAGCTGGGCCACACTGGGGCTGTGAGGAGAGCACTGTCCCCAAACATGGAAGGACATTGTCTCACTGGAGATAATCTAGAGAAGCAGGGGCTTAAGAGAGACCTCATCACTCTACATCTGCCTGAAGGGTTGCAGTGAGGTGGGGGCCAGTCTCTTCTACCTCAGTGTGAGGACTAGAGGAAATGGCCTTAAGCTGAGACAGGGGAGATTCAGATTAGATATCAGGAAATTTTTTTCATTTTTTGGGTGGTCAGGCATTGCAATGGGTTGCCCGGTGATTCAGGGACCCCTCAAGAAAAAGGATTTTAACCCTTCTCCATAAAATTATAAGGTCTTTACTAATTTTTAATCACAACTGTACTAACTTTGTGTTTTATATTAATTTTTGATTTTAGCTTGTACCTTAGTTTGTCAGTGATCTTAACCATGCATAGCTTTAGACAAAGAGGATTTTAACCCTGTAGCTGTAAGATGAACTTTAACAAATAAACCAAAACCTTGTCTATATTAAAGGCCAAGCTGTAAGAAATAAATCAGAAAACCTGTCTAGGTTGAGGCTTGAAGCTGTAACATTGTTTAGTTAGAAGGAAGTATAGGGCTGCAGATATAAGAGCAGCCCATCTGTTAAAAGTCACCCTAAATATCCTGCTTAACTTTGGGGAGGGGTTATCAGTTGTAACTAGGTATATAAACCTGGAAACACAAAAGTCTCATTGAGCATGTCTTTGGTGGAATTGTCCCCCATGTTCCCAGTGCTGAATAAAAGCAAGAATTTTGTTCTATTCTATTGGGTTTGATTGTTTCTTAACTCATCTGGGAGGTGGTGGGATCACCATCCCTGGAGCTGTTCAGGCACACTCTGGATCTGGCGCTGGGGGATGGCTGGACCAGATGACCTTGTAGGTCTCTTCCAATCTTGATGGTTCTATGAGAGGGCAGGCACAAGAGCAGAGGCTTCTGGTGAAACAAAGACAAAATAATATGGCTTAAAATTTAACTATTTTGTTGCTAGCTTTTGAATTTGCTGGGACTTTGCAGAATGTAATGTAATGTAACTGTTTGCAAGTGGGGCCAGCCCAAGCGGTGGGTAGTTAAGATAAAAAGAGAAGTAGAGCTAACTTGAGTATGTGCAACCAAGATAAGAGGACTTGCTTGAATGGAGAAGCAGCTCAAAGCACATGAGAAGTGCTTTCTAACACAGAGGGGCGGGGGAAGCAGAACCTGGACATAAGGGGGGGTTGAAGAACAGCAAACAACGTAAAACATAAACAACAAAATGTATAATTCCATGACGTAAATCTACGGAGTGCCTGTAACAGATAATATTTGGAGCCAATTCCTTAAAAAGGGGTGAATTTTGTATACCCGGTGGACATGTACCTGGGGGCATGGGCCCCCTGCGTGGCCCCAGCCATTGCCAGGCCGTAATGAAATTGTGCTTTACTATCAATATCTTGTCTTTCTTTAAATCACTGGTAAAGGCTGAAGGCTCCGCTCAGGCTGCAGAAAGGAGGGGAAACACAAACCAAAGCCAGGGGGGTCTGTCATAGAATCAATTGAGTTGGAAAAGACCTCTGAGATCATCAAGTCCAACCCTTGGCACAACTCCAGTCCCTTTACCAGATCATGGCACTCAGTGCCACGGCCAAGCTCACTTTAAAAACCTCCAGGGATGGGGAATCCACCCCCTCTCTGGGCAGCCCATTCCAATCCCTCAGCACTCTCTCTGCAAAGAAGTTTTTCTGCTCTCCAACTTCAATTTCCCCTGGCAGAGCTTGAGCCCGTGCCCCCTTGTCCTATTGCTGAGTGCCTGGGAGAAGGGACCAACCCCCACCTGGCCAGAACTTCCCTTCAGGGAGTTCTAGACAGTGCTGAGGTCACCTCTGAGCCTCCTCTTCTCCAGGCTAAACACCCCCAGCTGTCAAGTGTTTCTACTGTCAAGTCACATGCACAATCACAGACTATTCTGAGTTGGAAAGGACCCACAAGGATCATCGAGTCCAACTCTTCAGTCAATAGCCCACATAGGGGATTGA